>SKCR01029292.1:0-138485 GCA_019454045.1 Zanthoxylum bungeanum
CTCGTATTTCTTTTATCACCCAATGAAGATCCATTTTCAACCACCTGGAAAATAAAGAAATAAATAAAAATTAAAAATTAAAGTAAGAAAATTAGATACAAGTAAAATAGATAGCTTCAAAATTAGTAACGCAAGAAAAATAAGTCCCCGGCAACGGCGCCAAAAACTTGATCGGTGAAATCACACACGTAATGCAAGCGCACATATCGCTCAAGTAATGAAAAAAAATATCGATCCCACGAGGACTTAATTTCTATTGTTGTTATTAATTATTGATACTATTTATTTACAAGTATCTAATTAAAATGGAGAATGGAATGATTGCTTGATTGAATGTGGATTTGTTAAATAAATAAATGTAAAAAAGAAAATACTAAGGAAAATAAACAAAAGACACAAATATCTAAGGTTGTGATTCCACATAATATTATTCTAATGATGAATTGATTCTCTTATATATGTGTAATAAACCAGTCCGCTAACCTGGAACACGAAGATATGCAAAAGCATCTTCCGATGGTCAGATGCAAACCCCAAAATAACCTAATTATTCATATGTCTATGTTAAACAAGTTACCTGAATTCATTAAGTTCAAGTTCCAATTGTGGCTGCCCCCGCCCGACAGGTATATGTCTATCCTGGAAGGAAATCTACCTAAGGGTCACCAAGCCCTAAGGTGAGATCTTGAGCTTTTGAATCTAAAGCTGAAACCTAAAATCCATTTTCCAAGTTCATTTTAAGTTTACCACATCAATCTTATCAATGGCCAGTTAACAAGAAGCATTAAGCTTAAGATTCAATAAACAAACCAAAACATTATCCATAATAATCAAATCAATTATTAAACTCTCGAATATTTTGCTTCATCACTTCCCTAGAATAAAAATAAAATGATGGGGTTAGGGGATCCACCTTTAATATTTCAAATGTAGAATTCTCACTTTATTATAATATAGAAATTGTCAGTGTTAACCAATTAAGTCAAACCAGCCATAAAAGGCTTTGTTATTATTTGTCCATAAACCAGCCATATAAGCGGTAATCATCTGTCACCTAAAGACCGACTATATAGGCAGTGTCACATTATGTCAAATAAATAAAACCAGCCATTAAGGTGGTATCAACTTCAATCCATATTATTAAATTACAATTTCCATATTATAAATTAAGTGAGATTAATCTACCTTATCATATTAAAGGTTTCACCCTTTCTCCAGCGGAAATTAATTACTAAACATAAAAGAAAATAAAAATACTCAAACTATTATTACTACTAAAAATAAAAATAAAAATACATTACAAAACTAATAAATAAAACACACAAGATACAATCTTTAATTCATATTTAAGAAACTAAGGAAGTATGAAATTTACAAATAAAATGGTTTGACAATTTATAGGCAAAATTTTGCCTCCACCAATTTCTTCACCAAACGTGGCACCAAACATGGTACCCAACATGACACAAAATATGACACCAAATCCTCCACCAAACATGCATAGTTTGACAATTTTCATTTTTTTATTTTTTTATTTTTTTTTTTGGTTTTGAAAATGACTTTAATAATTACACATAACATATTTCCGGATGTTTTATCAATTTCGGTCATGAAAACTTCAGAATTCAAAATTATTATGAACATCAAAGTTGTAGAAATTTGCGTCTTCTTTAATCTGGAACTTGAATCACCTCAAACCGATATCGGAGTAGAAAGTTATGGCCAAAATACAAAAATTACGCAAATTTGAAATTTCCGAAATTGTATTTCGTTAGAACTCCATTTCAAGTTTCCAACCTCTAAAATCCAAATGTCAAGTCCAGTTTTTACCTTTATTTATTTCATATTTCGTCTTGATTGATTCCATTGAGTTCCAATTTTATTTTATCTGTAAAATAAACTAAAACACATCAAAACGCTCATCAAACCCGGGAAACTATACAAAATATTAAGTAAAAGGGACGATAAATATTAATATATTTTCCACTCATCAACCAGCCATATAGGCGGTAGAAAAATTTGTCAATAATTAATCCAAATCTCAATTAATTATTAATTATTATATTACAATTCATATATTATAATATAAGTGAGATTAATCTAAACTTTAATAATAAAAGTTTCACTCATTCCCCCAGCAGAAAGTAATTAGCTACTCATAGTGTAATTAAAAACACACATAATTTTATTACTAAAATGAAAAGACATTATAAAAAATTAAAACAAACAAGATACTTTCTTCCAAACTCTTATTAAAAATTCAACGAAAAAGTATGAAGAAAATGAATTTAAAACTCTTCAATTTATAGGCAAAGAAAAGGCTTACACCAATTTCTCCACCAAACACTGCACCAAACATGCTTCCACTAAATATGCAAGCATGTTTGGTGGAAGTTTGACATTTTTTTTTCTTTTTTTAAGATTTGATATTTAACACACTTTGGATTCTTCATCAATTTCGGTCTTGAAAACTTCATAATTAGAAACTCTTGTGAACTGTAAAGTTGTAGATTTTTGAGTCTTATTTCATCTGAAACTGGAATCACTTCAATCTGATATCAGAGTAAAATGTTATGGCCAAAATACAAACATTACACAGGGCTGGAATTTCTGAAGTTGTACACTGTTAGAACGCCCTATTAAATTTCTAGCATCCAAAATCCAATTATCAAGTCCATTTTTCTAGATATGCATCCAAAGTATTATTTCACCTACATAAAATATAAAAATCACAATAAACATAAATATAATTATTATTTCACAAATGTGTTTAATTAAAGGGATTTATGAAACTACAAGTGTTAAATGATTAATTTTCCTTTTAATAAATATGCACTTTTTAGTATTCATCAACGACCTACCATAAAGACTATACATGTGTGTATTGACCCTGACCATGTGTGCATAAGACTGCAACTTGTATCCATCTCCTCTGAACTGAGCATCTGGAATCTGGAATATATGCTAACCATGGCTATCTGCGGTTCCTGCAACCAAAACGGAAACTGTGAGGGGGGAAGTCATTTCACTATTAGAAAACTAGGTTATCTTGATAGTACCTGCTCTGTCAAGAAAAGTGATTTCTTGACAGAAAACTTAAGTGTCAAGAACCAGAGTGTTAAGAATTCTTGACAAACTCTAATGACATATTATTTCTCTATCAAGAATTCTTGACAGATTTTATCTATTAATAAATCTAGACAAAAATAAATATGTCATAAAAATATGTCATTAACACATGATAGATTAATATGACAGATTTGTTTCTATCAAGAATTTTAGGCAGGAAACAAAAAAATATATTTTTCATTTTCCATTTTAACGCCAAATTTGGAAGGAAAATTTAAATATACTTTTTAAAATACAAATAATGATAGAAATTTGATTTCGATTTTTTTTCAGCTGACATATATTATCTGTCATGCAAATAAATATTGGATAAGAAAATTGAAACAAAACCTACATAATATCCATAACTATCAATTAGTCATTGACAAAATATTATCTTCCAACATATTTTTCCAAACTTAAGTACTATATCGAAAACTATTATGTCGGTTAAACAACAATAATTGTACAAGGATAAAATAATAAATAAGGCCCGAAACATAAGATGCCTAATTCGAACGAACTTCATCGATCTCATCTTGAGAATAAGCTTTTTTCCATTGAACCGTAAATAAAATAATCAAGTTAGAGTTATATTTATAAAAAAGATAAAAACAAATATATAAATTCATATTGAACTCATTTGCATAATTTATCATAAAATAAACTTAATTTCACTGACAGATATAATAAAAAAGACAGTCATCTTTTCTCAAAAGTAGGCTTAAGCTAGATATAATAAAAAAAGATTATGTAAATCAAAAGCATATTCCAAGGAATGGATATCATTTGATAAGGAATTAGAAACTAATAATGCGAGCTTAAACTAATCCAAACTTCAAATAATTTATATTTTTCTCGGTGATATATATTCGAAAGGGATGCCATTGCCAATTTTCATGTTAAAAAGATTAATTTTATATATATATATATATATATATATATAAAATCTTTTAGCAACCAACATTTGAGTCGAATTCTGACTGGCCTAGACGTAACTGCCATTTGTCACAAAAGAAAATATACTACTTGCAACCATTATTATACCATTAATCCAACTTTCAAATGCATTTTCAAAGTTATCAATTACAATTTAAGACTGAAATCCAACATTAAACTATTTGTATACCTCCAATATTCATTCTAAAATGCAATTGTAGATATGATAATTCTTTTACCGCCACCATAAAATTTCACCATCGAAACCTTAATATTTTATCCTATATGGTGAATGAAAAATATATGTAATATGATATTTCATAGCATCTATTAAATATCTCAGGTAAACAATAAATCACCTGACACCACTTGATTTATACAAATTTATGTTTGTTTATGAGCGAAAACGAATATTTAGCAGATTAATCCACTTATCATTTCCCCAAGAGAACTACAAGTAATACATATAAATATGTCATAAATAATGCAAATCAAACCATTACAACATCAAATCACCAAATCAATTTACACAAGACATCTGCATAAGCTACGGTATAAGACTTATACGTCCCACTACAAGAAAACAACTTTTTATCGATCGAAAATTTTTGGTCGATAAATAATCTATTTTGGTCGAAATGATAAATTATTGATCGATTATCGACCATAATATTATATCGGTAAATGTCTCGTCGGTACCAAAATACTGACTGAATATATTTTCATCGGTAATTTACCGACCGATTACCAACTAAATAATCCATTACATGACTACAAAAATAATTACAATTTTTTGAATGAAATAATAAAATCGCCTAGCACCGTCTAGTCCGTCTGTCTAGGCACCGCCTAGAAGGCCTAGGCGCTAAGCGTTCCTTCACCGCCCGACTAGCGCCTAGCATTTTTTAGAACAC
Source organism: Zanthoxylum bungeanum (assembly GCA_019454045.1). Lineage (NCBI taxonomy): Eukaryota > Viridiplantae > Streptophyta > Magnoliopsida > Sapindales > Rutaceae > Zanthoxylum > Zanthoxylum bungeanum. Next base: position 4,962 of record SKCR01029292.1, read on the forward strand.
TGCTCTAGGTTAAGAATATTTGTCACGGAACTCATTCTGTGTCCATAATTTTCCCACTCAGAAATTATGACGACCACAGATAATCGCGCTGAACCACACAAGTTGACCCATATCGTATAATCTCTCTGTTATAAGTATCTGAACTGTGCCAGATATATATATGGAAAACGTCAAATCTTCGTTATATACAATTCATATAAATAAGTATGTGCGACATATTCATGATTCTATAGATAAATACTCACAACTAATATTCGCAGTACACCTCGGTCAAGGATTTAAAGGATCATGAAGTAGATATCTAATTCCCGCACACGGGACTGACATATCCTCTCTATATACATCATAGGATAACCTGAGCATCGGTCAACACTCAATGAACAGACGAAGGTCTGGTCTAGAAAGACCGGTGACATGACTATTGTTAATGTGTGGAGGATCATTTATACATCTACAGTGGTATCTCAAGTCCAAAGACCTTATATGCAACTGTCCTCGGGAATATCCTATTGACGTTGGTGTGTCATATATTAGGAATTCTTCTAATAAATCATTCAGTGCTCATCAAATGAACACCTATATGTTTATACGAGTCTCCTCAGACTCATGGTACATTGGGATAAATCATCGGATCAAATCTTGATATACAATATGTACTGGTCTCAACGGATTTTACTAATTGACTCGTGTCAGTAAATCTTGACCAAAATTTTATTTTAGAATATCTCTAGTAATGACACTTCCCAATGTCAATTACAAACCTCGTTATAACTGTGCACTACCTAATATATTCTCGGGTCTTTGTCTTATATATACATCACTAAAACCCCTTTAGTTTCAACCTAATCCAAATTATATTGAATATGTATATAAAAGACAAGAGTTGCTATTATAAATAGATAATATTATGGAAAAATTAATTGCTCATATTCATGAATCGGTCATAAATATAATCTGGATCGACACTCAGAGTAACAACCCCAACATTACGAAACAAATTGAGGAATTGTGGATACTTCTCCATCGTCCGGCTCCTCAGAGGAGGTCACTGTCTTTAGGGAGCAATTGAAGTTGTCTCAAGACCAGTTGGAGATGCAGAATGTCGCGATGAAAAGGCAGAATGAGGACGATCGGGAAATGGCGAACTTGCGGGAGCTTGTGGAGAGATCGTTCGCTCAGGCCAGTGTCGCAGGATGGACCTCCACAATTCCTTTAGGCCCGATAGACGCAGCATCGATCTCGACCGATCATCTTACATGATTTTTTTATTTAATGTAATAAAACTTTTTTATGTAATAAAATACTTATTTAATATATAATAATAATTTTAATTTAATTTTTAAATAGATTTTAGTGTCGATTTTTATTTCTTTTAGCGTCGATGTTTGACGACGCTTAAACCCTGTATTCTTGTAGTGAGAGTCTTAGTAATAATTAATGGCTTCTGATGATCTCTCCACGATCCTGCCTCGTGTCCTCATCGTCTCTAGACTCAGCGTCTACAAAAATAAATTCGTAGATTTTGTTGGTACTCCCATTATCTCCCTTCCGAAATTTATTAAGTGTCATTCAATTTCTTTCGTTAGAATATTGCTCATATATGTAAATGGTTGGAGTGAAAGGGCCACAGCACGCGAGAGCATATGGAAGCGGGCCATATAAAAATTTGAAACCCTGAAAGTAGACGTAGACAGTTTGCTGAACCACAATAATTCTCGGTCTGTTCTTTATTTTTGCTGTTATGTACTTGAATTTTCAACATTTTTCTCATGTGATCGTTTGATAAAATTTTCAGGTGAGTATCATCTTGATCTTATAGCCGGTTATGGGGCAGTCCCAGTACTTCTGCCTTGAGTAAGCGGCGTCCATTCACTGGGTTCCTTTATATGAAGCCGAAACATCAAATCTTTCCCCGGAAGAATTGGAAGAAATCAGGAATATTTGTAAGAGTTCAATTATCTCTTCCATAGTCAGGTATTGGGATTGGAGACAGATTTCTCCGGAATATTTATAGGAGTAAAGATATTGGGATTAGAGGCGTATTTCTACTCTACCTTCTCAGAGTTCATTCTCCGTTTAAAAATTATAATGGATTCCTTCCATTTTCCTTATTTTATAATCTCATTGGAAATCATATAAAGATAATTCTTATTTGATATAGCGTTCCTTCCATTTTCCTTATTTTATAATCTCATGGGAAATCATATAAAAATAATTCCTATTTGATATCGCTATTTTGTGCAAGTATCTTAGGGTTAAGAACCAACTGTGCCTTATATAGATTGTTTATGAATCTACTATAAATATAGGATACCCCATTTCCACGAATTACTCCATTTATTCGAATGATCCACAAATGATAAAAATCCATTTTTTCATATCTCTATCCCGATGAGTCAAAACCAAAACTCTTAAAAAAATATAAAAAAAAAAATACAATTACAATAGAAAACGATCTTCTTATTATTTCTTTCATATATTTATAGAAATTAAATATGTGTCATGATTCATGAACTAGTGAATATTTAATTCTTTTTCGTAATCGAAACTAAAAAGATGGATCCTTCTTATCAAGAGTATTTTATTGAAGGGTTGATTAAGTTATTACTCAACGCATCAAAATTGAAATTCTTAAAGGATGAGATTAATTCCGAAATATTATTTTTTCTATCTATCCTTACGATTCCAATAATCAATGCAAAACCTTTTAATGAATCAACAAGAAAAAAATGAAAATTATTGAGAAAAACATCCACAATAATGAAGAAAATCCGGAAATAACATATTTCATACATTCCATTTTTATGGAGTTGGATAAAATCTCACGTGATTCGGTAAATATAATTTAAATTCCAGCATTCTGAATAAAATCATATGAATAAATGCAGAATAAGAAACGACTTGGATTTTTTGATAAATGAGAAATTCAAATTGCTGAAATGCTAGAATATCTACAGTACATGAGCCAAATAAGATACGATTTCAAATTTGGGGATGAGTTACAAATTACATTAGATTATGCTATTCAAAAAAAAAAAAAAATTATGACATAAGAGTGATTTTTATTTATTCGAATCTTCAAGGCATGTCCTTGATACTAATATTGACTAATAAAAATTTCAAAAACAATATAGATTAATAAAAAACCATCAATTAATATTTTCTTATTCTCTGTGCCTCAATGTCAAAGATACAGATTTTGCAAAGGCCTGGAAATGGCAGCATTTATCATCCAAGCCAAACACTACACATTTCTTTCAGAAAAGAAAAGAAAATTGATCTCCACAACAGTAGAGTTGTATTCCATAATACACTCAGAAAGAACATGAAAGAGACTTTTGGCAGTACATTTTCTTTATTAACATATTTCAGATTGGTCACTCAAAATATGCCATAACAGAAAAGCTTCTTTCTTCTCTAGTCATGCAAATTGGAGAACTAACAAGCAACATTTACAAGCAAAAGAGAACATACATGAGAGAAAAACCAACCAAACTGGAAGATCACAACAAAATAACAGTCTAAGATAAGAGTCAATGTAAGCGAAGGTGCATCATTTCGTCTTTTCCCAGTCATCATCAGCTGGATCACGAAGAGTTTGGAACATCCAGTCCATCCATATGGTATAATGACCATAATTATGGCGGTATGTGGTGTGGTGAATGGTGTGGTAGCCAGCACCCATCACAGGCCATAACTTGCCGTGGATGCAATCATGAATGTTTGCTGTCCATATGGCCTCGAGAAATAAGAGCCCTATATGTGTGGTAAAATGGGTTGGCACTATGAAGAGTACTATAACATGTGGCACGGCCTGCAGTATACCATCCAGCGGGTGAAATGCCAAACCTGAAATGAATAAATATTTTTCGGCAACCAGTTCAATAAGCCAAGGCAAACGGAATTTCAGAGTGAAAAAAAGTGCACTAGAAAGCCATTGGGGACAGAGAATTGAATTGCTAACCAAACAATAAGAAAATAGATGATGCAATGTGAGTATAAAGTAAATCACAGTAACCGTTCAAGAAAACAGAGTCAGCCCAAAGTATTTATTAGAAATTGCCTAAGAAGATTGATCAGAATCAGAATTTAAAACTGCCAGTGAGATTATGGTTTTGTGAGCGCTAGCGTTAACTTACCCATTTGGTGGAGCATTAAAACGCTAGCGTTAACGCTACGCCAACGCTCCACCAAATGCGCCCTAAATTTCAGCCATTAACACCTTTCTTCTGTTAGCAGAATATGTCGAATCTATTTCAAACTCCTTAAAATGATGATGTCAGATCCAAAATCAAATTTATTGAAATCAAACATCAGGAAAAAGTGGGCGTGAACACAGTTTAAACCAAAATCATCTAGTTTCATTCATAAGAATAGTCTTTCTTCGGATCAAATATGCAGAATGGTCAGATGACGACATTGAAAATTGATGTGGTTAAGTGATGGCAATGGTGATGAAGCCCACTTTTACTACAACACTTCCCAGACGTTAATAGATGAATGCACATTCCAAGTAGAAAACAAAGGCAAGGTGTGACCATATTTCCTAACTAACAGTCAGCCACTTAATCTTAAGACTAAAAAGAAAAGCTCAATTTCACAAGCCATATAAATTACAGAAACCAAAGAGAGTAGACTAAAAACATACCAGCAAATGGAGAAAGGGTATTCTGCTTGTTGTAGATGTGATGGGTTGCATGAAGATGCTTGTAAAGAAACTTTATGTCATGCAATTCTCTGTGCATCCAGTAAATCCCGAACTCCACAAGCACAAGATAAATAACCAAATAGACCAGGTAGGCAAGCCAACCAATGTCGCTTATTCTAGCATAACACTTTGTCCAGCCATTTTCAACCATGTACTCAGATACTGTTGGAAGGGCACAGTACCATGGCATCGACTTCATAGCAACGTATATTTGCAACAGCATGGCTTTTCTAGTAGGGATGGCATCTGCAATGGAAATGCCCAAGTAAGAAAACATAAATGTGATCACTCTATCAAAACCTCTACATCAAACAGCAATTACATGCGTCACTTTCATGCCCATTTTACAAAACAAACTCTTCCGTCAGATCAGCAACTGCTGGAAGTCACATCAATCTACACAAAGATATACTTATGTCCTTAATACCAAAAAAAAAATACAAGTTCTAAATGTGGGCAAATTATGTCTACTGTCTACACTATAACTTCTGAGACCATGCTGCTCTCTATTTAATTCTTAATTTAAGGGATTTGAGAAACCTACGAATCAACAGAAGAATAACTTTATCATGTATGTAAAACCATGCATCAATACCTAAAACCAAACTTTAAACTTGAAAAACTATATGAAAAATTTAGATTGATAAACTAAAAGGAGGAAAAAAGATTTTATCAAGATATACAGGGATTTAATGAATAATATATGGAAGCATAGTATTCTTTGAATTTCTAAATTTCATCTAATTAAACTATTCTAAATTTGTGTATCGTGTTTAGATATAGAATTGAAACATGTATATTATAGTTAGAGAGAATCTCACTTTATTAATAATCTCAATGTCTTTTTTTTTTACCATTCTAAAAATCTTTATTTTATTTTGTCTTTTCCCATATCGGATCTATCAAAATTAATCAATCCAATAAAATAAAATTTTTACAGGCGAATATTTACTCTTTCAATATCTATTTCAGTTGTAGGGTTAGTTCATGACCTCTCCCACATAAATCCCCCAATTTGAGAAAAAGACAATAAATCTAGATTGAAAATCAAGAGTTCAACAAAGCAAAACGATAAATATCATATCATATCCATTGTCTTATAACAAAACCAAAATCATGACCAAGTACCAATAAGCAGAATCAACAAAGATCGAAGATTGACCACTAAGCTACAGAAATACACTGTAACATGATTCATCAATCGACCCAATTGACCAAAGATTCAAGAGTTTTAACACAAATAAAACAGAGCATCATTAACGTGCGTTACCTTTAGGGACATAAACGTTGCGTTTCAAGTAGTAGATATAGAAACACCACAAGAGCCCAGAGACCAAGTAGAGAAGTGTTCCGGCAGTGTAGTTACGGAGCCACGTCTGCAGAACACGGGGGAGTGGGTCCCACCATTTGGAGGGCAGCAAGTTGGCCAACACTATACGGTTGTAGAAAGTGGTCTCGTCGATGAAGAGTTGCAAGTAATCGTCGCTCATCGCCGGCGATTTTGGAAAAGAAAGTGAATGGAATTAGGTGGACGAAGACAAAGTGAATGTGGAAAAAATAACGACCACTTATTGGGACATTCTATCAAACACTTATCATAACTACTGAACATGACAATCGGCCACGAATATCTGTATTTATTCTCTTTGATCAACTGGTACAAAAACCAGTATCAATATTCGGTCCCTAATTTAACAGTTTCTGTTGACACGAAAATTTTAACTTTATTAATAAAGAATATTAACATTCATATCAAACTCGTTCAATTAAAAAGTATAGAAAATTGTATATGTACCCAAAATTAACATGCCGAATCCTCATCCCAAGGAAATTTTTGTCATTCGTATGTGATAAAGTACATGGAAGTGTACTTTGAACATCGCTAATTCGGCTTGATTATCATGTATTTAATTTTAATTATGGTTTATTTTATGTTTTATTATTAGGAAGTAATGGAACATGAAGATTGGATCAAATACACATGTTTCGAGACTTCAAGGACGCATCGAAAGCGCGGGGGACGAGCAGAAACGCAGGAATCATATTCCTGCAAAGCTGGCCACGCGTCGCACCACACGTCATATTTGAGATAAAAGGAGAAAAAAAGGAGAAAAAAAGGAGAAAAAGAGAGAAGAATCACACAACAAAGAGCCACAATCACATATTGAGATTGAAGAATGAAGAAACTTCATAACAGACAGGATGTTGCTGCAATCTCTTCAGGCTATATCTATCGTCTACATTGAGAACTAATCTTCTAGGCAAACCTAAAGATGAACTCTTGTATTTGATTTCTTATATTCATGTTGTTGATTCCTATAAACTCTTAAACGTTAATACAATTGATGTTTGTTATTCTTCATTATCTTTTAATTATGTGAATCCAGAAACTATTTTTATCAAACTTGCATATATATCCAGGCATGCTTCTTCAATGTGTGATTTGTGAACTCAATTGTGACTGGTTAAGTTGTTTTATGAGTTGATCTTCTGCTGCAGTATTGCCTGAGGGTATATTGTCGACGTTAGATAGGTCGTAATGATAACTTTGTGTGCTGTTAACATAGAGAAAATAAATCATCAATTACCTTAGAATTTAATATGCGTAGAATTGAATATCTTCCGATTGTTGGTTTGAGATGTGAAACCTTCAATTGAGTAATAACATGAGTCAATAACTGAATATATGAATTTGATACAAGAGGGATTCCCGATGTTTTGCTGCCTCTCTCTATTGATATCTTTTAATTGTTTTTATTAATCTTTACTTTAATTACCAATTCAATCTATATCTTTTCATTAAGTTACTGCTAACGTTTTGTTTAAGTAAATCAGTTCTTTGTAACCATCTCTTTGAGGAATCGACACCCTAACTATACTGCGATAGCCGCAAGTACTTTTTAGGCGTAATCAAAATTTGACGCCGTTGCCGGGGAGACAGTTTACAAGCAAAATGAGCAGATTTTCTTAGTCAACAGCAAAGCGGTAACTTCGTTCCACCTTTATTATTTTTTATTTATTTATTTATTTAATTTCAGTTTTAGTTTAGTTTTGATTATTAGATTATTATTTTTTAATTATTTATTTATTTCATTAATTTTATTTTAGTTCTAGTTTTAATTTTAATTTTGAATTTTTATTTATTTATTTTTAGTTTATTCTTTTATTTTTTTGTTTCTAGTTTTATTTGTGTTTAATTGCATGCCTGAACATATGGATAAGTTTGGTAGATTTGTTAGGATTGAAGAAGAAAACTCAGACTCAGAAAGTTGTTTGATGATCTTTTTGTCATACCATCCACATCTAGCACACACAGTATGAGTGAGTACGAGAGACCACCCATGAAGACTCTTGAAGAGTACCTCCATCCCTGATGTGATCCTAGCAGCATGGATCGATTTCGTTTGTTTAGGCTTATTTATTATTTATTTTTATATATGGAACCAACATGGATGTCTGTTTTTATTTATTATTTGGGTTAGTTTATTTTATTTAATTATGGGTTCAAAATGGGCTAGAAATTAGGAGTTTTGGGTTTTTAGTTGGTAATGAGTAGTTTAGGGTTATATTAGTCTTTTTAGCTCTCTTAGGGTTTGAGTATGTTACTATTTAAACTCAAAAACATCTCTTAATGAAGGACCCTAATTTTTGTGCGTGAATAGTACTTTTATTTCTTGAGATTGAGAAATTTTATCATCGTTCAGTGATTGAACAAAGACTTATCAAAGGGTTGGCATCCTTTGTGGCGTCCTATTTGCTGGCAAAATTCATCTGAGGCTATCTCCAAGGGTTTTCAAGGACAGGTTCTTTGGGGGTCTACGGGATCTTGGATCGGGTTTCGTCTTTTCGTATCCTGTTTCGTATCAATTGGTATCAGAGCCAGATTTCAGGTCTGACCAGATCTGATTTTTTTTTTTTTAACAACAGTAACAGCCTATTAACAAAGTTCTCATGCAAAAAGGTCAAAAATCAAACAAACCCTACTGCCTACTGATCTGCACTAGCCAATTAAGGAAATTTTTTTTTTGACTGACAAACGCAATTCCAGGAAACTTTTTTTTTTTTTTGGGTTCACAGCCTCACAGGCGTGAACTTAACTTTTTTGGTTTTTTTTTTTTATTTTTTTTTTGTTCACAGGCGTGAACTTTTTCCTTCTATTTTTTGACCACACAGGCACGCAAGAAAAAAAAAAAAAATTAAGGAATGGAAGGAAGGGATTTTTTTTTTTTTTCTATCTGCCGAAAAAAAAAAAACACAGGAAGATCTATTTACTTTTGTCCACTGAACCAAACAAAAGTTATGGATTCTTCTTTTTTTTTTTTTTCTTTTTTTTTTTTTTCAACGACACAAAGTAACTGAAACAAGATTTGAAAGACCGAAATAAATAAAAGAAGGAACAGGAAGAACAAATAAAAATAAATAAAAGTCAGACCTGAAATCTGGCTCTGATTACCAATTGATACGAAACAGGATACGAAAAGACGAAACCCGATCCAAGATCCCGTAGACCCCCAAAGAACCTGTCCTTGAAAACCCTTGGAGATAGCCTCAGATGAATTTTGCCAGCAAATAGGACGCCACAAAGGATGCCAACCCTTTGATAAGTCTTTGTTCAATCACTGAACGATGATAAAATTTCTCAATCTCAAGAAATAAAAGTACTATTCACGCACAAAAATTAGGGTCCTTCATTAAGAGATGTTTTTGAGTTTAAATAGTAACATACTCAACCCTAAGAGAGCTAAAAAGACTAATATAACCCTAAACTACTCATTACCAACTAAAAACCCAAAACTCCTAATTTCTAGCCCATTTTGAACCCATAATTAAATAAAATAAACTAACCCAAATAATAAATAAAAACAGACATCCATGTTGGTTCCATATATAAAAATAAATAATAAATAAGCCTAAACAACGAAATCGATCCATGCTGCTAGGATCACATCAATCCCACTCGCACAACTACACCATCATGTATCATGTTTCCTCCTAATGCACCACATATATATTTTAAACCTGGAATGATATAGTATCTCCCAACCTTTCATGGTTTGGAGAACGAGAACCCGTATGTGCATATTAGAGAATTTGAAGAAGTTGTAACAACTTTCCACGATCGGTTTGGGACTACTGACATAATTAGACTTAAGTTCTTCCTTTTTGCCCTTAATGACAGAGCTAAAAGCTGGTTGTATTCTTTGAGACCTCGGTCAATAGGATCATGGGGTGAGATGACACATGTATTTTTTAATAAATACTTCCCATACCATAAGACGAATGCCCTGAAAAGATAAATCTCTACCTTCTCCCAAAAAGACATTGAAACTTTTTATCAAACGTGAGAGAGGTTTAAAGAGATGTTAACTAGTTGTCCTCACCATGGGTATGAGAGTTGGCGTTTAGTAAGTTATTTTTATGACGATCTAACCCCTAGAGAGCGTCAATTTATTGAGACAATGTGCAATGGTGAGTTCATCCGAAAGGACCCCAATGAGACATTAGAGTACTTAAATCACCTAGCTGAGAAATCTCACACTTGGACTGGACCTAATGCCATGGATAGCACTGACAGGACACACCCCACTCCTTCTGGCAGAGGCATACACCAATTTAGGGAAGATGACAGTCTTAAGGTACAAGTTGAGCTATTAACTAGACAGATAGGAGCCTTAATAGCCAAAGATAGCAAGACTATGCATGCAGTAGCCCACTTAGAACCCCAATGGGAATGTTTTGTGTGCAAGGGGACTGACCATTTGGCCCAATATTGCCCTTTATATAGTGAGATGAGGGAAACATATGAAGACCAATGCAATACCATATGGATGTACATGAAATCCTATACACTATATTCAAACACTTATAATCCTGGTTGGCGGAACCACCCAAACTTTAGTTGGAAACATGAGTCTCAACAGCCCACTCAAGCATCACTGCCTAGAAGTTACAGTGCTCACAGTATCACACACCTACCATTTCTAGGAATTCTTTAGAGGATACTATGCAAGCATTCATAGAGGCCCAGAGAAAACTAATCAAAGGTTTGAGTCATTGATAGCTCAGGTAATGGAAGACAATAAAGAGATAAAGAGTCAAGTCTCTAAGTTAACTAATGTCTTGAGTGTGCAAGAACAAGGAAAATTTCCATCTCAGACTCAACCTAATCCACAAGGGCAACACATGGCACAAGTTGATCATGAGGCATCCAATATAAAAAGTGTTAATGCCATAATCACTAGGAGTGGTAAGGAGTTACATATGCTGGACGCCTCCAACATTATAGGTGCCACCAAGGGTATCAATACAAATACTCCTCAGAAAGAACAAGTTCCACATATCCCAGTTAGAGTATCATTCCCTCAAACACTTAGGCCTACAACGAGAGTTTCGGACCCAAATGGTGAGATCCTAGAACATCTAAAGCAATTAAAGATTAACTTTCCTCTGTTACATGTGATAAAACAAGTTCCCATTTATGCGAAGGTTTTAAGGATCTATGCACCATGAAAAGGAAGCATAATGTGAAGAAGACTGTATTTTTGACAGAGCAGGCTAGTGCAGTAACTGAACAGGGGACTCCACCAAAATATAAAGATCCAGGATGTCCCACCATCACTTGTCACATTGGCACACATGAGTTCGATCAAGCTTTATTAGATTTAGGTGCTAGTGTTAATCTCATGCCATACTCTATATGTTAGGGATATGCCCTATTCGACTGCTGCAAAAAGGTGTGAATTCTGATAAAACTTTAGGACAAAAATATTACTCTCTTATCAACTGCACTTGTGACTGTTGTGGGCAAAAATGAGTTGATTAATATTTTGTTGGCTATATATATGGAGAATGGTAAATAGAATCGGAGAATTTACTTATTCAGTAATTTAGAAAGAAAGAAAACAACTAGTAACTTGGAGTAGAAGTTTCAACTGAGGTATTTGCCTAGGCTAGCACCAAAGCCAAAACTCAACGACAAGACTACGCCTTGAGTGCACGAGTATTTTGCCCTTCGTGCTAGCCTAGGCAAATACCTCAAAACTTTTAACTCGAGGTTCCTCTAGTCAATTAGACTTAAGGATCCTCAAAATCAGTGGCTTACTCTTAAAACTTTAGAGTTGCTCACTTATATAAACTCAAGATTTGAAAGGTTTGGTGCAAAAAATTTGTGAAGAATTCTTTAGGTTTATATAGTGCTCCAAAGACAACAAAATTAATTAAGAATCCGATGTGGGATAAAAGCCAATTTAATCTTAGCCATTGGATCTTTATTTAGTGGTTTAATGAGATTATAAAACCCTAATAAGAGTTTGGGCCGAATTGGAATTCAAAACAAATAACAAAAATAACAAAAAAAAAATTTACTATTACACTGCTGCAAAAAGGTGTGAATTCTGATAAAACTTTAGGACAAAAATATTACTCTCTTATCAATTGCACTTGTGACTGTTGTGGGCAAAAATGAGTTGATTAATATTTTGTTGGCTATATATATGGAGAATGGTAAATAGAATCGAAGAATTTACTTATTCAGTAATTTAGAAAGAAAGAAAACAACTATTAACTTGGAGTAGAAGTTTCACCTGATTAGTCACTAACTTCTTTATTCTCTTTTCTCTTGTCTTTTTGCTTTTGTGTGCATTAGTTTCACTACCTTTTTATTTTTGTAAAATATTTGTGGGTATCATTGCTGTAAACCCTCACGAGACTACAACTCGTCCACTAGGGACACCTAGGGGTTTAAAGGCTTGTTGCATACGCTAAATGCAACTGTGATCCCTACGAAAATGGCTTAGTTAAATTTTATTTTAAAGATGTTTATGTTATTTTATTCTGTGTTTTGCTCGAGGACTAGCAAAATATTAGGTTTGGGGTGTGATGAGCGGTAATTATATCACTATTTCCCACTCATTTAATTTAATATTTTGTATAGTTTCTTGAGTTTTATGAATATTTTGATGTGTTTTGTGTTATTTTGTAGATAAATAAAGTTTTAGGACTCTCTGGAGGTGATTTGGGACCAAAACAGTGAAAAATGACAAAAAAGGCAAAATGGCCATTTCGCGTGTCGCGACGGGCTGACCGCGTCGCGACCCCTAAAGTGCGCCGGTCAATGCTAACATGCGTCGGAGACACGTGTCAGAATCTGAGAAGTTTGACTTTGCTAAAGTGGGCCGTGACACGTGTCATCATCCAATGGTGCCGACAATCGCCATCGCCACGTGTCGCCATGTGTCACCCCACGTGTCAGCCACGTCATCGCCATGTCACCAGAAGACCGAGTCAACTTTTCCACGTCATCGCCACGTCATCATCAGCTAATCACAGCGTGCCACATGTCATCATTCTATGGTGCCGACAATCACTATCGCCACGTGTTGCCACGTCAGCGCCACATCAACATAATCATTGAGTTGCCAGCCGCTTTGCCACGTGTCACCTTATCACCTTATCCATAATGCCACGTGGCAGATAAGAATCTGAAGCCAATGAACCAGAAGCTGACACGTCGCGACGCGCGAGGCCTTCCGGGGTCTATAAATTAAGCTCGAGATTTCAGTTTCAGATGTACATTCCTCTCTGAATTCCTTGATGTAAATAGAGAGTTTTCTATCTAGTTTATTTTAATTTCAGTTTTGTAATTAATTTTAATTACGTTATGTAATAGTAATAGTAATTTACTTTCTTTACTTTTACAGTTTTTACTATTCAACCATGAGGAGGTAACTTCCCCCTGCTAGGGTGAAAGGTAATTCTTTTACTATTGCTATTTAGATTAATCTCCTTTAATTATAATATATTCACTATTTAAAATTTGACTTAATGAGGATACCGCTATATTGGCCGGTTGGTAATCATTTATAAACTGGTTTTAATCTGATTAAGTAAGGATACAGCCAGATTGGTCGGTTGGTAATTAAACTTTCTTACCGCCTATATGGTAGGTTTATGGACAAATTTTGATACCGCCTATATGGCTGGTCGGACTTAATTTGACTTAATCAGGTTACCGCCTATATGGCTGGTTGGTAATATCATCACAAGTTAATATATTATACTAAGGGAGATATCTAAATTAGTAGTAATAAAAGTAGATCCTTTTACCTTAGCATTTTATTTTATTGTAATTTTACTTTTCAGTATTTATTTTACCGCATTTACTTTTCAGCATTGTAATTTATGTCTTTTATTTTTATGTTTTTACTAGCCCTAGTTATGTGTCGTAACTAAGTTAGTTATCTAGGGTTGTGATGAATTCTAATATCACCGATTTATAAAGGGTTATTTTATAGTTTGGGTAATTTAAAGGTTTACTTATTAAGTCTTAAGCTTAATGCGTCTTGTTAATTGGCCACTAATAAGATTGATGTGGTAAATCTAAAATAACCTTGACAAAGGAATTTTAGGTTTCAGCCTTAAACTTAATAGCCCACGATCTTCCTTGAGGATAGTTAACCCTTTAATAGATTTCTTTACTGGATAGACATATACATGTCAGGCGGGGGTAGCCATAATTGGAACTTAAACTTAATGAATCCAGGTAATTTGGTTGACATAGACATATGGTTCAATTGGGTTAAACTGGGTATTTGCGTCTGACCATCGACAGAGGCTTTCGCATAATTTCGTATTCCAGGTTAGTAAACCGATATATTACCCAACTATAAGATAACCACTTCATCTTTAAATAATATTGGAATAAATCACAACCCTGGATATTTTATTAATATTGAATTTTTCTTCAGTTTACTTTCGTGCAACTTTATTTACTAGTTTTAAATTTTATTTGTAAGTCACCATCCCAATCAAAACAAACAATCTGTTAGATACTAGTAAACATTTGACCTCATCAAATTAATAGTTTAGGTATTAAGTCCTCGTGGGATCGATACTTTTTATACTACTTGAACGATACGTGCGCTTGCGTTATACGCGTGTGATTACGCCGGTCAAGATCCTTGAAAGCCAAGGAAGCTAGGGAAACCCAAGAGGCCAAGAAGCCCAATGCTTCAGGTATGGTGTATATGATTGAACTATATTCTCAAAACTCTGAACCTTCTACTTGGGTGCTTGACACCGGTTGTGGGACTCACTTGTATAACAATGTGCAGGGCCTGAGAAACAGTAGGAGACTTCGTCATGGGGAGGTTGACTTACGCATGGGTAATGGAGTAAAACTGGCTGCATTGTGCGTGGGGACTTATTCATTAGTTTTGCCGAATGGTTAGTTTTAGACTTAGAAAATTGTGTTTATGTACCTTCTCTAGTAAAGAACATCATTTCAATTTCTTCTTTATGTAATAAAGGTTTTTCATGCTTAATAAGTTGTAATGAATGTTCTATTTATTTCAATGAAATAAAATATGGAGATGGTATTTTGAATAATGGTATCTATGTCTTACAAACTAACAAAGAATGTTCAACCTCTAATATATACAACGTTAACTCAAATAATCTTAATGAATCACTTCTATGGCACAGTCGTTTAGGTCATATCAATGAAACAAGATTAACTAAGCAACATAAGGATGGGTATTTCAGACCCTTCAAATATAAACCTTATGGAACTTGTGAGTCTTGTTTACTTGGTAAAATGACCAAATTACCCTTCAAAGGTAAAGTACAGCGTGCAGCGGAGACATTAGAACTCATACACTCTGATGTATACGGACCAATGTTAGTCACCGCTAGAGGTGGATTCTCCTACTTCATTACCTTTATCGATGATCACTCGCGATATGGGTATGTGTACTTTATACGGTACAAATCTGAAGCCTTTAAGAAATTCAAAGACTTCAAAGCTGAAGTAGAAAACCAGCTTAATAAAAATATTAAGTCACTAAGGTCTGACCGAGGTGGTGAATACTTAAGCAATGAATTTCAAGATCACTTGAGAGAAAATGGCATTGTTTCCCAGTGGACTACTCCGGGAACTCCACAGCATAATGGGGTCTCCGAAAGAAGAAATCGAACATTATTAGATATGGTCCGATCAATGATGCCAGACACGGATCTACCTCTTTCATTTTGGGGTCTTGCTTTAGAAACTGCAATACTACTACTAAACCAAGTTCCTTCCAAGACTGTTGGTCAAACACCATATGAGTTATGGTCTGGGAAACGTCCTAGTCTTAGTTATCTAAGATTTTGGGGATGTGACGTATATGTCAAGCTCACACAAACTAACAAATTGGATGATAGGGTAGTTAAATGTAAGTTTGTAGGAATGCCTTGAACTCAAGAGCATACGTGTTCTACGTCCCAAATGAACAAAGAACATTTGTCTCACGAAATGCTAAATTGCTAGAGAATAAATTCCTTCTCAAGAAATATAGTGGGAGTAGACTTGACCTCGATGAGGTACGAGAAGAACAAACTAACATAGAACTAAACCTCAGGCCCCTCAAAAGGGTAGCGATGGAACAACCACAAGGTTATGAACTCAGAAGGTCTGGTAGGGAAAGACATGAGCCTGAAAGATATGGTTTCCATATTGATGAGGAACATGATCAGGTCATTGATAATGACGATCCCACCAGTTATGACGAAGCAATGCGTGACATTGATTCAGTCAAGTGGCTTGAGGCCATAAAATCCGAAATAGACTCTATGTAACAGAATCAAGTCTGGGACTTGGTAGATGCATCTGAATGGATAAAACCCATAGGCTGCAAGTGGATTTACAAGCGTAAAACTGATGCAGAAGGCAACATCCAAACCTATAAGGCTAGGTTGGTGGCGAAAGGTTATAGACAAATCCAAGGAATTGACTATGAGGAAACCTTCTCGCCTGTTGCAATGATAAAGTCCATTCCAATTTTACTGGCACTGGCTGCACACTTTGATTATGAGATTTGGTAGATGGATGTCAAAACAACTTTCCTTAATGGGAACCTCATAGAGGAAGTCTATATGACACAACCTGAGGGGTTTTCATCTAAGGATGATCATAATAAAGTATGCAAGCTTAAACGATCCATTTATGGACTCAAGCAAGCCTCCAGAAGTTGGAATATACGATTTGATGAGACAATCAAAGAATTTCACTTCATAAAAAATGTAGACGAGCCTTGTGTTTACAGGAAAAGTAGTGGGAGTGCTGTTGTATTTCTTGTATTATATGTCGATGACATATTAATCATCGGGAATGATATTCCCATGATGCAAGCCACCAAGCAATGGTTATCTCAGAATTTCTCCAAGAAAGATTTGAAAGAAGCAGCCTACATCCTCGGCATTAAGATCTACCGTGATAGATCTAAGAGGTTGTTAGGACTTTCTCAATCTACGTACATAGATAAAGTTTTGAAAAGATTCAAAATGGAAGATTCCAAAAGAGGTAATTTACCTATTTGTCATGGAATCAAATTATCTAAGGATTAATGTCTACATACTCCTTCAGATAGAGAGCGTATGAGTAGGATCTCTTATGCTTCAGCAATAGGATCGATCATGTACGCCATGCTATGTACAAGACCTGATGTCTTTTATGCTCTTAGCATAACGAGCAGGTATCAAGCAAATCCTGGTGAGCAACACTGGGCAGCTGTCAAAAGAATCCTCAAGTATCTAAGAAGAACTAAGGATGTGTTTTTGACATACGGAGACTGTTCTGAGATGAAAGTCATTGGTTAGTGTGATGTGAGCTTTCAGACTGATAGGGATGACAACAGATCGCAAACAGGATATCTGTTTACTTTGAATGGCGGTGCTGTCAGTTGGAAAAGCTCAAAGCAGTCAACTACAGCGGACTCCACCACTGAAGCCGAGTATATTACAGCATCTGAGGTAGCTAAAGACGCAGTCTGGATAAAGAAGTTCATCACGGTACTGGAAGTGCTTCTTGCGATAAAGAATGGCATCACGATGTACTGTGACAACACGGGCGCCATTGCTCAATCAAATGAACCAAGGTCCCACCAGAAATCCAAGCATGTACTCAGGCGATTTCATCTCATCAGGGAGATTGTTGAGAGAAAAGAAGTTATTATAGAGAAAATACCCACATAAGATAATCTTGTAGATTCTCTGACTAAAGGGCTGACTCAATAAAAGCATGATAGGCACACCCAAGAGTATGGTGTCCAGATTCATACTAGTGGGCTATAGTGCAAGTGGGAGATTGTTAGGGATATACCCTATACCAAACTTGTGGATGGACTATATGTACATGTATTTGTAATATTTTCATTAATTAATAAAATGTCAATCTTTATTATACGTGTCTTACATAACTTATATGAATCATCAACATTGTAATAAAGCCCTTGGAGTAATAAGACGATGGCTTCCACGCCTTGTGAGAATCATTACTCTTAAGTGTTCTTAGTCATAGTTTTGTGAATAATCTGGGCGTTCACAAAGCGGAGAGACTATCATGATGATATGATCTACCCTTAAGTGGGGTAGCCGATCTCATAGGCTACTAGCGGAGATCCGTCCGCTTGGTGTATCACATGGATGCATGAGTTGCTCGTGTCCATCGAACTGACCGCTGAAAGTTTTCATATGGAGTGTTTATCGCATGTGTCTGTGAGAACTTTCATGTATCGATTATATGACTAGTCCTTCGACTTGAGGTCTTTACAATCTTATGTGTGGATCAAATAACTTTGACATTCTCCTTCCCTGGTTCAAAAGATCCAGTCATAAGGGTATGATTGGGCCATTTGTTGAAACACATGAAGTTTGTAAAGATACAACAGAGAATCGCCACTCTCTCAGATAATATTTTCTTATAAAAGTAGTATTTCAGTTCGCGGGTTTATATGTGTTATCAGTGCTTGTGACTGTGGCCACAGCGGAAGAATCATGTGAGATTCTTGGGTTAGCACGATTCATGAAACTATCAACATCATACCTTTGACCATATGGGTAGACACTTTCCGTACCCTAGGTCAATAGGTGGGGATACAGTGAGGCGATGGATTGTATCATATGTAAATCGCATACAGAATGAGTATATATATCTTTCCTTCTCATTTGGGGGCATTGGCATGTTGCTAGATGTCAACCTTGGTCATTGAAATCGAACGACCATCTGATCAGAGGATAATTTATGTTCGATTAAATTATCACGATTCATTTCATGTCCAACTTGAGGGGAACCCAAAAGGTCACACACAACAAAGTCGAAATCAATGGTTAACAGTGCATAGTATATATTTAACAGCATATATGATTGTTGTAGGAATTGTTCATAAATGGTTCAATATGTTTAATTATTGAACAGATCATTTATGAGGTTCCATAGTGGCTTAGGGATTGGTGAATGACGATAGGGGCACTTTGGGAATTGGAATAAAAAAATATTATTCATGTGAATAGTACCGCGTGAATAGTAAATTTTTTTTGTTATTTTTGTTATTTTTTTTGAATTCCAATTCGGCCCAAACTCTTATTAGGGTTTTATAATCTCATTAAACCACTAAATTAAGATCTAATGGCTAAGATTAAATTGGCTTTTATCCCACATCAGATTCTTAATTAATTTTGTTGTCTTTGGAGCACTATATAAACCCAAAGAATTCTTCACAAATTTTTTGCACCAAACCTTTCAAATCTTGGGTTTATATAAGTGAGCAACTCTAAAGTTTTAAGAGTAAGCCACCGATTTTGAGGATCTTTAAGTCTAATTGACTAGAGGAACCTCGAGTTAAAGTTTTGAGGTATTTGCCTAGGCTAGCACCAAAGGCAAAATACCCGTGCACTCAAGGCGTAGTCTTGCCGTTGAGTTTTGGCTTTGGTGTGTGCATCTTTGGAGGCCACACACTTGGGTGACTCTTTGGAATGTGAAAGAGCTTGCTGAGTTTGAGAAAAGCTTGTAGATTGGAAGGAGGACTGGAGGAGTCTACGGTTCAAGTAAGTCTTTTTCTTTCTTTATTTTAATTAGAGTTCTTATGATAGTTAGCATGTTTAGGTTTATGTTATTTGCATGTTTTATGAGTTTTATGCTTAGAATATATAGTAACATGCCTAGGCTTGTAGAATAATCAAAACAAATAGGTCTTGGGCAAAGGGAAAGCGGCATCATAATTTTAATTATTTATTTTTCCAATGCACACTCGCGGCCGCTTCCCAACACTATCTATAAGCAGTTAGGACTTGGAGAGATTAAACCTACATCAGTGGTTTTACAGTTAGCTGATCGACCTATCAGAACACCACAAGGAGTAGTTGAGGATGTTTTACTGCAAATTGATAAATTCTACTACCCTGTGGATTTTCTAATTTTAGATACGGAATCTGTGGTTGACACTGAGTCAAAAATTCCACTCATCTTAGGTAGACCTTTTCTTGCTACAGTTAATGCTCTTATCAATTGTAGGAATGGTCTCATGAAACTATCATTTGGGAATATGACACTAGAAATAAATATTTTTCATGTTGAAAAACAACCACAAGGTGATGATGAGTGCCAATATACGTGCATGCTAGAAATATTCCTGCTAGGAACAGCTTCTTTACAACATGAATCAAACCCCCGAACTGAAATTGACCCCAATGAACCGTAAAATGAGGAAAAATAGAATACGAGCTCATTTGAAGATGATATATGGGAAATTAAAAAATGAGGTTGAACCAATTCATAAAATCTCAGCCATCAGTAGACCTTGGAGGATCAATGGATAAATTGTTGTAGCCAGCCAAAAATTCATTCTCATGTCTTCATCACTAGTGCGTACAGAAGAAGAAAGAACACGAGACTACTTGGTCTGCTACATGGAAGCCACCATGACAACTTGGGTGGTTGCGTCTGGCTAAAGACGTTAAACTTAGCGCTAGCGGGGAGGCAACCCTTGCATATGCTTTTATTTAATTTAATTTATTTTAATTTCATTTTTATTTATTTTATTTTATTTTCTTTACTTTAATTTTATTTTATTGTGTGCTAATTGTATGTTTATTATTTGCATGAGTATTCACGCAGGTTTTAGCGTAACCCACGCAGCTCACACAACTAAAGTCTTACCCGCGGGAGCTTGATCAACTTTATGCCTGGTAGTGTTGTTCCTCACTCATTTTTCTATCTATTTATCTTATATTGAGGACAATGCAAGTTTTAAGTGTGGGAGTATATACATGCACATGATAATACCTAAAAATACCTGTTAAAAAAATAATTTGTTAGTTTTTAGTCCTTATTAGTAAAGTATATGTTCAATGATGAATATTGTTTGCTTTAAGGTGAAATCTTAGAAACGATAAGTTCTTTAATGTACTTTTATCTAATGAATTGAGTAATTGATCTAGGTTAGACTCGTAAGCACTTAACTATAAGGTTTTAGTAGTGAAAGTCTATGTAGTTGGCAAAATGATTAGTTGAAGAAATTGCATGTCGATGAATGACCGCTTGCTAAGATGTCTATCATGATTTTCCAGTGTTATGATGTGTGGTATGGTTAAAAATTAAAAGAAAAAGTCTCGAAAGAAAGAAATTAAACCACCTATAACCGATAAGCGTTAAGCTACCCATGGACGAGTGTTAGGACCACCATGAAGAGAAATGCTACCTTAAAGGGTAGGTGTGTTGAAAAAAGAAAAAGAAAAAAAAAAATCATACCATACTGAACACAAAAAAGCAATTACATAGCGTATTTGAGATATTTAGGTTGGTTTGACCCATCAGATCCCAATTTTTTAAACGAAATCATTGAGTTGGCTTACCTAGGAATCAAAGTGTGAATGAACCTTTACACACACACTATGATTCTGGCTTAGATGACTTATTCAAGGACTTGGATTTGAGTTGAAGGTTCTCTGATTTCATTACTAGGCATTCTTTGAGGACAATAATATGTATAATTATTGGGACTATTTCATTTTGTTATTTTTGTATGTAAATGACGTTTGTGGGTGTCGTCACTGTAAGCCTTTATGAGACTATAACTCATCCACTAGGGACACCTAGAGGTTTAAAAGCTTGTTGTATACGCTAAATGCAATCGTGATCCCTACGAAAGTGGCTTAGATAGTTTTTATTTATTTATTCAATTTAGTTTTCTTTTTGCGCTTGAATTGCTAGGGACTAGCAATAAGCTGGTTGGAGGTTGTGATAAGTGCATGAAAGTGTACCTTGAACATCGCTAAATCGGCTTGATTATCATGTATTTAATCTTAATTATAATTTATTTTATGTTTTATTATTAGGAAACAATGGAACATGAATATTGGATCAATTACATATGTTTCGGGACCTTACGGACGCATCGGAAGCGCGCGGGACGAGCAAAAACACAGGAATCATAATCCTACAAAGTCGGCCACGCATTGCGACACGCAAAGGCCACGCGTCGTGATGCACATATATATTCCAGGGTTTTTTGTTTAGTTCGTTTTTACGCAAATAAGGCCACTGGGACTTCTCTATATAAACCCAAGTTCGTCCAAAACCCTAAAATGAGGAAAAAAAGGAGAGAAAGAGAGAAGAAACACACAATAAAGAGCCACAAACACATATTTGAGATTGAAGAACGAAGAAACTTCATAACAGACAGGATGCTACTGCAATCTCTTCAGGCTATATCTCTCTTCTACATAGAGAACTAATCTCATAGGCAAAGCTAAGGATAAACTCTTGTATTTGATTTCTTATATTCATGTTGTTGATTCCTATAAACTCTTAAACGTTAATACAATTGATGTTTGTTATTCTTTATTATCTTTTGATTATATAAATCAGAAAATGTTTTTATCAAACTTTCATATAGATCCAGTCATGCTTCTTCTATGTGTGATTTGTGAAATCAGTTGTGACTGGTTAAGTTATTTTATGAGTTGGTATTCTGCTGTAGTATTTTCTGATGGTATATTGTCGATGTTAGATAGGTCGTAATGATAACTTTGTGTGTTGTTAACATAGAGAATATAAATCATCAATTACCTTAGATTTTAATATGCGTAGAATTGAATACCTTCCGATTGTTCGTTTGGGATGTGAAACCTTTAATTGAGTAATAACATGAGTCAATAACTGAATATAGGAATTTGATATAAGAGAGATTCCCGATGCTTTCCTGCCTCTCTCTATTGATATCTTTTAATTGTTTTTATTAATCTTTACTTTAATTACCAATTCAATCTATATCTTTTCATTAAATTACTGATAATGTTTTGTTTAAGTAAATTAGTTTTTTATAACCATCTCTCTGAGGAATCGATACCCCAACTATACTACAATAGCCGCAAGTACTTTTTGGGCGTAATCAGTATGCATATCCCATCAAATTGGAATATTTGAAATCGAATCCTAAAATATAGATATATTAATCCATACTTGCAGAAATTCTAAACTCGATACTTTATGGTCCAATTATAGTTAGGTTTGTCTTCTAAAATCCAATAATGTACGCATGCACATATACACCTATTGTAATTAGAATCTTCTTTTTAATTGCACTTAGCATTTAAAATATTTTCTTTGATTATTGTTTTTAATTTTTAGTTCAATATTCAGATTTTTCAATCTCCTTTTTAAAGTTTTTCATTGGATTATATAGTGTTACATATGAAAGCTTCATTCTCCATTTGACACTTGTCCATTATTAAATTTCATTAACGTGTATATCGTACATCTATCATATGTCATGCTGAAATACAAGATTTGGTGTAATTACATCTGTTATTATTCATGATAAATAAGCTTGAATGTTTAGTTAAGTCGAATGTCATTAAAGTCCACTAACTTCAGATTACGATGCATGACCTCATGTACTTCAGAGTGTTAATATATGAATTGAAGTACCTTTGTACTATACTCCAGTTGATTTATAGGTTCTAAGTAAATTCTCTTCCTAAAGAGTCAATTCTGGATTAGACAGATCCCGTAGTAGATTAAACTCGGAGTGGATTGAGATCAGAGTGAAATCACGAGTTCCATCAAAAGTTTTCCTAGGATCATCTTGACTTATCCCATCTACTAGTACTGTATGTCTAACAGTACCATGACATGTGTCTTGATTCTATTAGACCTTTTTCTCTGTCCACAGTTCCTTTGAGGAAACTTATTGAGGAAGATTCATTAATATGGCGATATGTGGCATAATAGAGTATGGTTAAATTTAAGCACCTACATCTAGAGTTTTTATTATCATACCATATTTTGGGACGATTAGTTTTTAGGGGAATAACACTGGGGTGGCTTGGTTTACTTTGAGTTCGAGGTTTGGGTTTTAGGAGGCTCGTGGGCTGATCTCTTCTTGATTGGAGTTTCAGGGGAGGTGTTTTGCTCGATTTTGGGGAGGCTGTTCTCCCAATACTGATGGCAGCAGTTCGTTGATCCTTCAACTGCCTGAAATTCTCATCTTTTTTTTTATTTAGATCAACTATTGGTTTTTAAGGTTGACTTCCTCCATTCTTTAGAAGTCTTTTCTAGCCATGTACTCTACATAACGAGTGTTCTTCCGAAGAGCCTTGACATATATTTTTGCAGCAAACTTAATGTTACAATCTTTTATTTGCAATAGGGCCTGATTGAACCTGTGTAGAAATGCTTTTGTAGTTTTTGTTTGTGTCTACTTGACTTCATGCCGAAGATACTATCAATAGTTTTCGGAGAGCATTTAAAGTTGGCATAATATTCAAAAGATTTCTCACATAAAATCTGGAAATTCCCCATAGATTTAGGAGGTAGGGATCTGAATCAGTCTAGCGCTTCTCCTTCCAAACTGGCCGGAAACGCCTTGCAGTACCATACATCTTCATTTGATTCCAGACTCATCTTCTGCCGAAAATGGAAAAAATATTATTCCAGTTTGGATTTTCCCAAAATAATCGGAAGGTAGGGATCTGTACTCTATTTGGCTTTTACACACTCAATATCGGTTGAGTAAATGGAGAAGTAGTAATCCTTCTGGCTGCCTTAGCAACGCTATATTGGGACACTCGTGATAGTAATGTTTGGGCTGATGCTTCCAACACAATCTTCAATTACTGTCTCACTATATCTTGGAGCACTACTTCAGCACCTCAAATAAGATGGAACTGGAGGGCCACAACAGGTTATTGTGGTAAAGGTAGAACTTGTGGTCATCTTGATAGCGTAGTTTTAGTTGCTGCCTCTGTATGTGCTCCACATCAATTGATGATTCTGGTTGCTTTCTCTCAAGAATCCTAATTCTCTCATCCAACCTCCTATTCTCATTGGTTTACTATTCTAGGGCCAAATTCACCATCTGCAACTTATGCTCCAATGTTTCCTAAGCTTCTGGTAGTGGTACCATTTCAAAGTCCTTATTCTGGGACTGATCGGTCACAGGACCTAAACCTTGTCCTTTTTGAGTCATTATTTCGTTGGTTTACTGGAATTCTCCCACTTTTTCATCTTCAAAAGTCTCCACATATTAGTTGTTCAAGACGCTTAGTGGTGATGATGAGCAAGCTTGTCATCACTCACGTGTTATATTCTTACAAGGCTTTGGGAAGTTATTTCTTTTAACAATTTTATTTATAAGCATTTGTTAAAAAACACAAGTACTTTTAAAACTGATTTCTCCTTCCCATGTGCATGATACAATATTTATCATTGTAATTCCCAAAAATTCATAAAAAAACTTTATGTATGCAACATGTTTCTTATGCCAACCAATCATGCATGTCGAGGGTTTCCTAATTTTCAATACATGGTTTGATATTTGCACATGTCATCTTGTATTTCTGTGAAATATAGTCATGCACAAGAGTTTAGATTGCCTACTAGAGTATTGGCCTTAGGCTACTACGAATTCACTTCCTTCGTTTCTCACTCAGTGTACCCAAGCATACTTTTATTGTTGGTGTACGAGGCGAAACTCAGGTACAGTGATTCACATGCATTTAATATTAAATTGATTGTACCCACCATTAATTCAATATACATATACATATTGAGCATTTTAGAGTTTGTGCATGCAAGTATTTCATACAAGAATGACATAAATTTCAGCTTTCATACGAGCACTTTATGATATAAATTCATTCCAATGGTACATGATGCATGTATGTCATAATATAGCAGTTTTCTATAAAATTTTCATTGGGAAGAACATGATAATTTGATGTTCTTCCCACAGGCAACACCAATTAGATGGAAGGAAAAGTAATGAGAATTCATATCGGCTTGATACTGCGGGTCCAATTATAGTTGGGATTTTCTTTTAAAATTCGGTAACGTCCGCCTTTTAATTAGAATCTTTCTCCTTTTAATTGCAGTTAGCAACTATAATGATTTCTTTGATTATTATTTTTAATTTTCAGTTCAATAGACAGATTTTCTAATCCCCTTCCAAGGAAGAAGACGAAAGAAGAGAAGGCAGCCCAATTTCAAGGCCAAGGGTGTCACCCAAGACCAGCTCTCCAAATTTCAAGTACCATCTTTTGCCGCCAAACTCCATATTTTTTTTTTCAAGTTTGAATCTTTTTTGCAAATTATGATAACCCAGATTGTTATCTTTGATGAATTTTGTTAATTTGAATGAGGGTGAGGGGGAACCTGTAAGGGAATTGAAGGTTTGAGGAATAGTAGTTTTGTAGAATTGGATCATTATATGGTTTAAAATATGTTATTATGATGCTTCCTATTGGTTTGCACTTATGCATCGAGTCTGGTTAAAGCTGGTGTGCACAGTTGAAAGTGATGATTGTGAATTACTGATATTTATAGTAGTGATTATGTTGGTCAAGCCCAAAGCCTTTAGAATTTGGTTTAATGAGACTGAAAAATATGTATTTGTGGAAATTAATTATGAACTTTTAGAAGAAACTGACGACATTTTGAAGTAGGTTGGCACTTGGTCGCAGAACTTCTCTCATGACATTGTAGGTTGCAATTGGTTTAGTGGCAGGTTGCAATTGGTAATTATGGTTTGGTGGCAGGTTGCAATTGGTTTTCCTTTCTCTTCTTGAACTTTTTGACTGTTATAATAAATTACATTTGATTGTGGCGATATTGCCTTTGGACAGGAGGCTTAATACGATGAGATTGTTAGTTGAAGTGAAATTAGATGTCCTTAACCTTCAATCAGATTATGGCTCGGGAAAGTTTAACAAAGATATTATCAATGGCTCAGCAAGTGTATATAGTTAGAAAACTAGAATCTCTGTGATGGTGATGGAACTTGTTCTGGAGAATGAGCTAATAGAAACTATTTGCAGTAGATAAGGTAAGAACAAAGCATTTGTTAACTCACAAGATAAGAAAGAAAAGGAAAATTCTCATAGATAAATTCCTTCGTGTATTACAGGCATCAAATACCCAAACACCAATAACAGAAAAACAAGATCACCAGTATATTTCCCCTGGTTTGTTTCTCACAAAACGATTTCCCCGAAACATTCCAAAAGATCGCTGCTACCTAACTAATTCCATTTTTTTATATTCTCCCCTCACTCCTACTCTCATCATTATCCCCCTTACATGTCAGTGGCCTCTAACAAAGAAAAAAATTAACAGAAATAAGACTCAAAGAAAAGAAAAAAAAAATTAACAAAAACAGAACTCAAAGAAATAAAAAAAAAATTAACAGAAACATGACTCAAAGAAAAGAAAAGAAAAAAATGAACATAAATATGACTCAAAGAAAAGAAAAAAAAATAAGACTCAAAGAAAAGAAAAAAATTAAAAAGACACAAACTATAAGATATAACCTGCTCTGAATACCAACTGATGAAAACCTGCCTGAAGCAAAGCCAAGCAAACCCACAAGAGATTGTTATCCACGCAAATCCTGTGAACCCCGCGGGAACAAAGCCCGTGAAACCCACAAAAGATTGTTATAAGCACCCAAGAAAGCACAACGAGGTTTGAAGATTAGAAACCCGTGAAGAACAAAGCCTCACGAACCCCTAATTGCTTGAAACGCCATAAAGGACAGCAACCTCCTTTGATAAGTTTTGAAGAGAATCCATTCTTCCATGGTTAGCCATCCACGGCCTCACCACCAATGTGCCTAACGACAATATTAATTTTTTTGGGTTAAAACATTCATCTATTTTATTAATGACAGGCTTGTTTAAATAATACAATGGAAACCCTAATTTTAATATATAAAAAACTAAAAATAACCCTATGTAATAATCCTTATTACAAATAAAATCTTGGGCCCCTAACATTTGGCCACTCTAGAGTAACACTAATATTAACCCCCTCTGGGAGGCCTTCACTTATATATCTTGGACCGCCTTTATTAACGTGAATGGATTATCGGGCTTTTTCCTTTGATGCTTGGATCCATGCTTCGAGGCTTGTTTTCTTGCCGCTCCATGTATCATGTCATGATTGCCTTGCCTTGCCCTCCATCCACTCCCTTCTTTCTCCTTCTTTCAAATACTTGCTGGAACCGAGATTTGTGCATTTGGGCCGATACTTATTGTATTCTTTCCAGGTCCACAGCAGGCCCATTTGAAGCCAGCTCCTTGTCCCTAACAATGCCTCTTTCTGAAAGAAAGGACTTGTTCTCAAGTCCAAAATCCGAAAATTGTTGACAGATGGTAGAACCATCTTCCCATGTGGCTTCCTCCATTGAGATGTTCCGCCATTTAATCAGCCATTGATGGAATTGCTAACCCCCCTCCTGAACTTTTGACCGGTGCTTACAAACACGCGTATAACGCAAGCGCACGTATCGTTCAAGTAGTATAAAAAGTATCGATCCCACAAGGACTTAATACCTAATCTATTAATTTTATGAGATCAAATGATTACTAGTATCTAACAGGTCGATTGATTGATTTGAAATGGTGATGATTTTGAATTTAAAAACAAGTAAATAAAATTAAGCGAAAGTAGGTTTAAGAAAATTCAATATTAGGAAACTATCTAGGGTTGTGAATCTTTCTAATATCTTTTAAAAGATGAAGTGGTTATTTCATGTTTGTGTAATAAATCGATCTATCCTCAAGGAAGATCGTGGGCTATTAAGTCTAAGGCTGAAACCTAAAATTCATTTGTCAAGTTTATTTTAGATTTACCAGATCAATCTTATTAGTGGCCAATTAACAAGAAGCATTAAGCTTAAGACTTAATAAGTAAACCTTTAAATTACTCAAACTATAAAATAACCCCTTATAAACCAGTGATATTAGAATTCATCACAACCCCAGATAACTAACTTAGTTACGACACATAACTAGGGCTAGTAAAAACTTAAAAAAAATAAAAGACATAAAGTAAAATGCTGAAAAGTAAATTGCTGAAAAGTAAATGCTGAAAAGTAAATGCTGAAATTAAATACTGAAAATTAAATGCTGAAAAGTAAATGCTGAAAGTAAATTACTGAGAGTAAATGCTGAAAGTAAATGCTGAAAGTAAATTGCTGAAAAGTAATGCTGAAAGTAAATTGCTGAAAAGTAAATAAAGTAAAAGTACAATAAAAGAAAATGTGAGGTAAAAGGATCCACTTTTATTACTTCTATTTTAGATACCTCCCTTAATATAATATATTAATTTTGCATGATAATTACCAACCAGCTATATAGGCGGTATCCATATTAAGTCAAATTAATAATTAATTACCAAACGACCAATCAGGCGGTATCCAGTTTAGTCAGGTTAAAACCAATTTAAATAATTACCAACCGACCAATATGGCGGTATCCTCGTTAAGTCAGGTTTTAACTAGTTTATATATTATAATTAAGGGAGATTAATCTAAATATTAGTAATAAAAGTTTTACCTTTTACCCCAGCAAATGGGAGTTACCTCATCATTACTGAAAAGTAAAAACTGAAAATTAAAGAAAGAAAAGTACTGTGAGTAAAAGTAAATTGCGGAAAGTAAAAACCGAAAAGTAAAGAAAAGAATGTGCGAAAGCGGAAATTAATTACTAAAAGTTGTAAAAAAAAAAAAGATACAATCTTCTTCGTATTCTTAAGGAATTCCTTAGAAGAAAGTATGAATTTACAAATGAAATGGCTTGGTATTTATAGGCAAAATTTTGCCTCCATCAAATCATCCACCAAATCCATTATTAATTGCTCCACTAATTGCTTCACCAAATCTATTATTAATTGCTCCACTAATTGTTTATCATGTTTGGTGGTGATTTGATAATTTTTATAATTTATTTTTTACTTTGAAAATGATTGAAAATGACTTTAATAATTACACACAACACACTTCTGGATGGTTCATCAATTTCGGATACGAAATCTTTAGAATTCGAAATTATTTTGTCTTTCAAGTTGTAGATCTTTGAGTCGTCTTTAATCTGGAACTTGAATCAGCTCAATATGATATCGGAGTAAAACGTTATGCCCAAAATACGACAGATGCGCAAAACTGGAATTTCCAAAACTACACTTCGTTAAAACGCCATTTCAAGTTTCCAATCTCCAAAATTAATATGTCAAGTCCAATTTTTACCCTTATTTGACCCACATTTCGTCCTAAATGATTTCATTGTGTCCCAATATTATTTTATCTGCAAAATAAACTAAAACACATCAAAACGTTCATCAAACCCAAGAAACTAAACAAAATATTAAGTAAAAGGGGCGGTAAATATTGATATATTTTCCGCTCATCACACCCCCAAACCTAACATTTTTCTAGTCCTCGAGCAAAACAACAAAATAAAATACAAGAAACAATTAAAATTAAACTAAGCCATTTTCGTAGGGATCACGGTTGCATTTAGCATATGCAACAAGCCTTTAAACCCATAGGTGTCCCTAGTGGACGAGTTATAGTCTCGTGATGGCTTACAACAACGATACCCACAAACGTTTTACAAAAGAAAAAGATAATAAAACTAATGCACACAAAAGCAAAAAGGCAAGAGAAAAGAGAATAAAGAAGTTAGTGATTAATCAGGTGAAACTTCTACTCAAAGTCAATAATTGTTTTGTTTCTTTCTAAATTACCGAATAAGTAAATTCTCCGATTATTTTTACCATTCTCCATATGCACAGCCGAAAAAATATTAATCAACTCATTTTTTCCCACAACAGTCACAAGTGCAGTTGATAAGAGAGTAATATTTCTGTCCTAAAGTTTTATCAGAATTCACACCTTTTTGCAGCAATGGAATAATTTTTCTGATTTTTCTGATTTTTTTCTTTGATTTTTGATTTTTTTTTTTATTTATATACAATATCTTCCATTTATGTAGCGAGTGTTGGGTCGGTGGCTCCTATACTAGTTGGCTTTAGGGCACCAGGTGTTAAGACACTCCTACGGACTTAATTACTCAGACTTCAGATATATATATTTTTGCAGCATCTTTGATTCATGTAGCGAGCTTTGGGCCAGTGACTCCCAAACCAGTTGGCTTTAGGGCACTAGATGTTAAAACACCCTTACAGACTTAATAACTCGGATCTCAGACATTTTTTTTTACTCCATCACTTTTTGAGATGCTGCCTCCAATTAAACTAGAGCACTGAATATTACAAACTTTTCAATTATAGCTCATGTCCGTATATTACTATGCATGTTGATAATACCTGCTAACTTAGCATATGAAAATCCATTTTAGTCAGTATTATGGAGAATTCACAAATTAAATAATTCAAAAGGAAATAAACAAAAATTAACTTGTTCCCAAATAGGTTTTAGACACGTCTCAAGAGTGGAAACTCCTTACTCAGCTATCTCTTACCAATTTCACATTTTTAGTCAAAATAAAATAAAAACGCAAAATATTTTTGTAATTTTTGAAAAAATTTCAATTTTTTTTGTATTTTTCGAAAAATTTTGGACTAAAAATAAAAACAAAACACCACTAAAAACAAGATACTGATAAACTAATTCCCTCCCCCAAACCTAAATGAGACATTGTCCCCAATGTCTTAAATAATAGAAGAAGAGTTTAGAAGATAGTACCTGGTTAGCTAAAATTCTACACAAAAAGTTAAAGGTTAAGATCCAGATTAATCCGACGCCTCTTACCACAATCGTCATCGGACCAATTTATCTTTGAAATGATAGGGTTAATTTGTGGTTCATAGGCTAAGATTTGGTCAATTAGATCAGGAGCAGTTCTGGCAGTGAAGAGGAGCTCTTTAAAAGGTTTTGACACAAACCCATTTCGCCAGGCATCATCAAGAAACACATAAAGAAAATAATAAAATCCATCAACGTTGTACAGTCCAAGCGGTTTCTGGTGTATGTTCAAGTTTGCCCAAGATAATACTGTAAAAATTTCCTCCAATGTACCCAAGCCACCTGGCAAAGCAATAAAAGCATCAGCACAGTTAATCATTTCTACTAGTCGTTCAGACATACCTGGCACAATTAGCTCTGCTCTGTTTTATGGTCCAATAAGATTTGCCTCTGCCAAGGGTTTTGGATGATTCCAAAAACGTGACTGCCTCCCTCATGTACAGCTTTTGAAACGATCCCCATAAGTCTAAGATTTCCTCCGCCATATACTAAGTGCATATTCCTTGCAGCTAAGACTCGACCCAATTCTTGTGCTCCCTCTACGTATTGTGGCTTAACACCAACACTAGTACCGCAAAACACACATATATTTTCAACTTGTCTTCTTGAAGTGGCTCTCATGTTTTACTCTGGATGTATTTAAAAGTGAAATGATGAGTTGAATTTATAATACCTGAAAAGGGTTAGTAAAATAATAGCACTAGTACCTGCCAAATGACAATTATTAGTTAAACAGTAAAATAAATCGTGATAGTCAAAAAGGTCTGGATCATGTCGGAGAAAATAAAAGAAAACAACAAAACAAATTACAATTATTAGGAAAAGACAAAGAGATATAATATGTACAAGAAAAGTAGCGGCTTGATTGACGTCTATGCGTCAGGGACAAGCTTCCCATCCAATTTTCTTATAAATTGGCAAACAAAGTCTTTTTGAGTCAGATTCCCTAGACTTAACTGTTGTCATTCTTTTTGGAATTGTGTATGTAATTTGCGAATGGCTATATGAACATATCCACTGGGATGCGTCTCAAGAGTCGAAGATATATTATCTACAGATTCCTTACTCAAGCCATCCCTAATGAATTTAATTTTTTCTTCGCGATTATCAGACACCATTCCTAAAGAACTACAACGAGTATTGCAATTCCAGCGTGCACATTTTTACAAACACCCATTTGTTTAGCTCTACGTTTCTTTGCATAGGTGATTCTTCTAAATCCAGGCAAATAAGAATTACAGGAATCAGAATACCCACCTGCTAATCGGACCCGTGCTTCGATTACCCAACGAATGTCATTAGGAATATCATGGATCATCAGTAGTCTCATTCGTTCCAAGTGAGCTTTGTAGACTTTCATCAGAGATTTTTGAGGGAGAGAAGTAAATTACTTGTGAAGATTTTTGAGAATTTCTTCCATCCTGAAATGTCTTAATCTGCAAAAACTAAACACTCAAAATTAAATCACACCAAATCACAATATATACACAAATTGCATGGGTTGCCTCTCTATTAGCGCTAAGTTTAACGTCGTCAGCTAGACGTGACTTCTCGAACGTTAGGCTGGATCTGAAAGTGTAACACTTTCTTTTTGTCGCTCAAATGATTCTCCCTAGTAGTGCTTGACACGCTGACTGTTAACCTTTAATGTGTTGTTGGAGTCGGGATCATATATCTCAACGGCTCTGTCTGGTAAAACCTTGGTGATCACAAATGGACCTGACCACCGTGATTTTGGCTTCCATGGGAAGAATTTCACCCTTGATTTGTTTAACAGTACCTTCTGCCCTGGTTCCAGTTGTATGCGCACTAACTTCTCATCCTGTCTCTTCTTGTCCTTTTCTTTGTACAATTTGGCATCCTTAAAAGGCTGATTGTGAAATTCCTCCAATTCGTTGAGCTAGTGGAACTTTTTCTCTTATGTTGCTTGTAGTGCAAGAATTGACTTTTTTAGTGCAAAAGACGTTTTATCTTCAAGCTCCATAGGCAATTGACATATTTTAAGTTTGTCAATAGTACTTTGCATTGCATTTGAGTTCTGAATGGTACTGTGTATCACATCAAGTCTGAAACATTCTTCCTTCTTTTCATCATCTGGGAAATTCATGGCCTTGAAAACATTGAATGTTACTTCTTGGTCCTGTACCGTCATGGTTAATTCTCTTTTTTATACATCAATAATGGTTCGACCTGTAGCCAAGAATGGTCTCCCAATGATGATTGGCATGTCTGCGTCTTTCTCCATATCAAGGACAATAAAATCTGCTGGGAAAATGAATTTGTCAACCTTGACCAGCACATCCTCAACTACGCCTCTTGGAAATATGAGCATTCTATCAGCAAGTTGTAGAGAGACTGAAAATGGCATTGTTTCTCCAATCTGCAGTTTCCTGAAAATAGAAAAAAAGGCATCAAGTTAACACTAGCACCTAAATCACATAAAGCCTTACCAAAGTTATGTTCTCCTATGATGCAAGGAATGATGAAACTGCCAGGATCTTTCAACTTCGGGGGAAGTTTCCTCTGAATGATGGCACTGCATTCTTCTGTCAATATTATTGTCTCGTAGTCTCCCAATCTTCGTTTTCTTGAAAGAATGTCTTTCATGAATTTGACATAGCTGGGCATTTTTTCCAACGCTTCTGCAAATGGAATGTTGATATGCAGCTTTTTGAACACCTCCAAGAATCGAGCAAACTGCTTGTCCAGTTTGTTTTTCTGAAGACGCTGAGGAAAATGTGGAGGTGGAGTGATCTGTTCTTTTTCCTTTGCTTTCTTTTCCTCTATCTGTTGCTTTGTTTCTTTTGGAATATCTTCAATTGTTGTCTTGATTCCAACATCTTTGTTGATTTCAGTACCGCTTTTTAACATGATGGCATGACATTGCTCATTTCCCATGTTCCTTTGATTTGGCTCTATGTTGCTAGGAAGATTACCTGGCGGTCTGAAACTCTGAGCATTGGCCAGTTGTCTCATTTGATTTTCCAGTGCTTTAATAGAGGCTGAATGGCTTTGATTCAATGCTACTTGATTTTGAACCATAACTGCTAAAGCATCGTATTTTGCTTCTTGCTTCTTCAACTGGGCCAGCACTTCTATTATTCCTGGTTCTTTTTCATGCTCATGGCCTTTGTTCTGTTGCTGGAATCAAGGTGGTGGATAGTTCTGTTGTTAGAATCCCGGTGGTGGATTGTTCTTTTGCCCTGAATTGTTACTCTATGAAAAATTCGGATGATTCCTGCACCATGGGTTGTAAGTGTTGGAATATGGATTGTTCCCCTGTCTGTTGAAACTGTTGACATAGTTCACTGTCTCTTCTTGTTGGTTGTAAGATTTTGAATCATGTACTCCTCCAAATGGTGAACTTGTGGATCCACCATTAACTTTCATGTTAAGAGTTTCCAGATTTTTGCAAATCACATCCATCTTGGAATTCAGTGATGTGTTGGCTCCAACTTCATAAATTCCGGCAATTCTTTGGATCATGCTCCTTTCTGTTAGCCATAAAGAATTGTTGTTGGCCATTTCTTCAATTAAGTCCCAGGCCTGATCTTCTCATTTTTCCATCAAAGCTGCTCCAGCAGCAGCATCAATTGTGGTTCTTATTATTCCAGAAAGTCCATTGTAGATAGTTTGGACTTGTAGCCACTTTGCGATCTCATGATGAGGACATTTTCAGAGTAAATCTTTGAATCTTTCCCAAGCTTCACAAAGGGATTCTGATTCTTGTTACACGAAGGATGTGATGTCATTCCTCAACTTTGCAGTTCTGGCTTGTGGAAAGTACTTTGCAAGGAATTTGGTGGCTAGAGTGTTCCAAGTTGTGATGGAACCTGCTGGTAGTGAATGTAGCCAAGCTTTAGCTCTGTCCTTCAAGGAGTATGGAAAAACACGCAGTCTCATTGCTTCTTCAGCTACTCGGTTGTAATTGAAAGTACCGCAAAATTCCAGGAAGTTGCTGATGTGGGAATTAGGATCTTCAGTTGCAATTCCCCCAAACTGTACTAACTGTTGAATCATCTGGATGTATGTTTTGATGTCACCCGCATTTGCTGGTAAGAGAGGAAGTACAATACAAGAAATGAGTCTGTCAACCACCGGAATAGTTCTATCTCGAATGGGAATCGGTGGTGCAACGTTCAAAGGTTCAGGTTCCATGTTAATGATTGCTTCTTGGCCTTCTCGCCTTTCCCTTCTCAACTGTCTGATGATTCTTTCAATTTCTGGGTCAAGCGGTCAGATTTCAAAGCTTCTGGTTCATCTCATGTAGTTTCTGAGAACCTAAAACACAAGAAAACAAAAACAATAAGTAAAATGAAAATAGATACAAGTAACGTATCTAACCCGAAAACTAATAGTGAAAGATAAATAAGTCCCCGTCAACGGCGCCAAAAACTTGACTGGTGCTTACACACACGCGTATAACGCAAGCGCACGTATCGTTCAAGTTGTATAAAAAGTATCGATCCCACGAGGACTTAATACCTAATCTATTAATTTTATGAGGTCAAATGATTACTAGTATCTAACAGGTTGATTGATTGATTTGAAATGGTGATGATTTTGAATTTAAAAACAAGTAAATAAAATTGCGCGAAAGTAGGTTTCAGAAAATTCAATATTAGGAAACTATCTAGGGTTGTGAATCATTCTAATATCTTTTAAAGATGAAGTGGTTATTTCATGTTTGTGTAATAAATCGAACACTAAATTATGCGAAAGCCTCTGTCGATGGTCAGACGCAAATACCCATATAACCCAATTGAACCATATGTTTATGTCAACCAAATTATCATGATTCATTAAGTTTAAGTTCCAATTATGGCTACCCCAACCCGACAGGTATATGTCTATCCTGTAAGGAAATCTATTAAAGGGTTATCTATCCTCAAGGAAGATCGTGGGCTATTAAGTCTAAGGCTGAAACCTAAAATTCCTTTGTCAAGTTTATTTTAGATTTACCAGATCAATCTTATTAGTGGCCAATTAACAAGACGCATTAAGCTTAAGACTTAATAAGTAAACCTTTAAATTACCCAAACTATAAAATAACCCCTTATAAATCGGTGATATTAGAATTCATCACAACCCCAGATAACTAACTTAGTTACGACACATAACTAGGGCTAGTAAAAACTTAAATAAAATAAAAGACATAAAGTAAAATGCTGAAAAGTAAATTGCTGAAAAGTAAATGACGGAAAGTAAATGCTGAAATTAAATACTGAAAATTAAATGCTGAAAAATAAATGCTGAAAGTAAATTACTGAAGAGTAAATGCTGAAAGTAAATTACTGAAAGTAAATTGCTGAAAAGTAAATACTGAAAGTAAATTGCTGAAAAGTAAATAAAGTAAAAGTACAATAAAAGAAAATGCTGAGTTAAAATGATCCACTTTTATTACTTCTATTTTAGATACCTCCCTTAATATAATATATTAACTTTTCATGATAATTACCAACCAGCTATTTAGGCGGTATCCATATTAAGTCAAATTAATAATTAATTACCAAACGACCAATCAGGCGGTATCCAGTTTAGTCAGGTTAAAAACAATTTAAATAATTACCAACCGACCAATATGGCGGTATCCTCGTTAAGTCAGGTTTTAACTAGTTTATATATTATAATTAAGGGAGATTAATATAAATATTAGTAATAAAAGTTTTACCTTTTACCCCAGCAAATGGGAGTTACCTCCTCATTACTGAAAAGTAAAAACTGAAAATTAAAGAAAGAAAAGTACTGTGCGTAAAAGTAAATTGCAGAAAGTAAAAACTGAAAAGTAAAGAAAAGAAAGTGCGAAAGCAGAAATTAATTACTGAAAGCTGTAAATAAAAAAAAAAAGATACAATCTTCTTAGTATTCTTAAGGAAATCCTTGGAAGAAAGTATGAATTTGCAAATGAAATGGCTTGGTATTTATAGGCAAAATTTTGCCTCCATCAAATCATCCACCAAATCCATTATTAATTGCTCCACTAATTGCTCCACCAAATCCATTATTAATTGCTCCACTAATTTCTTATCATGTTTGGTGGTGATTTGATAATTTTATTATTTATTTATTAATTTATTTTTTGCTTTGAAAATGATTGAAAATGACTTTAATAATTACACACAACACACTTCTGGATGGTTCATCAATTTCGGATATGAAATCTTCAGAATTCGAAATTATTTTGTATTTAAAAGTTGTATATCTTTGAGTCTTATTTAATTTGGAACTTGAATCAGCTCAATCTGATATCAGAGTAAAACGTTATGTCCAAAATACGACAGATGCGCAAAACTGGAATTTCCAAAACTGCACTTCGTTAAAACGCCATTTCAAGTTTCCAATCTCTAAAATTAATATGTCAAGTCCAATTTTTGCCCTTATTTGACCCACATTTCGTCCTAAATGATTTCATTGTGTCCCAATATTATTTTATCTGTAAAATAAACTAAAACGCATCAAAAGGTTCATCAAACCCGAGAAACTAAACAAAATATTAAGTATAATGGGCGGTAAATATTGATATATTTTCCGCTCATCACACCCCCAAACCTAAAATTTTGCTAGTACTCGAGCAAAACAACAAAATAAAATACAAGAAACAATTAAAATTAAACTAAGCCACTTTCGTAGGGATCACGGTTGCATTTAGCATATGCAACAAGCCTTTAAACCCCTAGGTGTCCCTAGTGAACGAGTTATAGTCTCATGAGGGCTTACAGCAACGATACCCACAAACGTTTTACAAAAGTAAAAAGATAATAAAACTAATGTAAACAGAAGTAAAAAGATAAGAGAAACGAGAATAAAGAAGTTAGTGATTAATCAGGTGAAACTTCTACTCCAAGTCAATAATTGTTTTGTTTCTTTCTAAATTACCGAATAAGTAAATTCTCCAATTATTTTTACCATTCTCCATATGCACAGCCGAAAAAATATTAATCAAATCATTTTTGCCCACAACAGTCACAAGTGCAGTTGATAAGAGAGTAATATTTTTTTCCTAAAGTTTTATCAGAATTCACACCTTTTTGCAGCAATAGAATAATTTTTCTGATTTTTCTGATTTTTTTCTTTGATTTTTGATTTTTTTTTATTTATATACAATATCTTCCATCTATGTAGCGAGTGTTGGGTCGGTGGCTCCTAAACTAGTTGGCTTTAGGGCACCAGGTGTTAAGATACTCATACGGACTTAATTACTCAGACTTCAGATATATATATTTTTTGCAGCATCTTTGATTCATGTAGCGAGCGTTGGGCACTCCATCACTTTTTGAGATGCTGCCTCCAATTAAACTAGAGCACTGAATATTACAAACCTTTCAATTATAGCTCATGTCCGTATGTTACTATGCATTTGATAATACCTGCTAACTAAGCATATGAAAATCCATTTTAGTCAGTATTATGGAGAATTCACAAATTAAATAATTCAAAAGGAAATAAACAAAAATTAACTTGTTCCCAAATAGGTTTTAGACACGTCTCAGGAGTGGAAACTCCTTACTCAGCTATCTCTTACCGATTTCACCTTTTTAGTCAAAATAAAATAAAAACGCAAAATATTTTTGTAATTTTTGAAAAAATTTCAAATTTTTTTGTATTTTTCGAAAAATTTTGGACTAAAAATAAAAACAACACACCACTAAAAACAAGATATTGATCAACTAATTCCCTCCCCCAAACATAAATGAGACATTGTCCCCAATGTCTTAAACAGTAGAAGAAGAGTGTAGAAGATAGTACCTGGTTAGCTGAAATTCTACACGAAAAGTTAAAGGTTAAGATCCAGATTAATCTGACGCCTCTTACCACGATCGTCCTCGGACCAATTTATCTTTGAAATGATAGGGTCAATTTGTGGTTCATAGGCTAAGATTTGGTCAATTAGATAAGGAGCAGTTCTGGCAGTGAAGATGAGTTCTTTTAAAGGTTTTGACACAAACCCATTTCTCCGGGCATTATCAAGAAACACACAAAGAAAATCATAAAATCCATCAACGTTGTACAGTCCAAGCGGTTTCTGGTGTATGTTCAAGTTTGCCTAAGATAATACAGTAAAAATTTCCTCCAATGTACCCAAGCCACCTGGCAAAGCAATAAAAGCATCAGCACGGTTAATCATTTCTACCAGTCGTTCAGACATACCTGGCACAATTAGTTCTTCTCTGTTTGATGGTCCAATAAGATTTGCCTCCGCCAAGGGTTTTGGGATGATTCCCAAAACGTGACTGCCTCCCTCCTGTACAGCTTTTGAAACGATCCCCATAAGTCCAAGATTGCCTCCGCCATATACTAAGTGCATATTCCTTGCAGCTAAGACTCGACCCAATTCCTGTGCTTCCTCTACGTATTGTGGCTTAACGAAAACACTAGTACCGCAAAACACACAGATATTTTCAACTCGTCTTCTTGAAGTGGCTTCCATGTTTTACTCTGGATGTCTTCAAAAGTGCAATGATGAGGTGAATTTATAATACCTGAAAAGGGTGAGTAAAATAATAGCACTAGTACCTGTCAAATGACAATTATTAGTTAAACAATAAAATAAATCATGATAGTAAAAAATGTCTGGATCCTGTCGGAGAAAATAAAATAAAACAACAAAACAAATTACAATTATTAGGAAAAGACAAAAAGATATAATATGTACAAGAAAAGTAGCGGCTTGATTAACGTCTATGCGTCAGGGACAAGCTTCCCATCCAATTTTCTTATAAATTGGCAAACAAGGTCTTTTTGAGTCAGATTCCCAAGACTTAACTGTTGTCATTCTTTTTGGAATTGTGTATGTAATTTGCGAATGGCTATATGAACATATCCACTGGGATGCGTCTCAAGAGTCGAAGATATATTATCTACAGATTCCTTACTCAAGCCATCCCTAATGAATTTAATTTTGTCTTCTGATTATCAGACACCATTCCTAAAGAACGACAACGAGTATTGCAATTCCAGTGTGCACATTTATAACAAACACCCATTTGCTTAGCTCTACGTTTCTTTACATAGGTGATTCTTCTAAATCCAGGCAAATAAGAATTACAGGAATCAGAATACTCACCTGCTAATCGGACCCGTACTTCGATTACCCAACGAATGTCATTAGGAATATCATGGATCATCAGTAGTCTCATCCGTTCCAAGCAAGCTTTGTAGACTTTCATCAGAGAGTTTTGAGGGAGAGAAGTAATTTGCTTGTGAAGATCTTGGAAATTTCTTCCATCCTGAAATGTCTTAATCTGTAAAAACTAAACACATAAAATTAAATCACACCAAATCATAATATATACACAAATTGCATGGGTTGCCTCTCTGCTAGCGCTAAGTTTAACGTCATCAGCTAGACGTGACTTCTCGAACGTTAGACTGGATCTGAAAGTGTAACACTTTCTTTTTGTCGCTCAAATGATTCTCCCCAGTAGTGTTTGACACGCTGACTGTTAACCTTTAATGTGTTGTTGGAGTCGGGATCATATATCTCAACGGCTCTGT
Source organism: Zanthoxylum bungeanum (assembly GCA_019454045.1). Taxonomy (NCBI): domain Eukaryota; kingdom Viridiplantae; phylum Streptophyta; class Magnoliopsida; order Sapindales; family Rutaceae; genus Zanthoxylum; species Zanthoxylum bungeanum. The sequence continues at coordinate 46,026 of SKCR01029292.1, forward strand.
CTGGTAAAACCTTGGTGATCACAAATGGACCTGACCACCATGATTTTAGCTTCCATGGGAAGAATTTCACCCTTGATTTGTTTAACAGTACCTTCTGCCCTGGTTCCAGTTGTATGCACACTAACTTCTCATCCTGTCTCTTCTTGGCCTTTTCTTTGTACAATTTGGCATCCTTAAAAGGCTGATTTTGAAATTCCTCTAATTCGTTGAGCTGGTGGACCTTTTTCTCTTCTGTTGCTTGTGTTGGGTTTCTACGATCTAACCGGTATCAATTTAAGCAATGAAACCATGTGCGAATACAACAAGGAAGTTGCGGAATACTTACAATGATCGGTTGAGCGATGCGACGAACAATAAAAACTCTTTTCCCCTTGCATGATGCTCTTGGCAGTGGGCTGTTTTTGTCCTCCAAATCTTCGGCCATGGATGATCCACCAAGTTCCAAGCTTTGTGATGTGATTCCATGCTCACGGGTGCGGTTCCCTATCACCTTCGCAAGACTCCTAAAGCGTGCTAGCACTCGGGAAATTTTGCCGCAAAACTTCATTTGCTTCTCCTATCATTCACGGTTTTTGACAGTGAAAAAAGAAGAAATGGCTCTTGGCCGAGAGAGAGGGAGAGAATAGTGGAGAGAGTGTTAAGTGTTGGTTGTTTTGATTTTGTGTATCTAATACACATAAATGAATTTCAAAAATTCATTTACCAAACGTAAAGGCAAAAACAATCAATTCCTTCCAACTACTACATCACTCATGACTAGACATCACATCACTAAAAGTGACAAGTGATTTGACGATTGATGTGACTAGCGATTTGACGCTTGATGTGACTTGTGGGCCACACTTGAATTCGTAATGCGAGTGCGCACGCAAACACTCCCGGGCTCGGGTTCGCTAATTCCAAATTAACGAATTTTCCATTGCGACGTAATTATATAATTATGCCTAGCAAAATCACTATTCACGTCGCTAACGAATTAATTCTAAATTAACTCGTTCACCCGAATTAAAATCTAATTTTAATTCCGCGTCGAAATCCAATTTCGTATAATATATCGAATATATTAATTTATCGATTAATTCCAAATTAATCGTTCTCTCTCTTTAAACGATATTTTATCCCAGATAAAATATCTCTGTAATTAATCCCAGATTAATTTTCTCTCTCGTTTAATTAATCCCAGATTAATAAAGTGCGAGTCATACGTCATCTGTGAATCTTCGGGAAGCGACCCATGAGATCCCCGGATATGTTGGCAGTAAATCTGGTCGTCGGACTATCCGAACACGTAAGTACCTAGTACTACATTTTTACCGATTTACAAGACAAGGTTGGCTTCTAGCAAAGCGCCAAGCCTACCTAATTCTCAAGAAATATCCTTACAAGAATATGTTATCTATATCAGGCGTAGTATACGTAGTATTGCGTATTTCGATCCAGTATCAGATGTCACGTGCAAGGTCTGGGGATGGAAATGTGCTGCCCCGTACGAAGCACATATCGGATCTCTGGTAACTTGTCTCTATATCGGATAAACATGACCTAGTCATTTTATCCCGATAACTGCAGTACATAAGAGAACAAGTTTCGTATCCTACGTGATCATCATCTCCACTATGACTGGAGTGATACTTCCATCTTGACATCACACCCAATACACTATGATTCCCAATATACCCAGAAGAGGCGTACACAGAACCTGTTAAAGCCCTAGACGACCAAAACTAAAGTATATTGATTGTCGCAAGTATTAGCGGTGCAAGTCTCAAGTTAAGACCAACTACACCTACCCTTATTAGGACTTCCATAGACACATAGTCATACTACCAATGGAATTCTGATGGGTCTATCCAGAGCAAAATTTTTTTCCGTACCATCGGTAAAACACAACCTCCTATCACACTTGCATGAGTATTCAATACCCAAATATATGAGAACTATGCCGTTATGCCCTCACAACGCGCACAAGTGTAATACTAGTCTTTTCTGCATTATCGATGTCCAATCTCGATAATACTCTGACTAGGGATATTTAATGATTAAACCTTCGTGGATTGATACTGTCTCATATCATCTCAGTCCAGGAACTAATCATACGGATCTTCTATCATTTATACATCTTGGTAATCTAATTACAAATGATAAGAAAATAATTTCCTTTGTCACATAGTTAATTTGTACAACAACACCAAGATCTGTACAAATAGTGACGCTATGGGTCATAACTGTCCAACAGCTTGTAGTGCAAGAATTGGCTTTTTCAGTGCAAAAGACGCTTTATCTTCAGGCTCCATAAGCAATTGACATATTTTAAGTTTGTCAATAGTACTTTGCATTGTATTGGAGCTCTGAATGGTATTGTGTATCACATCCAGTCTGAAACATTCTTCATTCTTTTCATCATTTCCCAGGCCTTGAAAACATTGAATGTTACTTCTTGGTCATGTACCCTCATGGTTAATTCTCATTTTTGTCCATCAATAATGGTTCGACCTGTAGCCAAGAATGGTCTCCCAATGATGATTGGCATGTATGCGTCTTCCTCCATATCAAGGACAATAAAATCTGCTGGGAAAATGAATTTGTCAACCTTGACCAACACATTCTCAACTACGCCTCTTAGAAATACGAGCGTTCTATTAGCAAGTTGTAGAGAGACTGAAGTTGGCATTGTTTCTCCAATCTGCAGTTTCCTGAAAATAGAAAAAGGCATCAAGTTAACACTTGCACCTAATCACATAAAGCCCTACCAAAGTTATGTTCTCCTATGATGCAAGGAATGGTGAAACTGCCAGGATTTTTCAACTTCGGGGGAAGTTTCCTCTGAATGATGGCACTGCATTCTTCCGTCAATACTATTGTCTCGTAGTCTCCCAATCTTCATTTTCGTGAAAGAATGTCTTTCATGAATTTGACATAGCTGGGCATTTTTTCTAACGCTTCTGCAAATGGAATGTTGATATGCAGCTTTTTGAACACCTCCAAGAATCGAGCAAACTGCTTGTCCAGTTTGTTTTTCTGAAGACGCTGAGGAAAATGTGGAGGTGGAGTGATCTGTTCTTTTTCCTTTGCTTCTTTTTCCTCCATTTTTTGCTTTGTTTCTTTTGGAATATCTTCAATTGTTGCCTTGATTCCAACATCTTTGTTGATTTCAGTACCGCTTTTTAACATGATGGCATGACATTGCTCATTTCCCATGTTCCTTGGATTTGGCTCTGTGTTGCTAGGAAGATTACCTGGCGGTCTGAAACTCTGAGCATTGGCCAGTTGTCTCATTTGATTTTCCAGTGCTTTAATAGAGGCTGAATGGCTTTGATTCAATGCTACTTGATTTTGAACCATAACTGCTAAAGCATCGTATTTTGCTTCTTTCTTCTTCAACTGGGCCAGCACTTCTATTATTCCTGGTTATTTTTCATGCTCATGGCCTTTGTTCTGTTGTTGGAATCAAGGTGGTGGATAGTTCTGTTGTTGGAATCCCGGTGGTGGATTGTTCTTTTGCCCTGAATTGTTGCTCTATGAAAAATTCGGATGATTCCTCCACCTTGGGTTGTAGGTGTTGGAATATGGATTGTTCCCCTGTCTGTTGAAATTGTTGACATAGTTCACTGTCTCTTCTTGTTGGTTGTAAGATTTTGAATCATGTACTCCTCCAAATGGTGAACTTGTGGATCCACCAATAACTTTCATGTTAAGAGTTTCCAGATCAGTGATGTGCTGGCTCCATTTTCATAAATTCTTGCAATTCTTTGGATCATGCTCCTTTCTGTTGGTCATAAAGAATTGTTGTTGGCCATTTCTTCAATTAAGTCCCAGGCCTAATCTTCTCATTTTTCCATCAAAGCTCCACCAACAGCAGCATCAATTATGGTTCTTATTATTCCAGAAAGTCCATTGTAGAAGGTTTGGACTTGTAGCCACTTTGCGATCTCATGATGATGACATTTTCAGAGTAAATCTTTGAATCTTTCCCAAGCTTCGCAAAGGGATTCTGAATCTTGTTGCATGAAGGATGTGATGTCATTCCTCAACTTTGTAGTTCTGGCTGATGGAAAGTACTTTGCAAGGAATTTGGTGGCTAGAGTGTTCCAAGTTGTGATGGAACCTGCTGGTAGTGAATGTAGCCAAGCTTTAGCTCTGTCCTTCAAGGAGTATGGAAAAACACGCAGTCTCATTGCTTCTTCAGCTGCTCGGTTGTAATTGCTGGTAAGGGAGGAAGTACAATTCAAGAAATGAGTCTGTCAACCACCGGAATAGTTCTGTCTCGAATGGGAATCGGTGGTGCAACATTCAAAGGTTCAGTTTCCATGTTAATAATTGCTTCTTGGCCTTCTCGTCTTTCCCTTCTCAACTGTCTGATGGTTCTTTCAATTTCTGGGTCAAGCGGTCGGAGTTCAAAGCTTCTGGTTCGTCTCATGTAGTTTCTGAGAACCTAAAACACAAGAAAATAAAAACAATAAGTAAAAAGAAATTAGATACAAGTAACGTATCTAACCCCAAAACTAATAGCGAAAGATAAATAAATCCCCGGCAACGGCGCCAAAAACTTGATCGGTGCTTACACACACGCGTATAACACAATCGCACGTATCTTTCAAGTAGTATAAAAAGTATCGATCCCACGAGGACTTAATACCTAATCTATTAATTTTATGAGGTCAAATGATTACTAGTATATAACAGATTGATTGATTGATTTGAAATGGTGATGATTTTGAATTTAAAAACAAGTAAATAAAATTGCGCGAAAGTAGGTTTACGAAAATTCAATATTAGGAAACTATCTAGGGTTGTGAATCTTTCTAATATCTTTTAAAAGATGAAGTGGTTATTTCATGTTTGTATAATAAATCAGTTTACTAACCTGGAACACTAAATTATGCGAAAGCCTCTGTCGATGGTCAGACGCAAATACCAGTATAACCCAATTGAACCATATGTTTATGTCAACCAAATTATCAGGATTCATTAAGTTTAAGTTCCAATTATGGCTACCCCCGCCTGACAGGTATATGTTTATCCTGTAAGGAAATCTATTAAAGGGTTATCTATCCTCAAGGAAGATCGTGGGCTATTAAGTCTAAGGCTGAAACCTAAAATTCTTTTGTCAAGTTTATTTTAGATTTACCAGATCAATCTTATTAGTGGCCAATTAACAAGACACATTAAGCTTAAGACTTAATAAGTAAACCTTTAAATTACTCAAACTATAAAATAACCCCTTATAAACCAGTGATATTAGAATTCATCACAACCCCAGATAACTAAATTAGTTACGACACATAAGTAGGGCTAGTAAAAACTTAAATAAAATAAAAGACATAAAGTAAATGCTGAAAAGTAAATTGCTGAAAAGTAAATGACGGAAAGTAAATGCTGAAATTAAATACTGAAAATTAAATGCTGAAAAGTAAATGCTGAAAGTAAATTACTGAAGAGTAAATGCTGAAAGTAAATTGTTGAAAGTAAATTGCTGAAAAGTAAATGCTGAAAGTAAATTACTGAAAGTAAATTGCTGAAAAGTAAATACTGAAAGTAAATTGCTGAAAAGTAAATAAAGTAAAAGTACAATCAAAGAAAATATTGAGTTAAAAGGATCCACTTTTATTACTTCTATTTTAGATATCTCCCTTAATATAATATATTAACTTTGCATGATAATTACCAACCAGCCATATAGCCGTTATCCAGATTAAGTCAAATTAATAATTAATTACCAACCGACCAATCAGGCGGTATCCACTTTATTCAGGTTAAAACCAATTTAAATAATTACCAACCGACCAATATGGCGGTATCCTCGTTTAGTCAGGTTTTAACTAGTTTATATATTATAATTAAGGGAGATTAATCTAAATATTAGTAATAAAAGTTTTACCTTTTACCCCAGCAAAGGGGAGTTACCTCCTCATTACTGAAAAGTAAAAACTGAAAAGTAAAGAAAAGAAAGTGCGAAAGAGGAAATTAATTACTGAAAGCTGTAAATAAACAAACAAGATGCAATCTTCTTAGTATTCTTAAGGAATTCCTTAGAAGAAAGTATGAATTTACAAATGAAATTGCTTGGTATTTATAGGCAAAATTTTGCCTCCATCAAATCATCCACCAAATCCATTATTAATTGCTCCACTAATTGCTCCACCAAATCCATTATTAATTTCTCCACTAATTTCTTATCATGTTCGGTGGTGATTTATATTTTTTATTATTTATTTTTTGCTTTGAAAATGACTTTAATAATTACACACAACACACTTCTGGATGGTTCATCAATTTCGGGTATGAAATATTCAGAATTCGAAATTATTTTGTCTTTCAAAGTTGTAGATCTTTGAGTCTTTTTTAGTTTGGAACTTCAATTAGCTCAATCCGATATCGGAGTAAAAGGTTATGCCCACAATACGACAGATGCGCAAAAATAGAATTTCCAAAACTGCACTTCGTTAAAACGCCCTTTCAAGTTTCCAATCTCCAAAATTAATATGTCAAGTCCAATTTTTGCCCTTATTTGACCCACATTTCATCCTAAATGTTTTCATTGTGTCCCAATATTATTTTAACTGCAAAATAAACTAAAACACATCAAAACGTTCATCAAACCCGAAAAACTAAACAAAATATTAAGTAAAATGGGCGATAAATATTGATATATTTTCCGCTCATCAACTTTACGCCGGCCTAATAATTGTCTCAGGTTCTGTTACGTTCAATCCCTATGTTGCGTTAGCTAAGGTCCCAAGATCATAAACAAGCATGAAATATGTGCGAACACAAATCAACGAAGTTGCGGAATACTCACATCGATCGGTTGAGCGACGCTTTGACGAACAAAATCAACTTTCTGCCCTTGTAGCAGCTCACGACAATGACTGTCACAGCTCACTGGTTTTGGTTCGGTTTTGGTCCTTCATCAAGCTCCAAGCTTCGTCGAACGATACTCGGCTCATGGGTGAACTTCCCTATCACCTTCGCATGTCTCTCGGAGTGCTAGCTCTTGTGATTTTTGCCACAAAAATCACACACTCATGCTTCCCTAGCTCACGGTTTCTTGACAGAAACCAGTGAAGTTTTTGCCCCTCCATGGGCGTGAAGAAGAGAGAGATGAGAGGAAGAGAGAGTGATGTGAGAGAGATCAAAAAGTGTAATAGATTAATGATTTCTCAAATCCTTTTACCATATACAACTTTTTGATTTACAAAAAGTCAAGCAATTAATGCTTTCCATCAACTCACATCAAGTCACATCACTCAATCAAGTTGTCAAGTCACATCACTCAAAGTGACATTTGATTTGATGCTTGATGTGACTAATGATTTGACGCTTGATTTGACTTGCGTGCCACACTCGAATTCGAAATGTGAATGCGCTCACAAATAATCTCGGGCTCGGGTTCGCTAATTCCAAATTAACGAATTTTCCATTGTGACGTAATTAAATGATTATGCCTAGCGACATCACTATTCACATCGCTAATTAATTAATTCTAAATTAATTCATTCGCCCGAATTAAAATCTAATTTCAATTCTGCGTCGAAATTCAATTTCGTTTAATATATCAAATATATTCAATTAATCGATTAATTCCAAATCAATCGTTATCTCTCTTAATGATATTTTATCCCAGATAAAATATCTCTGCAATTAATCCCAGATTAATTTGCTCTCTCGTCTAATTAATCACAGATTAATTTAGAGTGCGAGTTATACGTCATCGGTGAATCTTCGGGAAGCGACCCATGAGATCCCCGGATATGTTGGCAATAAATACGGTCGTCGGACTATCCGAACACGTAAGTACCTCGTACTACGTTTTACCGATTTACAAGACAAGGTTGGCTTCTAGCAAAGCGCCATGCCTACCCAATTCTCCAGAAATATCCTTACATGAATAAAGGATCTATATCTGGCGTAATATACGTAGTATTGCGTATTTCTGTCCAGTATCGGATGATCACGTGCTAGGCCTGGGGCTGGAATTGTGTCTGCCCCGTACGAAGCACATGTCGGATGTCTGGTAACTAGTCTCTATAATCGGATAAACATGACCTTGTCATTTTATCCCGATGACTGCAGTACTTAAGAGTACTAGTACCGTATCCTACATGACCATCATCTCCATATGACTGGAGTGACACTTCCGTCTTGACATCACACCCAACACACTACGATTCTCAATATACCCAACATTGGCGTACACAGAACCTGTTAAAGCCCTAGACTGTTGAGTTCTAATATAAGTCCCAAGATCATGAAATCAAGCACAAAATTCGCATGAATACACAAAGGAGTAAGGCGGAATACATAACTCACATTGAACGGTTTGAGATGCGAAGAACAAGCTGTGTTTTTGCCTCCCTCCAAGCTCATGGCAACAGCTCTCCAAGGCAGTGGGCTGCTCGGTCTTGACTGGTTTGGTTCCTCCATGATTCGGCCATTGATGAACACCATGGAAGCTCCAAGCTTCAAGCTTCAAAATTGATTCCAAGCTCATAAATTCGTTTCCCTATCACCTATATATAACCCAAGGTGTGTGCTAGCACCACATCTTCTTCCTTGCTTCTCATTGATTCGGTCACAACCAGAAATTTGGGAGAAGAAACGGTTCAAACCGTGAAGAAGAAGGAGGGAAAAGAGAGGGAGAGGAGATGTGTAAAAAGAAAAGTGGGAGAGAGTAAAAAAAAAGAAAATGTAATTTTGTTTTTATAATTTCCCAAATTAATAAAAAACCAATTACCAATTCTCTAACTTTACATTAAATGCTAAAGTTAAAAGTAAAAAAAGCAAAAGTTGCTTTTTCAACTTCACATCAATCACTCAAATCAAGTGACAACATGTCACATCACTCAAAGTGACATTTGATTTGACGCTTGATTTGACTTGTGTGCCGTACTCGAATTCGAAATGCGAATGCGCTCGCAAACAATCTCGGCTCGGGTTCGCTAATTCCAAATTAACGAATTTTCCGTCGTCGTAATTAAATGATTACGCCTAGCGAAATCACTATTCACGTCGCTAACGAATTAATTCTAAATTAATTCGTTCGCCTGAATTAAAATCTAATTTTAATTCCGCGTCGAAATCCAATTTCGTTTAATATATCAAATATATTAATTTATCGATTAATTCCAAATTAATCGTTCTCTCTCTTTAATTAATATTTTATCCCAGATAAAATATCTCCGTGATTAATCCCAGATTAATTTTCTCTCTCTTCTAATTAATCCCAGATTAATTAAGTGCGAGTTATACGTCATCGGTGAATCTTCAAGAAGCGACCCATGAGATCTCCGGATATGTTGGCAGTAAATACGGTCGTCGGACTATCCGAACACGTAAGTACCTCGTACTACGTTTATACCGATTTACAAGACAAGGTTGGCATATAGCAAAGCGCCATGCCTACCCAATTCTCCAGAAATATTCTTACAGGAATATATAGATCTGTATCAAGCGTAGTATACCGTAGTATTGCGTATATCAGCCCAGTATCGGATAGTCACGTGCTAGGGCTGGGGCTGGATAAGTGTCTGCCCCGTCCGAAGCACATGTCGGATGTCTGGTAACTAGTCTCTATAATCGGATATACATGACCTTGTCATAATATCCCGATGGCCGGCCAGCACTTAAGAGCACTAATACCGTATCCTGCGTGACATCATCTCCACTATGACTGAAGTGATACTTCCGTCTCGACATCACACCCAATACACTACGACTCTCTGATAAACCCAGAAGTGGTGTACGCAGAACCGGTTAAAGCCCTGCCAAGACCAAAGTCTATCGATTATCGTAAGTATTAGCGATACAAGTCTCAGGTTAAGACTATACACACCTACCTTGATTTCGGCCTCCCATAGACATATAGTCATAATACTAATGGGATTCCGAGGGGTCTATCCAGAGCAAAGCTGTTTCCCCGTACCATCGGTGAAACACAACCTCCTATCGCACTTGCATAAGTATCATATACTTATATATATGAGAACTATGTCGTTGTGCCCTCACAACGCGCACAAGTGCAATACTAGCCTATTCCGCATTATCGATGTCCTGTCTCGATAATACTACGACTAGGGATATTATTATGATTAATCCTTCGTGGACTGATACTGTCTCATATCATTCTCAATCCAGGAACTAATCATATGGACCTCTCTTCATTTATACATCTAAGGTGATCTAATCACAAATGATGAGAGTACAATCTCCTTTGTCACATAGTTAATTTGTACAACAACACCATGATCTGTACAAATAGTGACGCTATGGGTCATAATTGTCCAACAATCTCCCACTTGGCCTATAGCCAGTCACTCGAGTGTCTAACACCCGAACTATGTACGGTTGGCTCAAACTGCTGAGAAAATGTTTTCGTCAGCGGATTTGCATGATTATCATCTTGATGCGATTTATCGATCATCACATCGCCACGATATATGATCCGAATGAATCAGATGAGTATCTAAGTATGTATCTGGATCGTTGATGAGACCATTAATTCTTTAGCCTGTGCTGACGCCTAGCTCAGCTGCTAACAGAACTATATCTAATCTAATTAGATTTGTATCGACCCAAATGACTTCTATTGCTGCTTCAGCTGTAGCAACAACCCGCATTTGTTGTTTATTCGGTATACACATATCTTACTTGGAAGATTCCAGCTCACTGTACCGTTTGTGACTTTTAGTCGTTTTATCGGTTATATGAAACTTGCTACAGTGACCCCAATCACTTTAAGTTCTCCTTCTCCATAGACTAAGACAACATCCTTAGTTCTCTAAGATACTAACGGATGTTCTTAATATTAATCCAGTGACTATCACTCGGATTGGCCTGTTTGTGAATCCATATGCTCAAAGCGTATGATACACCAGGTCTTGTACATTTTTCAATGTACGGTTTCTAGGAGAGTATTTCGAAAGCCAAGCTTTCGCCGATATTTATTTTATGGGAATATCATTTCCAAGAAATGACGTATTATCATTATTTTAAAGGACAGCCACTGTCAGTGCGCTCCCACTAACCTCCTTATATACACAAGAATTATTTTCGTTTTGAATTAAATCGTACACCATTATGATTATATCAAAACGATAATTCCAAGAACCTAATGCTTGCTTCAATCCAATCATGGATCGAATAACCTGCATTATCCAAATGGATTTACCGTGGCAACAGGTAAAAGGTTGAATCGTAATCAACACAATGTTGATAACGATACCTTTCCGTTAAAAGCCTAGCTTTATACGCTGGTATGTTGCCATCCATGTATGTCTTCCTAGAAGACTTTTAAGTACCATTAGGCACAATGCCTTGTGGTACATCAACTAGTATCCAAACTGGTTGAGATACATGGAATCCATTTCGGATTATATGGCACTTTGCCATAATTAGGGAGGTTGATATCTTGTATCACTTCCTCATACGTAGTCAGTTGGTATTCCTCAATAAGATTCACATCTTTATGAGGTTAGATCAGAAACCCATACCCCAGGTTGTTTTCTGACTCTGTCCGACCTACGCGGTTCTTGTGTATTCGAAGATTAATGGTAATAGTCTCATCCTGGATGAACTATTCATGTTCCATTAAGATTCAGTGCCTTGAACAGTATTACTCTGATTTCCATCGAGTAATACTATCCTCCCACTTACCACTGCATATCGGTATTCCTCTCAGGAAAACCGTATGGTGAGTAACAATCTAATTGTTCTCTTGTGAGGTGTATAAGTACAATACTTATGGTATCCCTAGGATAACCTACATTTGGCACTTATCCTATTTGGGTTTTAGTTTGGTATCATCCAAACATATGCCTAGCATACCCAAATTATCAAGAATGAGAAACCCGGTTTCTTTCCCGTTCATATCTAATATGATATCTGTCAAACAGATTATTATGGAACCTTATTCAAAATAAGTTCTTGCACTGTTTAAAGCTTATCCGTTGAAGGAAATGGTAGCTCAGAGCGACTCGTGATTAACCTTATTATGTCTAACAAAATTCGGTTAATCCGTTCGGACACACCGTCAAACTGACGTATTCCGGGAGGAGTCCTTATTTGAAAGAATACTATACTCTTTCATATATATTAGAAACTTATTGCTTAAGTATTTTCCATTACAGTCTTACCATGACGGTTTAATACTTTAGCCGATCTATTTGTCTATTTCGTGTCGAAACTCTAAAAGTTTCCGATTTGTGTTTCAAAAGAAACACATAACCATACGCGATGCCACATCCGTACAGGTCACGAAATATTCATATCCATATCTAGCCTAGCTAGACATGGGCCCACTTGCTTCACTATGAAGTAGGGCTAACAGATCGGTGGCATTTACACTTTTACCAAGTAAATAGTGTTTTAGGCACTTTGCCCAAATAGACTAGATTCGTAGACTTTATTTGAATGGAATCAAATCAGTCCTGGTATCCGCTCTTCAAAAGTGCGGATATACGATTCTTGTTTATCAGTGTCCCTGAAAACTATGCCACAATTAAGTTTCTTAACTGATCAAATCAGTTTGAGCTATTTATTTGTCATGTTAATATTTGAGATATTATTTATATTCAAAATATAAATCCTGTTATTCACATCTAATGTGTTTATCTCAATATCATCTTTATATAATGAAACACTTTAGTGTTCTAGAATATAAAGGTACACCCGCAGCGGGTTATACGCGATATAGAGATAATGTTTCTAGTCAAACTAGATACATTATAACAGTTCCTAAATTTACGTACTAACCCGAAGGTAGTTCCTAAATTCAGGTATCTACGGTTAAAACAGCGACTTTCGTCCTGTTTCCAATTCGCAGATAAATCTCTATTGAAGTCAGTATCCTGTTCAAAACAGATTCTGAACATCAATATATTTTATGTACCACACTAAGTATTTAAAATCCAATTTCAATACTAGTTGTGAACATAATTATGACAATCATATTTGAAGTCAGAGCCTTGCTCGTCTTCTATTCCTTCTTAGGATATGTCCTTTATCTCCCAGAAGATTATAATGATTTTGCCTTTGCCTGTTTCAACACTCCAGAAGCCTTTGGCCAAGCCTCGTGTTTCTGGAATATCGAATTAAGGTGCGCCTTGCGCTACAAGCTTAATATATTATTTTATCAAATAAAATAACCTATTAATTCCAGGACCATCCTGAAACTTTATTCCCAATTTGAAAATTAAACCATTTAAACACATTTTTCCCAGGATTATGTTTTAAATGTCAATCTTTCAATTATATCTTGATTCTAATAGTCCAACTATTTAATCAACGATTTGTGGTACTATTTATTATAATGATTATAATAGTCCAACTATATAATCAAATATAATTTAAATTAATTAACCTCAATTACATTGATTACTATAATCCAATTATAAAATCAACTGTAAATCGAAATTAATTAATTCAAATATATTGATTAATATAATCCAATTATATATAATCAAAATAATACAGTCCAACTGCTTATTAAAACAACAATTTAAATATTAGTCCAACTAACATTTAATCTAACGACGAAATAATTTGAATGAGCGCGTATGGCGAGTAATTGAACGAGTATTGCAAATTCAATTCTTGCCTCCCACTATTTTTCGGCGAGCCTCTAACCCTCTGTCGAGTACTCGGGAAACCGTGTTTCCTAGTGGGCTAGGATCCCGTTAAATATCACACAATCTTGACTTTGGCCAACAAATTGTATGATAATTAACTAGGTAGATCTCGAAGATCAATTGGATCCCATCCAATTCCTAGATCCAGTAGGCGGATATCCAAATCCTAAACATATATCTTATATATGCCAATACATCCAATGTATTACCTAACCTTTTTCCTCTGAATCAACTAAGCCTTGGCTTTGGCACAACAAACCTAGTGATCCCAGTCAAGTGTGACCCATTGACCATGGAAAGCTTCGTAATCAATGTCGATGGACAAGAAGTGGTCTTGACTTTGGCCAACAAACCACAACTTGGACAAGACACCGATATGGAACAAAGCCTTCGTGATTCAAACACATCTTCGACGGACAAAGGGCTTGACTTTGGCCAACAACCCAATGCCAATCTCGGATCTTGAGTAAGAATCACTCAATGGAAGGAAAAACACTTGATATTGAACGAGGGTTTTTTCGCGTGCAATTGGCTACCAATTTATTATCTTTATTAAGGTTTCATCATCATACACCCTTAAACATGCATTCTAAACACATAATAAAGCGCATATGAAATAAAATAATAATGATATGCGGATGGATACTTTACATTGATCCTAGATCAAATCTCTCATTTTCTCTCTCCAAAGCTAGCACATGTATTTACTTCTACCTGTTACACTACACTTCTAAAGAAACCTCATTTACATTGAGGGGAATAGGTGAGAAGAGAATACAAAGAGTATAGAGGTGATAAGGCTGGACACGCAGGTCCAATTAATAAATCAAATTTATTACAATTTCCAAAATTGTCCCACCCGACTAATATCCATCCGATATACATTATTCATGCATCGCAACCATGTATTCACACAAGCATGTTATCAATCAATCTAATCCAATTAATTAATCTGATAATTAGTGATCATCCAATGTTCAAACAACGATTTGATTTTTGCGTGAGTCAAACTCGTTTTGCGAATAAGTACTCAAAGTACGAATTCTTGAATTAAATTAAACTACATAATTAAATCCAATTTAATACGCATTTAATTCTAATTCACTATTTAATTCCAAATTAAATATTACACTTTTATTAACGAACCTTTACGACTTAAATTCCAAATTTAATCGCAACGGGTCTCAAAGCCCGATTAACATCTAATGTTTATTTAATTAAAGTCCAATGGGCTTTTAATTAATTTCTATAAGGCATGGACTTTTGGTCAACTCGGGTCAAACCGAACAACCAAAATCCAATCCGGGAGTTACCCCATAAGCCCAGAAATCAATTTTGGCCCATTAGGCCCAATTAAATAATTAAGGTCCATTAAGTCATAATTGGACTTTATGGATGCGGTTTTAGGCCCAATGGATCCAACCAAATTTGCCTAAACTCAACTTTGTACAACAAAGCCCAAAAGCCCAATCACAACCTTAAAGGCCCAATTTCCAAAATAAGCCCAATTAATTAACTTATAAAATTCTAAATTCCATAATTAATTAACCTAAGTGTAATACACAATTAACCACCCAATTAATATTTCTAAAACATCAATTAGCATACTTAATCATGCACTTTAATGACAAATAGTGTCCAACACAATTTATTAAAATCAAACCCATTTTACATGCTTTTGTTCTCGGCAATTATGGGTTTTTCCAATCCGATTCGGTTTCAATCCAATTGAATCCACAATCATCATTTCCAAATCAATTCAATTCATCCAATGAATTAAAATCAAAAAACACAATGAATTTCAAATTCAATTGAATTCGGCCAAGCCACTTTAATTTGGGAAAAATGTTCCAAATCAAAATTCAATCAAATTGAACTTCAAAACAACATTACCCAATTGTTTTAAGTCACCCAATGATCAAACAAACAAAATCACCAAGAAATTTAGGGTTCTTTAATTTCGGCCAACAAAAGTAATTTGGGGAAATTTGTTCCAAACACAATTTCAACAAATTGATCCAATCAATCTTAAATTAAACATACTTTATGCATTCTCATTCATCCAATTTCACAAAATATGCTCAAAATCAAGTTTACCCAAATTTGTCACTTTATGCCAACATAAAAAATTGGGGAAATTTGTTCCAAACATAATTTCTTCAAATTGATCCAATCAATCATTAATTCAACAACATTTAAGCATACTTAATCAATCAATTTAATCAAATCATGCTTCAATTGATTTTACCCAATTTATCATGCCCAAAATTTAGGGAAAATTGAATCCAATCCAATTTCATGAAATTGATCATACACAACTTCAATTCAACCTCATTCAAGCATACTTCATCAAACAATTCAACCAAATCATGCCTAAATCGAGTTTACCCAATTTTAACCCTAACTTTTTCATGCTTGATCAAAGCTCTGATACCATTGTTGAGTTCTAATATAAGTCCCAAGATCATGAAATCAAGCACAAAATTCGCATGAATACACAAAGGAGTAAGGCGGAATACATAACTCACATTGAACGGTTTGAGATGCGAAGAACAAACTACGTTTTTGCCTCCCTCCAAGTTCATGGCAACAGCTCTCCAAGGCAGTGGGCTGCTCGGTCTTGACTGGTTGGTTCCTCCATGATTCGGCCATTGATGAACACCATGGAAGCTCCAAGCTTCAAGATTCAAAATGATTCCAAGCTCATAAATTCGTTTCCCTATCACCTATGTAAAACCCAAGGTGTGTGCTAGCACCACATCTTCTTCCTTGCTTCTCATTGATTCGGTCACAACCAGAAATTTTGGAGAAGAAACGGTTCCAAACCGTGAAGAAGAAAAAGGAGGGAAAATAGAGGGAGAGGAGATGCGTAAAAGAAAAGGGGAGAGAGAGTAAAAAAAAGAAAATGTAATTTTGTTTTTATAATTTCCAAAAATATAAAAAACCAATTACCAATTCTTTTAAACTTTACATTAAATGCTAAAGTCAAAAGTAAAAAGCAAAAGTTGCTTTTTCAACTTCTACATCAATCACTCAAATCAAGTGACAACATGTCACATCACTCAAAGTGACATTTGATTTGACGTTGATGTGACTTGCGATTTGACGCTTGATTTGACTTGCGTGCCGTACTCGCATTCGAAATGCGAATGTGCTCGCAAACAATCTCGGGCTCGGGTTCGCTAATTCCAAATTAACGAATTTTCCGTTGCGTCGTAATTAAATGATTACGCCTAGCGAAATCACTATTCGTGTCGCTAACGAATTAATTCTAAATTAATTCGTTCGCCCGAATTAAAATCTAATTTTAATTCCGCGTCGAAATCCAATCGTTTAATATATCAAATATATTAATTTATCGATTAATTCCAAATTAATCGTTCTCTCTTTAATTAATATTTTATCCCAGATAAATATCTCCGTGATTAATCCCAGATTAATTTTCTCTCTCTTCTAATTAATCCCAGATTAATTAAGTGCGAGTTATACGTCATCGGTGAATCTTCAGGAAGCGACCCATGAGATCTCCGGATATGTTGGCAGTAAATACGGTCGTCGGACTATCCGAACACGTAAGTACCTCGTACTACGTTTATACCGATTTACAAGACAAGGTTGGCTTCTAGCAAAGCGCCATGCCTACCCAATTCTCCAGAAATATTCTTACAGGAATATATAGATCTGTATCAAGCGTAGTATACCGTAGTATTGCGTATATCGGCCCAGTATCGGATAGTCACGTGCTAGGGCTGGGGCTGGATAAGTGTCTGCCCCGTCCGAAGCACATGTCGGATGTCTGGTAACTAGTCTCTATAATCGGATATACATGACCTTGTCATATATATCCCGATGGCCGGCCAGCACTTAGAGCACTAATACCGTATCCTGCGTGACATCATCTCTACTATGACTGAAGTGATACTTCCGTCTCGACATCACACCCAATACACTACGACTCTCTGATAAAACCAGAAGTGGTGTACGCAGAACCGTTTAAAGCCCTGTACCACCAAGACCAAAGTCTATCGATTATCGTAAATATTAGCGATGCAAGTCCAGGTTAAGACTATACCACTACCTTGATTTCGGCCTCCCATAGACACATAGTCATAATACCAATGGGATTCCGAGGGGTCTATCCAGAGCGAAGCTGTTTCCCGTACCATCGGTGAAACACAACCTCCTATCGCACTTGCATAAGTATCCTATACTTATTATATATGAGAACTATGCCGTTGTTGACCGGCGTAAACACACACGTATATAACGCAAGCGCACGTATCGTTCAAGTAGTATAAAAAAAATCGATCCCACGATGACTTAATTCCTACTGTTGTTATTAATTATTGAATCTATTTAATTACAAATATCTAATTAAATGGGAGAATGGAATTGATTGCTTGATTGATTTGGTTGATTGAAGATTTGCTAGATAAATAAATAAAAAGATAAAAGAAAATACTAAAGAAAATACAGATAAAAAATATAAGGTTGTGAATTCTTTTAATATCATTAAAAGATGAAGTGATTATTTTATGTTGTGTAATAAATCTGTTTACTAACCTGGAACACTAAATTATGTAAAAAGCCTCTTCCGATGGTCAACTACAAATACCCAGTATAACCCAATTGAACCATATTCCTATGTCAACCACATTACCTGGATTCATTAAATCTAAGTTCCAATTATGGCTACCCCCGCCCTACAGGTATATTCCTATCCTGTAAGGAAATCTATTAAAGGGTTATCTATCCTCAAGGAAGATCGTGGGCTATTAAGTCTAAGGCTGAAACCTAAAAATCCCTATGTCTCGTTCATTTTAGATTTACCATATCAATCTTATTGGTGATCAGACAATAAGAAGCTTTAAGCTTAAGACTTAATAAGTAAACTTATTAATTACCCAAACTATAAAATAATCCCTTATAAACTATTGATATTAAAAGTCATCACAACCCCTAGATAACTAACACATAACTAGGACTAGTAAAAACATAAAAATAAAAGACATAAAATAAAAATACTGAAAAGTAAAATAAAATAAAATGTTAAGGTAAAAGGAATTAATTCTACTACTACTTATTTAGATATCTCCCATTAAAATAATATATAAACTTGTGATTAATATCAACCAGCCATAAAGGCGGAACCAAAATAACCAGCCATAAAGGCGGAACCAAAATAACCAGCCATAAAGGCGGAATATATGTTTTATTACCCACCGACCAATCTGGCGGTATCCTGATTAAGTCCAATTTAAATAGTAAATATATTATTTTAAGGGAGATGAATCTAAATAGTAATAGTAAAAGAAATTACCTTTCACCCGAACATAAAGAAATTACCGCATCACGGTAAATAGTAAAAACTGTAAAAAAGTAAAAAGTAAATAGTAAAAACTGTAAAAAGTAAATAGTAAATAGTAAAAACTGTAAAAGAAAGTAAAAAGTAAAAATTAAATTACTATTATTACAAAAAGTAATTAAAATTATTTACAAAACTTAAAAAAGTAAAAAACTAAAGACTTTTAGAGAGAGAAACTCTCTCTTTAGAAGGAATTGAAGAGAGAGGATGGGATACAAATTTCTGAAATCGGGTTCTGAATTTATAGGCTTCGATGGGGTGCGCGCGTCGCGCCGCGCGGCCAGCGTCGCGACGCGCGCTACAGTGACACGTGTCACGCGCTGGTTGGTCGGCTCAAATCTTATCCGATGACGTGGCACTGTTCATGACGTCATCGCTTACGTCATGCTGACGTGTCAACTGTTCATGACGTCATTGCTTGCGTCATGGTGATGATGTGGCGACACGTGGCATGACACGTGGGGCGGCGGCCGTCGGACGAATGAGAGCTTGACACGTGGCGCGCTGTGATTGGCTGATGATGACGTGGCACGTTGACTCGGTTGACTTGCTGACGTGGCTGCTGATGTGGACGATGATGTGGCGACACGTGGCATGACACGTGAGGCGGTGGCCGTCCGAGCAATGAGATCTTGACACGTGGTACGGCGCACGTTAGCATCTCCGTTTGATGGTGACACGTGGCAGGCGCATGTTAGCAAAGTCAAACTTTTCAACTTGTTGACCCGTTGACCACGGCGCATTTTAGCATCTCTGGTGCACGCTGGGCGTCGCGACGCCAAGGCATTGCGCGGCGCGACGCGAAGAAGATGGAATTTTTTCCAGTTGACGCATTTTTGACCAGTTTTGTCCCAAATTGCTTCCAATGCTGTCCCAACTTTATTTATCTGCAAATAACAACAAAACACATCAAAACGTTCATAACTCGAGAAGAAACAATACAAAACATTAGGTTAAATGAATGGGAAAATAGTGGTATAAATACCACTCATCAGTTGTGCCCTCACAACGCGCACAAGTGCAATACTAGCCTATTCCGCATTATCGATGTCCTGTCTCGATAATACTACGACTAGGGATATTTAATGATTAATCCTTCGTGGACTGATACTGTCTCATCATCATTCCAATCCAGGAACTAATCATATGGACCTCTCTTCATTTATAAACTTCTAAGGTGATCTAATCACAAATGATGAGAGTACAATCTCCTTTGTCACATAGTTAATTTGTACAACAACACCATGATCTGTACAAATAGTGACGCTATGGGTCATAATTGTCCAACATAGACGACCGCAACACCAAAGTATATTGATTGTCGCAAGTATTAGCGGTGCAAGTCTCAAGTTTGTGAAGACCAAATACACCTACCCTGATTTCGGACTTCCATAGACACATAGTCATACTACCAATGGAATTCCGAGGGGGTCTATCCCGAGCAAAATTGTTTCCCGTACCATCGGTAAAAACACAACTTCCTATTACACTTGCATGAGTATCCTATACCCAAATATATGAGAAACTAGCCGTTGTGCCCTCACAACGCGCACAAGTGTAATACTATTCTTTTACGCATTATCGATGTCCAATCTCGAAAATGCTCTGACTAGGGATATTTAATGATTTATCCTTCGTGGACTGATACTGTCTCATATCATTCTCAATCCAGGAACAAATCATGAGGACCTCCTATCATTTATACATCTAGGTGATCTAATCACAAATGATAAGAGTGCAATCTCCTTTGTCACATAGTTAATTTGTACAACAACACCATGATCTGTACAAATAGTGACGCTATGGGTCATAATTGTCCAACAATCTCCCACTTGGCCAATAGCCAGTCACTCGAGTGTCTTACACCCGAACTATGTACGGTTGGCTCAAACTGCTGAGAAATGCTTTCGTCAGCGGATTCGCATGATTATCATCTGATGCAATTTATTCGATCATCACATCGCCACGATGTATGATCCGAACGAATCAGATGAATATCGAAGTATGTATCTGGATCGTTGATGAGACCATTAATTCTTTAGCCTGTGCTGACGCCTAGCTCAGCTTCTAACAGAATTATATCTAATCTTATTAGATTATTATCGACCCAGAAGGCTTCTATTGCTGCCTCAGCTGCAGCAATAACCCGCATTTGTTGTTTATTCGGTAACAGTATCTTGCTTGGAAGATTTCCAGCTCACTGTTCCGTTATTCAAACTTTGTAGTACCGTTTGCGACTTATAGTCATTTTTATCGGTTAGGAAACTTGCTACAGTGATCCCAGTCACTTCAAGTTCTCCTTCTCCACAGATTAAGACAGCATCCTTAGTTCTCTAAGATACTAATGGATGTTCTTAACATCAATCCAGTGACTATCACTCGGATTGGCCTGTTTGTGAATTCATATGCTCAAAGCGTATGAGACACCAGGTCGCGTACATTTTTCAATGTACGATTTCTCGGAGAGTTTTATGAAAGCCAAGCTTTCACCGATAGTTATTATGGGAATTTCATTTCCAAGAAATGACGTATTATCATTATTTATATGACATTTATTGTCAGTGCGCTCCCACTAACCTTCTTATATACACAAGAATCATTACGTTTTGAATTAAATCATAAACTATTATGATTACATCAAAACGGTAATTCCAAGAACCTATGCTTTCTTCAATCCAACCATGGATCGAATAACCTGCAAACCTTGTTTGCTAGTTATTGTACGACAAAATCGTCAGGATGTTGTAAACATCCTCCAAAAGGTTTCCTTTTCAGGAAAGCGATTTTCCCGTTAAGCTGACATATTTCATAAATGAAATACGCAGCTTTAGCAAGCATTATCCAAATGGATTTACTGTGGCAACAGGTAAAAGGTTGAATCGTAATCAACACAATGTTGATAACGATACATTTCCGCTAAAAGCCTAGCTTTATACGTTGTATGTTGCATCCATGTATGTCTTCCTTGAAGACTTATGGTACCAATAGGCACAATCCTTGCGGTACTTCAACTAGTATCCAAACTTGTTGATATACATGGAATCCATTTCGGATTCATGACACTTTGTCATAATAGGGAGTCGATACCTTGTATCACTTCTCATACGTAGTCAGTTGGTATACCTCAAAAGATTACATCTTTATGAGGTGAGATCAGAAACCCATACCAGGCTTGTTTTCTGACTCTCTCCGACTACGCGGTTCTTGTGTATTCGAAGATTACTGGTAATAGTTTCATCCTTGATGAACTATTTATGTTCCATGAAGATTCAGTGCCTAGGACAGTATTACTCTATTTTCATCGAGTTTTACTATCCTCCACTTACCACTGCATATCGGTATTCCTCTTAGGAAAACCGCATGGCGAGCACAATCTTAAATTGTTCTCTTGTGAGATGTATAAGTACTATACTTATGGTATCCCTAGGGTAACCTACAATTGGCACTTATCCAATTTGGGTTTTAGTTTGGTATCATCCAAACATATGCCCAGCATCCCAAATTTTCAGGAATGTGAAACCCGGTTTCTTTCCCGTTCATATCTAATATGATATCCTTCAAATAGATATTTATGGAACCTTATTCAAAATAAGTTCTGCACTGTTAATGCTTATCCGTTGAAGGAAATGGTAGCTCAGAGCGACTCATGATTAACCTTATCATGTCCAACAAAACTTGGTTACTCAATTAGGACACACCGTCAAAATGACGTGTTCCGGGAGGAGTCCTCATATGAAAGAATACTATACTCTTTCAAGTATAAGAGAAACTTATTGCTTAAGTATTTTCCATTACGGTCTTACCGTGACGTTTAATACTTTAGCCGATCTGTTTGTCTATTTCGTGTCGAAACTTTAAAAGTTTCTGATTTGTGCTCTTTAAAAGAAACACATAACCATAACACGATGCCACATCCGTAAGGTCACGAAATATTCATATCCACATCTAGCCTAGCTAGACATGGGCCCACTTCCTTCACTATGAACTAGGGCTAACAGATTGGTGGCATTTACACTTTTACCAAGTAAATGTGTTTTAGGCACTTTGCCCAATAAACTAGATTCATAGACTTTATTTGAATAGGATCAAATCAGTCCTAGTATCCACTCTTCAAAAGTGTGGAAATACGATTCCTGTTTTATTGTGTCCCAGACAACAATGCCACAATATGTTTCATCTGATCAAATCAGTTTGAGCTAGTTGTTTGTCATTTATATATTTGAGGTATTATTTATATTCAAAATATAAATTCTGTCATTCACATCTAATGTGTTTATCTCAATATCATCTTTATATAATAAAACACTTTAGTGTTCTAGAATATAAAGGTATATCCGCAATGGATAATACACTGATATAAAGATAATGTTTCTAGTCAAACTAGTTACATTATAACAGTTTCCAAATTTAGGTACACACTCGAGGGTAGTTCCTAAACTTAGGTATCTACGGTTAAAACATCGACTTTCGTCCCGTTTATAATTCGCAGATAAATCTCTATTGAGGTCAGTATCCTGCTAATAGCAGATTCTGAACATCAATGTATATGTATATATCACACTAAGTATCTAAAATCTAATTTTAATACTAGTAGTGAATATATTTATGACAAACTTATTTGAAGTCAGAGCCTTGCTCGTCTTCAATTCCTTAATGTCTGCTTTGTCCAAACGGCAGTCACGCTTCCGCGATCCCATTTGCCACAATTAGCAGACATTTTGGGATATGTCCTTTATCTTCCCAGAATATTATAATGATTTTTCCCTTGCCAGTTTCAACACTCCAGAAGCCTTTGGCCAAGCCTTGGCCTTCTAGAATATTGAAGTAAGGTGCGACTAGCGCTACTTGCCTAATTGCAAACTTTGACTTTGTCTCCTTGAGAATAGTCATTAACTCTCCAAGAGTTATTATTGCAATTTTAGTACTTCTAAAATCTAATGATAGATTCTTTGAAGATCCTTCAATTCAGTATCATACTTTATCATATTTAAGTCTAATCTTAGTTCTGATTCAGAATTAAGTCTACTGCTACTGCGACAAGCTTAATGGATTAAGCACTAAAGTTATCATCACATAAATCTTCCAAGATTATGCTCTACTATTTGCTTAACTCCGGGCTTAGGCATAATATGTTATTTTATCAAATAAAGTAACTTATTATTTTCCAGGACCATCCTGAAAATTTTTTCCCAATTTTAAAATTAAAACCATTTAAATACATTTTCCTTAGGATCATTTTTTAAATGCTAATCTTTCAATTTTATCTTGATTCTAATAGTCCAACTATTTAATCAACGATTTAGGTACTATTTATAATGATTACAATAGTCCAACTATTTAATCAACTATAATTTAATAGATTAAATTCAATTATATTGATTACTATAATCCATTATAAAATCAACTATAAATGAATTGTTTGAATATAGTCCAACTATTTAATAAAAACAACATTTAAATATTAGTCAAACTAACATTTAATATTTATATACGAATGATATTTGAATGAGCGCGTACGGCAAATAATTAAACGAGTATTGCAAATTTAATTCTTGCCTCCACTATTTTTCGGCGAGCCTCTAACCCTCTGTCGAGTACTCGAGAAACTATGTTTCCTAGTGGGCTAAGATCCCGTTAAATATCACACAATCTTGACTTTGGCCAACAAATTGTATGATAATTAACTAGGTAGATCTGTAAGATCGATTGGATCCAATCCAATTCCTAGATCCGGTAGGGGGACATCCAAGTCCGAAACATATATCTTATATATGCCAATACATCCAATGTATTACCTAACCTTTTTCCTCTGAATCAACTAAGCCTTGGCTTTGGCACAACAAACTTAGTGATCCCAGTTAAGCGCGACCCATTGACCATGGAAAGCTTCGTAATCAATGTCGATGGACAAGAAGTGGTCTTGACTTTGGCCAACAAACCACAACTTGGACAAGACACACCAATATGGAACAAAGCTCTCGTGATTCAAACACATCCTCGACGGACAAAGGCCTTGACTTTGGCCAACAAGCCAATGCCAGTCTCGGATCTTGAGTGAGAATCACTCAATGGAAGGAAAGACGCTTAATATTTAGCGAGGGTTTTTCGAGTGCAAATTGGCAACCAATTTATTATCTTAGTTAAGGTCTCATCATCATACATCCTTAAACATGCATTCTAAACACATAATAAAGCGCGTATAATAAAATAATATGATATGCGGATGGATACTTTACACATTGATCCTAGATCAAATCTCTCACTTTCTCTCTCCCGCTAGCACACATATTACTTCTATTCTACCTATTACACTACACTTCTAAAGAAACTCATTTACATTGAGGGGAATAGGTGAGAAAGCAATACAAAGAATATGAAGGTATAAGGCTGGGACACGTAGGTCCAATTAATAAATCAAATTTATTACAAAAATTTCTAAAATTGTCCAACCCATCTAATATCCATCCGATATACATTATTCATGCATCACAACCATGTATTCACACAAGCATGTTATCAATCAATCTAATCAAATTAATTAATCTGATAATTAGTGATCATCCAATGTTCAAACAACAATTTGATTTTGTTCGAGTCAAACTCGTTTTGCGAATAAGTATTCAAAGTACATATTCTCGAATTAAATTAAACTACATCATTAAATCCAATTTAATATGCATTCAATTCTAATTCGCTTATTTAATTCCAAATTAAACATTACACTTTAATAATAAACCTTTTACGATTTAAATTCCAAATTTAATCGTTATGGGTCTCAAAGCCCAATTAACATCCAACGTCAATTTAATTAAAGTCCAATGGGCTTTTAATTAATTTCTTAAGGCGTGGACTTTTGGTCGACTCGGGTCAAACCCATAACCAAAGTCCAATCCGGGAATTACCCCATAAGCCCAGAAATCAATTTTGGCCCAATAGGCCCAATTAAACTTTAAAGGTCCATTAAGTCGTATTTGGGCTTTATGGAGGCGGTTTTGGGCCCAATTGGATCCAATCCATTTGGCCTAACCTAACTTGGTAAAACCAAGCCCAATAAGCTCAATTACAACACAACAAGCCCAATCCAATTAAGGCCCAAATAATTAAATTCAAAAATTCCAAATTCCCAATTTAATTACATAAAGTGTATTACACAATTAATTATCCAATTAACATTTCTAAAATATCAATTAGCCTAATTAATCATGCTCAATTACATCAATTAGTGTCCAACACATATTGATCAAAATCAAACCCAATTACATGCTTCTCATGTCTCGGCCAAAGAGGGGATTTCATGTCCAATTTCGAATTCAATCCAATCAAATCCAAATTAACATTAAATCATCATTCCCAATTGTTTCCAACTCATCCAATGAATCAAAAAATAAAAATCCAAGACAATTAGGGCACTAGGTGGATTCGGCCAAGCCTTCCAATTTGGGGAAAAATGTTCCAAAACAATTTTCTTGAAATTGATCCAATCAATCTTCTCTTCAACATGATTTAAGCATATTCAAACATCCAATTTAATCAAATCATGCTCAAAATATATTTACCCAATTTTAAGCCCTAAATCAAATTCCATGCTTTAACCTTGCTCTGATACCATTGTTGGGTTAGCTAAGGTCCCAAGATCATAAACAAGAATGAAATATGTGCGAATACAAATCAACGAAGTTGCGGAATACTCACATCGATCGGTTGAGCGACGCTTTGACGAACAAAATCAACTTTCTGCCCTTGTAGCAGCTCACGGCAGTGACTATCATAGCTCACTGGTTTTGGCTCGGTTTTGGTCCTTCGTCAAGCTCCAAGCTTCGTCGAACGATACTCGGCTCATGGGTGGACTTCCCTATCACCTTCGCATGTCTCTCGGAGTGCTAGCTCTTGTGATTTTTGCCACAAAAATCACACACTCATGCTTCCCTAGCTCACGGTTTCTTGACAGAAACCAGTGAAGTTTTTGCCCCTCCATGGGCGTGAAGAAGAGAGAGATGAGAGGAAGAGAGAGTGGTGTGAGAGAGATCAAAAAGTGTAATAGATTAATGATTTCTCAAATCCTTTTACCATATACAACTTTTTGATTTACAAAAAGTCAAGCAATTAATGCTTTCCATCAACTCACATCAAGTCACATCACTCAATCAAGTTGTCAAGTCACATCACTCAAAGTGACATTTGATTTGACGCTTGATGTGACTAATGATTTGATACTTGATTTGACTTATGTGCCGCACTCGAATTCGAAATGCGAATGCGCTCGCAAACAATCTCGGGCTCGGGTTCGCTAATTCCAAATTAATGAATTTTCCGTTGCGACGTAATTAAATGATTATGCCTAGGAAAATCACTATTCATGTCGCTAACGAATTAATTCTAAATTAATTCGTTCGCCCGAATTAAAATCTAATTTCAATTCCGCGTCGAAATCCCATTTCGTTTAATATATCAAATATATTAATTTATCGATTAATTCCAAATTAATCGTTATCTCTCTTTAATGATATTTTATCCCAGATAAAATATCTCCGTAATTAATCCCAGATTAATTTTCTCTCTCGTCTAATTAATCCCAGATTAATTTAGAGTGCGAGTCACACGTCATCGGTGAATCTTCGGGAAGCGACCCATGAGATCCCCGGATATGTTGGCAGTAAATACGGTCGTCAGACTATCCGAACACGTAAGTACCTCGCACTACGTTTTACCGATTTACAAGACAAGGTTGGCTTCTAGCAAAGCGCCATGCCTACCCAATTCTCCAGAAATATCCTTACAGGAATAAATGATCTATATCAAGCGTATTATACGTAATATTGCGTATTTCTATCCAGTATCGGATGATCACGTGCTAGGCCTGGGGCTGGAATTGTGTCTGCCCCGTACGAAGCACATGTCGGATGTCTGGTAACTAGTCTCTATAATCGGATAAACATGACCTTGTCATTTTATCCCGATGACTGCAGTACTTAAGAGTACTAGTACCGTATCCTACGTGACCATCATCTCCATATGACTGGAGTGACACTTCCGTCTTGACATCACACCCAACACACTACGATTCTCAATATACCCAACATTGGCGTACACAGAACCTGTTAAAGCCCTGGACGACCGCAACCAAAGTATATTGATTGTCGCAAGTATTAGCGGTGCAAGTCTCAAGTTAAGACCAAATACACCTACCCTGATTTCGGACTTCCATAGACACATAGTCATACTACCAATGGAATTCCGAGGGGGTCTATCCAGAGCAAAATTGTTTCCCGTACCATCGGTAAAACACAACTTCCTATTACACTTGCATGAGTATCTTATACCCAAATATATGAGAACTATGCCGTTGTGCCCTCACAACGCGCACAAGTGTAATACTATTCTTTTACGCATTATCGATGTCCAATCTCGAAAATGCTCTGACTAGGGATATTTAATGATTTATCCTTCGTGGACTGATACTGTCTCATATCATTCTCAATCCAGGAACAAATCATGAGGACCTCCTATCATTTATACATCTAGGTGATCTAATCACAAATGATAAGAGTGCAATCTCCTTTGTCACATAGTTAATTTGTACAACAACACCATGATCTGTACAAATAGTGACGCTATGGGTCATAATTGTCCAACACCCTCTACTTCCAGTTCTTTAGGCAATTCAGATTGTATCAACCATGATCCTAAGGCCTTTTTAGTTGCAAAGCATGAAACATCGGATGAATTCTGGAACCTTACGGCAGTTCTAGCTTATAAGCCACTGCCCCAACCCTTTGTGAAATATGGAAAGATCCATAAAACCTGGCTGCCAACTTGGTATTAACACGTCTGGACACTGAATGTTGTCGATGGGCACGTAATTTGAGGAAAACCCAATCGACAACCTCAAAGGATATATCCTTCCTGTGAACATCCGCCGATCTCTTCATACGATTTTGGGCTTGTTGTAGATAGTATCGCAACTGCCGAATCACTTCATCCCTTTACTCTAATTCATGGGCCACTCATTCAACCAATGTTTCACCTCTGACAAATTTCCTGATCATCGGCGGAGATCTCCCATACAATACTTCAAAAGGTGTTTTACACACAGACGCTTGATAAAATTGGTATTGTACCAAAATTATTCCCAATGAACCCACTGAACTTGTGTTTAGGTTGTTCTGATACAAAGCACCTGAGATAGGTTTCCACACATCTATTGAGAACTTCGGTTTGACAGTCGATTGTGGGTGATACGCCATACTCTTTCTGAGCTTCGTTCCTTGCAATCTAAATAATTCTGACCAGAAGTGACTCAAAAATAGGTGATCGCAGTCACTAACTATCGATCTTGGTGTTCCATGATATCTAATCACTTCCTTAGTGAACAGCTCTGCTACTTTCTTATCAGTAAAGGGATGCCTCAATAACAGAAAATGCCCATATTTAGAAAGCTGGTCCACGACTACCGTGATTACATCGTAACCCCCTGATTTTGGTAGACCCGTGTTGAAATCCATTGCAATATCTTCCCATATGACATTAGGAATTGGAAAAGGTTGCAACAGCCCTCCTGGGGTGGTAGCCTGGTACTTCTGTCTTTGGCAGATTTCACACTCCGCTACATACTTATAGATATCTTTTTTCATTCCACTCCAGTACACATTGTCAGCCAACTTTCTATAGGTTCAGAAAGCTCCCGAATGCCCTTATATTGGTGTATCATGGAACTCTCGCATGAAAGTTAACGTCCATTCAGGAAGTGAGGGAACAATTATCCATTGTTTATACAATAACAGCTTACTACATCTCTGGAACCCCGAGTGCGCTAAGGGATCCTTCTTAATATCTAGTATAACCGAACTCCATTTCGGATCCTCCTAGATGCCTTTGGCCAACCGATCTTGTTCCCCCCAAATTGGTATGCTTACAACATTTAACTCACTCTCTTCATGAACTCTAGACAAGGTGTATGCTGCCCCATTTTCTCTACCCGACTTATAGACCACCACAAAGTCATACCCCATAAATTTCACCATCCAATCTTGCTGGTCAGAACTGTATGCCTTTTGTTGAAGGATGTGCCTCTGGCTTTTGTGATTAGTGTATACCTTGAATCTCCTCCCGAGTAAATAAGGTCGCCAATGTTGGATCGCTAAGACTAAAGCCATTAATTCCTTCTCATATGTAGATTTAGCTAAGGCTCATTCTTTCAGAGCTTTGCTAAAATAGGCCAAAGGCCTCCGGTTTTGCATCAACACAGCTCATATTCCTTGCCCCGAGGCGTAACACTCAATTTCAAATTCTTACGTAAAGTCGGGTGTGCCCAGGACTGGTGTTGTAGTCAACTTCCTTTAGAGCTCCTCAAAAGCCGCTTCGGTCTCATCGTTCCACTCAATTTTATCCTTTTTCAATAATTCAGTCAAAGGTTTTGTGATCTTGCAATAATCATTGATAAATTGATGATAGTATCCTGTTAACCCCAAGAACCCACGCACCGCCTTCACAGTCTCTGGTTTCGACCACTTAACAACACTCCTAATCTTTTTAGGATCAACCGCCACTCATTCTCGGTTAATTTCATGTCTCATATACTTGATAGATCTATGTCCAAATTGGAACTTTTTGACATTGGCTATAAAATGATGGTGTTCTAAAGTCTATAGTCGCAAATGATCCAGATGGTGTTCCCAACTCTCTCTGTATACTAAGATATCATCAAAGAATACGAGAACAAACTGCCGCAAGTAAGGTCAGTGCATTGATCAATCCAAATGGCATAACCATAGCTTGGAACGTTGTTGGTGCATTGATCAATCCAAATGGCATAACCATAAACTCATAATGGCCCTCATGAGTTCAAACATTTTGGCTATATTTTCCTCATCACCCGAATTTGATGATACCCCGATCATAAATCGATTTTGGAAAAAAATTGTGCCCCATGAATTTCGTCAAAGAGTTCCTCAATTAGTGGAATGAGATATTTATCAGGTATCGTGATCTCATTCAATGCTCGGTAGTCGACACAGAACCTCCAACTCACATCTTTCTTCTTAACTAGAATTACAGAGCTAGAATATGGTGAGTTACTCGGTTGTATAATTCCAGAAATCAACATCTGACTCACCAGCCTCTCGATTTCATCTTTCTGGCGATGCACATACCTATATGGTCTCACTTTGACCAGCCCCGAACCTTCATTCACAACAATTGCGTGATCCATCTCTCTTTTGGGAAGGAGAGTTTCCAATTCACGAAAAACACTCGGGAATGCATTTAAGAGACTATTTATTTCCTTATGTCGGTCTTTGGGTTTGGCCTCCTTGTCAAAGTCATCTTCTTGTACCATATTCCAGTACAGTGTTGAGGAAAATATCCCACATCGGCTGAGATAAACAATTAAACTCAAAATATAAACATTGGGCAACCCTCAACTCTCAAGCTGGCTTTTGGGTTGAGTTAGGCCCATAAATTTCAACATGCTATCAGAGCCACACTCATGCACGAGTGGGACCACACTATCTATCCATGTGACATGAACCAGGCAAAATACCGGTTTGCACGTGAGGGGGAGTGTTGAGGAAAATATCCCACATCGACTGAGATAAACAATTAAACTCAAAATATAAACATTGGGCAACCTCAACTCTCAAGCTGGCTTTTGGGTTGAGTTAGGCCCATGAATTTCAAACATGGTATCAGAGCCACACTCATGCACGGGTGGGCCCACATTATCTGTCCACGTGACTTGAACTAGGCAAAAGACCGGTTTACACGTGAGGGGGAGTGTTGAGGAAAATATCCCACATCGGCTGAGATAAATAATTAAACTCAAAATATAAACATTGGGCAACCCTGAACTCTTAAACAGGCTTTTGGGTTGAGTTAGACCCATGAATTTCAACATGGTATCAGAGCCACACTCATGCACGGGTGGGCCACACTCTGTCCACGTGACATGAACCAGGCAAAAGACCAGTTTGCACGTGAGGGGAGTGTTGAGGAAAATATCTCATATCGGCTAAGATAAACAATTAAACTCAAAATCTAAAAATTGGGAAACCCTAAACTCTCAAGCTGGCTTTTGGGTTGAGTTAATGTTGGGTTTCTAGGTTAGTCCCAAGATCAATCAAGCATAGAAATCATGTGTGAATACTCATAAGAAGTATGGCGGAATCATACTTACAAAGATCGGCTTTTGCGATGCGACGAACAACAAAAATCTTTTCTCCTCCAAGGAAGCTCTCGGTTTTGGCCTTTGTTTGTTGTCCAAGATTTTCGGTCACCACCTCCATGGACGTTCCAAGCTCCAAGCTTTATGTTTGATTCCATGCTTATGGGTTTGTTTCCTTATCACCTTGGATGACCCTTTAGTGTGCTAGCACTAGGAAAATTTGCCACAAATCTTCATATTCATCTTTTTTTTTTCTCGGCATTTTGAAGAAAATAAAAAAGAGAAGAAATGGCCCAAGGCCGAATGGTGTAGGAGAGGAAAAGACAATGTGAAATGTGTTGGTTTTGTGTAATTAGATTTCTAAAATCTAATTCCAAAATTCTTATCCAAAAACTTGTAAAAGCCTTTCCAAAAGTCAAACAAAATTTGGAGCCAAAATGGCAATTAATGCCATCCAAAAACTCACATCACTCATGAATAGTGACTGACATCACATCACTCAAAGTTACAAGACATCCATCACTTGAATGACTAAAGATGTGACACTTGATGTGACTTGTGGGCTGCACTTGAATTCGAAATGCGAGTGGGCCCGCAAACACTACTGGGCTAGGGTTCGCTAATTCTGAATTAACGAATTTTCCGTTGCGACTTAATTAAATCAAATTTAATTAAATAATTATACCTAGAAAAATTACTATTCACGTCGCTAACGAATTAATTCTAAATTAACTCGTTCGCCTGAATTAAAATCTAATTTTAATTCCACATCGAAAGCTAATTTCGTATAATATATCAAATATATTATTTTATCGATTAATTCCAAATTAATCGTTCTCTCTCTTTAAATAATATTTTATTCCAGATAAAATATCTCCGTAATTATTCTCACTCTTATAATTAATCCCAGATTAATAAAGTGCGAGTCATACGTCATCGGTGAATCTTCGGGAAGCGACCCATGAGATCCCTGGATATGTTGGCAGTAAATCTGGTCGTCGGACTATCCGAACACGTACGTACCTAATACTACATTTTTACCGATTTACAAGACATGGTTGGCTTCTAGCAAAGCACCGTGCCTACCTAATTCTCCAGAAATATTCTTAAAGGAATATGTGATCTTTATCAGGCGTAGTATACGTAGTATTGCGTATATCGATCCAATATCGGATGTCACGTGCTAGGCCTGGGGCTGGAATTGTGTATGCCCCGTACGAAGCACATATCAGATCTCTGGTAACTAGTCTCTATAATCGGATAATCATGACCTAGTCATATTATCCCGATGACTGCAGTACAAAAGAGCACCAGTTCTGTATCCTACGTGATCATCATCTCCACTATGACTGGAGTGATACTTCCATCTTGATATCACACCCAGTACACTACGATTCTCAATATACCCAGAAGAGGCGTACACAGAACCTGTTAAAGCCCTAGACGACCAAAACCAAAGTATATTGATTGTCGCAAGTATTAGCGGTGCAAGTCTCAGGTTAAGACCAAATACACCTACCTTGATTCGGACTTCCATAGACACATAGTCATACTACCAATGGAATTCTGAGGGGTCTATCCAGAGCGAAGCTATTCTCGTACCATCGGTAAACACAACCTCATATTACACTTGCATGAGTATCCTATACCCAAATATATGAGAACTATGACGTTATGCTCCCACAACGCGCACAAGTGTAATACTAGTCTTTTACGCATTATCGATGTCCAATCTCGATAATACTCCGACTAGGGATATTTAATGATTAAACCTTCATGGATTGATACTGTCTCATATCATCTCAATTCGGAACTAATCATAAGGACCTTCTATAGTTTATATATCTTGGTAATCTAATTACAAATGATAAAAGGGCAATTTCCTTTGTCACATAGTTAATTTGTACAACAACACCATGATCTGTACAAATAGTGATGCTATGGGTCATAATTGTCCAACAATCTCCCATTTGGCCTATAGCCAATCACTCAAGTGTCCTACACCCGAACTATGTACGGTTCGCTCAAACTTCTGCTGAGGATTTGCAGTGTTTATCATCTGATGCGATTTATTCGATCATCACATCGCCACGATGTATGATCCGAACGAATCAGATGAATATTTGAATTATATATCTGGATCGTTGATGAGACCATTAATTCTTTAGTCTGTGTTGTAGCCTAGCTCAGCTGCTAACAGAACTACATCGAATCTAATTAGATTTATTATCGACCCAAATGGCTTCTATTGTTGCATCAGCTACAACAATATCCCGCTTTTTTTGTTTATTCGGTAACAGAATCTTGCTTGGAAGATTTCCAGCTCACCGTTCCGTTATTCAAAATATATAGTACCTTTATTACGACTTATAGTCGTTATTATCGGTTAGGAAACTTGCAATGATGAACCCAGTCACTTCAAGTTCTCATTCTCCATAACTTAAGAAAGCATCCTTAGATCATATAAGATACTTAAGGATGTTCTTAACATCAATCCAGTGACTATCACTAGGATTTAACCTGATTGTGACTCCATATGCTCAAAGTATATGAGACACCAGGTCGCGTACATTTATTTCAATGTACGAGTTCTCGGAGAGTATTAACAACTTTAAATCTATCCCAGTAGATCTTTATTCCTAGAATAAAGGTTGTTTCTCCCAAGAATTCTACGGAGAATTTTCATGAAACCCAAGCTTTCACCGATTGTATTATGGGAATATCATTTCCAAGAAATGATATATCATCATTGTTTAGGACAATCATTGTCAGTGCGCTCCTACTAATCTCCTTATATACACAAGAATCATTTTCGTTTTGAATTAAATCATATAGCATTATGATTACATCAAAACGATAATTCCAAGAACGCAATGCTTGCTTCAATCCATAAATGGATCGAATAACCTGCAAACCTTGTTTGCTCGTTTTGGTACGACAAAACCGTCAGGATGTTGTAAACATCCTCCAAAAGGTTTCCGTTAAGGAAAGCGGTTTTGGCATTCAGCTGCCATATTTCATAAATGAAACATGCAGCATTAGCAAGCATTATCCAAATGGATTTAACCATGGCAACGAGTAAAAGGTTTCTTCGTAATCGACACAATGTTGATAACGATACATTTTCGCTACAAGCCTAGCTTAGTATGTTGGTATGTTGCCATCCATGTATGTCTTCCTTGAAGACTCACATACTACCAATAGGCACAATGCCTTCCGGTACAACAACCAGTGTCTAAACTTGGTTGATATACAAGGAATCCATTTAGGACATCGTGGCACTTTGCCATAATAAGGAGTCGACACCTTGTATCACTTCCTCATACGTAGTCAATTTATTTTCCTCAATAAGATTGACATCTTTATGAGGTGAGATCAGAAACCCATACCTCCCAGGTTGTTTTTCTGACTCTCTCCAACTTACGCGGTTCTTGTGTATTCGAAGATTATTGGTATAATTTCATCCTAGATGAACTATTTGTGTTCCATTAAGGAATCAGTGCCTAGAACAGTATTACTTCGATTTTCATTGAGTTTTACTTTCCTCCCACTTACCACTGCATATAGGTATTCCTCTTAGGAAAACCGCATGGTGAGCAATAATTAAATTGTTCTCTTGTGAGTTGTATAAGTACTATACTTTGGTTACCCTAGGTTAACCTACAACTTAGGCATTTATCCGATTTGGGTTCTTGTTTGGTATCATCCAAACATATGCCTAGCATTCCCAAATCTACAGGAATGAGAAAATCCAGTTTCTTTCCTGTTCATATCTAATATGAAATCTGTCAAACAGATTTTTATGGAACCTTATTCAAAATAAGTTTTGCACTGTTAATGCGTATCCCTTGAAGGAAATAGTAGCTCAGAGCGACTCATGATGAACCTTATCATGTCCAACAAAATTTGGTTTCTCTGTTCGGACACACCGTCAAATTGACGTGTTCTGGGAGGAATCCTCATTGAAAGAATGATATACTATTTCAAGTATTTGAGAAACTTATTGCTTAAGTATTTTCATCATGGTCCAATCATGGTGTTTAATACTTTAGCCGATCTGTTTGTCTACTTCGTGTCGAAACTCTTTGAATTCATCAAAAGTTTCCGATCCGTGTTTCCAAAAGAAACACATAACCATAACGCGATGCCACATCCGTAAAGGTTACGAAGTGTTCATATCCACCTCTAGCCTAGCTAGATATGGGCCCACTTATGTCACTATGAACGAGGGCTTACAGATCGGTGGCACTTACACTTTTACCAAGTAAGAAGTGTTTTAGGCACTTTGCCTAATAAACTAGATTCGTAGACATTATTTGAATAGAATCAAATCCTCCTAGTATCCACTCTTCAAAAGTGTGGATATACGAGTCTTGTTTAATGTGTCCCAGACAACAATGCCACAAATAAGTCTCATCTGATCAAATCAGTTTGAGCTATTTGTTTGTCATGTTATACGTTTGAGATTTATTTATATTCTAAATATAAATACTGTTATTCACATCTAATGTGTTTATCTCAATATCATCTTTATAAAATAAAACACTTTAGTGTTCTAGAATATAAAGGTATACCCGTAACGGGTTAAACCCTGATATAGAGATAATGTTTCTAGTCAAACTAGTTACATTGTAACAGTTTCCTAATTTAAGTACACACCCGAAGGGTAGTTCCTAAACCTAGGTTTCTACGGCTAAAACAGCGACTGTCGTCCCATTTCCGACTCGCAGATAAATCTCCACTGAAGTCAGTATCCTACTTATCAGCAGATTCTGCACATCAGTACATATATATGTACCACATTTAGTATCTAAAATCCAATTTTAATACTAGTAGTGAACATGTTTATGACAAACATACTTGAAGTCGGAGCCTTGCCCCGCCTTCTCTTCCTTCACGTCTGCCTTGTCCATACGGCAGTCACGCTTCAGTGACCCCGTTTGCCACAGTTTAGGAGATATTTTGGGATATGTCATTTGTCTTCCCAGAAGTTTATAATGATTTTGCCTTTGCACTTTTCCACACCCATAAGCCTTCGGCCTAGCCTTGGTCTTCTGGAATGTCGAAGTAAGGCGCGCTTAGCGCTTCTTGCCTTATTGCAAACTTTGGCTTTGTCTCCTTGAGCATAGCCATTAACTCTACAAGAGTTTTCTATTGCAATTTGTTCTTCTAAGATCTAAGGATAGATCTATGAAGATCCTTCAATTTCAATATCATACTATAATGATCTAATCCTTAGTTCTGACTAAGAAATTAAGGAGTCTTTGCGGCAAGCATAATGGATTGAGCACTAAAGTTATCATTACATGAATCTTCCAAAGATAATGTTCTACTATTTTCTCAACTCCGGGCTTAGGCCCAAGAGGTTGTTCTATCAAATAGAATAACTTCTCAGTTTCCAGGACTATCTTGAGGTTTTATTCCCAATTTGAAAATTAAACCATTTAAATACTTTTTCACCCAGGATTATGTTCTAAACGTTAATCTTTCAGTTATCTTGATTCCAATAGTCCAACTATCGAATCAACGATTTTATGTACTATTTATTATAATGATTACTATAGTCTAACTATATAATCAACTATAATTTAATTAGATAAATTTAATTATATTGATTACTATAATCCAATTATAAAATCAACTATTAATTGAAATAGTTTGAGTGCAGTCCAATTGTTTTATTAAAACAACGATTAAATATTAGTCCAACTAATATATTAATCTAACGACGAAAAATTTGAAATGAGCGCGTAATGGCAAGTAACTAAACGAATATTGCAAATTTAATACTTGCCTCCCATTATTTTTAGGGCGAGCCTCTAACCCTCTGTGGAGTACTCGGGAAACCTTGTTTCCTAGTGGGCTAGGATCCCGTTAAATAACACACAATCTTGACTTTGGCCAACAAATTGTATGATAATTAACTAGGTATATCTCTAAGATCAATTGGATCCCATCCAATTCCTAGATCCAGTAGGTGGACATCCAAGTCCGAAACATATATCTTATATATGCCAATATATCCAATATATTCCCTAACCTTTTTCCTCTGAATCAACTAAGCCTTGGCTTTGGCACAACAAACTTAGTGATCCCAGTTAAGCGGAACCCATTGACCATGGAAAGCTTCATAATCGATGTCGATGGACAAGAAGTGATCTTGACTTTGGCCAACAAATCACAACTTGGACAAGACACCGATATGGAACAAAGCCTTCATGATTCAAACACATCCGCGACGGACAAAGTTCTTGACTTTGGCCAACAAACCAGTGCTAATCTTGGATCTTGAGTAAGAATCACTCAATGGAAGGAAAAAACGCTTAATATGTGTTGAGGGTTTTTCGCGTAATTGGCAACCATTTAATTATCTTTGTTAAGGTCTCATCATCATACACCCTTAAACATGCATTCTAAAAGCATAATAAGGCGCGTAAAAATAAATATAATAATGATATGCGAATGGATACTTAACAAATTGTTCCTAGAATAAATCTCTCCATTTCCTCTCTCCCGCTAGCACAAGTATTACTTCTACCCGATTACATAACACTTCTAAAGAAACCTCATTTACATTGAGGGGAATAGGTGAGAAGAGAAATACAAAGAGTCAAGAGGTAATAGGCTGGACATGCAGGTCCAATTAATAAATTCTAAATTTATTACAACAATTTCCAAAATTGCCCTCACCCATCTAATATCCATCTGATATACATTATTCATGCATCGCATTCATGTATTAACACAAAGCATGTTATCAATCAATCTAATCTAATTAATTAATCTGAAAATTAATGACCATCCAATGTTCAAACAACGATTTGATTTTGCGCGAGTCCAACTCGTTTTAAGAATAAGTACTCAAAGTATGAATTATTGAATTATATTAAACTACAATATTAAATCCAATTTAATTTGTATTTAATACAAATTCATTATTTAATTCCAAATTAAATATTACACTTTATTAATGAGTCTTTATGACTTAGATTCTAAATCTAATCATTACGGGTCTCAAAGCCCGATTAACATCCAATGTCAATTTAATTTAAAGTCCAATAGGCTTTCAATTAATTTCTTAAGGCATGGACTTTTGGTCAATATGGGTCAAACCCAAATACCAAAGCTCATTTAAGGAATCACCATTATTTGCCAAGAAACCAATTTAGGCCCATTTGGCCCAATTAAAATTAAAGGTCCATTAGTTATATTTGGACTTTATGGATATGGTTTTGGGCCCAATTGGATCCAACCAATTAGCCTAAACTAAACTTGGCCCAACCAAGCCCATTAAGCCCAATTACAACTTTTCAAGCCCAATTCCAAAATAAGCCCAATTAATTAAATCACAAAATTCCAAATTTCACAATTAATTAATTTAAAGTGTATAGCCATAATTAATTACCCAAATTAATATTTCCAAGACACCAATTTACTCAATTAATTATGCTTATCATCATCAACTTATGTCCAACACAATTGAATCAAAAAATCAATCATTTTCCATGCTATATCACTCACGGCAATTTAGGGTTTTTCATGTCCGATTCCGAATTCAATCCAATTAAATCCTAAATCAACATTTCCCAACTGATTTCAACTCATCCAATGATCAAAATCAAAAATCACCATGACTTAGGGCAAGCATCAACTTTCGGCCAAGCCTCAAATTTGGGGAAAATTGATCCAATCCATTTTTCACAAAATTGATCACAAACAACTCCAAGTCATCCATATACAAGCATGCTCAAACAAGTAATTTAGTCAAAATATGCTCAAATCCAATTTACCCAAATTTTACCTTAAGTATATTTCATGCTCAAAATGGCTCAAGATACCATTGTTGGGTTCTAGGTTAGTCCTAAGATCAATCAAGCATAGAAATCATGTGTGAATACTCATAAGAAGTATGGCGGAATCACACTTACAAAGATCGGCTTTTGCGATGCGACGAACAAAAAAAATCTTTTCTCCTCCAAGGAAGCTCTCGGTTTTGGCCTTTGTTTGTTGTCCAAGATTTTCGGTCACCACCTCCATGGATGCTCCAAGCTCCAAGCTCCAAGCTTTATGTGTGATTCCATGCTTATGGGTTTGTTTCCCTATCACCTTGGATGACCCTTTAGTGTGCTAGCACTAGGAAAATTTGCCACAAATCTTCTTATTCATCTTCTTCTTTCTCGACATTTTGAAGAAAATAAAAGAGAGAAGAAATGGCCCAAGGCCGAATGGTGTAGGAGAGGAAGAGAGAAGGTGAAGTGTGTTGGTTTTGTGTAATTAGATTTCTAAAATCTAATTCCAAAATTCTTATCCAAAAACTTGTAAAAGCCTTTCCAAAAGTCAAATAAAATTTGGAGCCAAAATGGCAATTAATGCCATCCAACAACTTACATCACTCATGAATAGTGACTGACATCACATCACTCAAAGTGACAAGACATCCATCACTTGAATGACTAAAGATGTGATGCTTGATGTGACTTGTGGGCCGCACTTGAATTTGAAATGCGAGTGGGCCCACAAACACTCCCAGGCTAGGGTTCGCTAATTCCGAATTAACGAATTTTCCGTTGCGACGTAATTAAATCAAATTTAATTAAATAATTATGCCTAGCAAAATTACTATTCATGTCGTTAACGAATTAATTCTAAATTAACTCGTTCGCCTGAATTAAAATCTAATTTTAATTCCGCGTCGAAATCTAATTTCTTATAATATATCGAATATATTATTTTATCGATTAATTCCAAATTAATCGTTCTCTCTCTTTAAATAATATTTTATCCCAGATATATGGGAACTATGTCGTTATGCTCCCACAACGCGCACAAGTGTGATACTAGTCTTTTACGCATTATCGATGTTCAATCTCGATAATACTCTGACTAGGGATATTTAATGATTAAACCTTCGTGGATTGATACTGTCTCATATCATCTCAATCCGGAACTAATCATAAGGACCTTCTATCATTTATATATCTTGGTAATCTAATTACAAATGATAAAAGGGCAATTTCCTTTGTCACATAGTTAATTTGTACAACAACACCATGATCTGTACAAATAGTGATGCTATGGGTCATAATTTTCCAACAATTAGGCCCATGAATTTCAACATACAACACCCCTTGAAACTCAACTTCTGCCAACTTCAGTACGGATTTTAATGATACCGACGAATGACATAACACAGGATCTCCCTTAATCAACACCTGCTGCTACCCTTGCTGAATCTTCATTGTCATTCTTCCACAGTCCACTTTCACCTCACCCAGAGTCTCTAACCATGACACCCCCATATTGAGATCCACTCCGCCGAGTCCAAATAAATACCCATCCACCCTTACCGGAACATCTCATAAACTAACCTCTAACTCCTTACACATCCGTTGTGACTGCGAGCGATGTCCATCTCCAAACAAACCCCAATCTTCTGTGTCTCGATAACATTTAAACCTAACCTCTCCACCAGAACTTTGGATACAAAATTATGGATGTCCCAACTATCGATCATTACTACTACTAGTATTCCCATAATCTGCCCTTGTAGCTTCATGGTTCGAGGATGTGCCATTCCTCCAATTGAAAACATAAGCAAATCCAAAATAGCTTCATGTCCCACCAAATCATCCCATTCGGCATGGGTACCCTCCTCTGTGGCTTTATCGGTCACCATTTCCCCTTATGCTTCTATCGTGGCTTCATCATCTGCCAAAATTATGACGCGTAAAGTGCTGACAATGCACTTGTGCAGAGGGGTGTACGGCTGATCGCATCTAAAATATAGTCCATTTTCCCGTTTGTTAACATACTCACTCTTGATAAGACAAATTACGATAACCCCGCTGAGAGTTACTTCCAGATCCTTTGTTGGAGAGAATATAAGTGCTTCCCTGAGAATTTTTTGGTTTGTTAGAATTGAAGCTCAACGGCTCTTGTTGACCTAAGTCTCATCTACATGAAGCATGGGGTGAGGCTGATATTGGAAGACTTGGCCCTTTAATGTTTGAATTGTTCATACTGTTATTGGGCTTAATTTCACCCATTGGCCCACTGGATCTGCTTGGTGTAAACTGATTCAGCCAAAGATTTTCATTGGCCCGAGCCCAACTTGAAACCTCCATCCCCTTCGTGTAACCTGGCTTCTGCTTCTGATCTTCCCCTTCCATCTATTCTTCCAACATTCATGCTAAATCTATGGCTCTCAAGACATCTCGTGGCTTAAAAACCCTCACTCTCCTTCGAATTCGATTGTTCAACCCATTTAAAATGTAACCCAAGTATTGCTCTTCAGAAAGATCTGGGATGTGAGATACCAATCTCTCAAAATGCTCAATATACTCTTCTACGGACCCATCTTGTTTCAAGGCTGCCAAGAACTCAAAAGGATTGGAGCTACTCCGCTCTGCATATCTTTTAAAGATTTCAGTGATTAGTATCTCCCAGGTCAGCAAGAGTACCTTCTTTCGCAGCCTTCAGAACCAATGAATGGCATTACCCTACATGCTCACCATGGCTAGTAGAACCTTCATCTCTAATCCGATTAGATGGATCTCAAAAAAATGTTCAGCCCAGGTCACCCACCCCACAGGGTCTCCTCTATCGACATAGGGAAGCTCCACTCGCTTAAGCATCATCTTCCGTTCATTTTCTTCTTCTTCACCTTCGCTGGTCCCCATCGGAACTTGTTCTGGAGGGCCATTATCTACATTCTCTTGTTGATTCCATACGTGCTCCATCCAATGGTAGGGTCTTGGGTTCCAGACCCCCCTTCATCTGGAACAGTGGACTTACCCTTCATTCATTGCTTCATAAATCCCCGTACCTCCTATATCACTTCCAATCTTTGGTTGAGATTTTCCACCACCTTAAGGTCGTCTTTTATCCCATTAAATTCTGCATTCATCGCCTGTAATCCTATGGTGAGTTGCTCCATATTCCGACTCATTTCTCTCATGTCAAATTCGAACCTTCCCACGTTTCTTTCCGGGGTCTCTATCCTAGACTCTGATCTCATGGTGGACATTTATATATATATATATATATATATATATATATATATATTATATATATATATATATATATATATATCTTTTTTGTTTGTTTGGGTTATTCTCTTCAGGGAATCCGGCAGGTCGTACCAAATTGATGAAACTTGTTTTGAAGAATGAGCTAATAGAAACTATTTGTAGTAGATAAAGCAAGAACAGAGCATTTGTTAACTCACAAGATTAGAAAGAAAAGGAAAATTCTCATAGATAAATTCATAGGCATCAATACCCAAACACCAATAACAGAAAAACAAGATCACCAGTATATTTCCCCTAGTTTGTTTCTCACAAAACGGTTTCCCCAAAAGATCCATACTACCTAACTAATTCCTTTTACATGTCAGCGGCCTCTAACAACCTAATGATTGCCTTGCCCTCCATCCACTCCCTTCTTTCTCCTTCTTGCATATACTTGCTGGAACCGAGATTTGTGCATTTGGGCTGGTACTTCTTGTATTCTTTCCAGGTCCACAGCAGGTCCATTTGAAGCCAGCTCCTTGTCCCTAACAGATTGGGATTTCTTTTAGTAGTGATGTGGAGTTGTTCACTGCTGGGCATGCTTTCCTGCAAAAAAAACTTGCATAAAATTTTCTAATATGACACATGTCGGAAGCTAAATGTAGTCTTCAAAATTTTCTTAACATTTTTCTTTTTGTAATCTGAATCCAGCAACCTAACTGCTTGTACATTTGAATTTTTTTAAATATGTTAGGAGCTATACCGGAGGCACTTGCAAATAAAATCCAAATCAAAGTTGCATAACAAATCAAAAGGTATCTTCTTTTCTCCCTTCATATTTCACATCTTCCATTTTCATGTCAGATATCTGGGTCACCTAACTAAAATCCCTGTAGAAATTGCATATAGAACCAGCAAATCTCATGGAAAAGACTTCAATTCCAAGGATAATGATGATACAGATCCAAGTACAAGAATTGAAGATTAAATTTTCCTGAACATGAAAAGCAACAACAATGATATTAGTTCCTCTCTACAGCATGACAACGTAGCAGCAAACTTGGCACCAAAGAAGCGCCAGAAACTGTATTGGGGGTACGAATTATGATTAACCTTTTTCTACTAGTTAGTAATTATTTTGCATAATACATATGAACCTCTACATTCTGATTGGTGGAACACAGTCTTAATTATATGACAGATATGCATGCAAATGCAAATTGGCATAAATTGTTTTTTTTTTTTAAATCTGCACTCCCTAGGTTCACTATTTTCTTGCGGGTTGATGAAATTGTTCTTAATTCTTATTGACATGAAGCACTATAATTCATCCTTCTGGAAACACAGAGCTAAATCTGCCAAAACTCGAGCGTTTTTTTTTGTTTTTCTAAAGTCTCCCAGAAAATATGGTGTTGATGGTGGTTTTTCATTTCAAGAAAGTTCAACTATCGAGGACGGATATAATGAGTCTTTTATTGGCCAGAAGAGGATGGAGAATGACCAAGGGCCTAGGGA
Organism: Zanthoxylum bungeanum; assembly: GCA_019454045.1. Taxonomy (NCBI): domain Eukaryota; kingdom Viridiplantae; phylum Streptophyta; class Magnoliopsida; order Sapindales; family Rutaceae; genus Zanthoxylum; species Zanthoxylum bungeanum. The sequence goes on from SKCR01029292.1 coordinate 90,699, forward strand.
GGCTGAAATCAGATGGAGGATCCGAGCCCGTTTATGCGGAAGAGTTCTCCCGATGGAAGAACCTGCCATTGATGAAGCAAGTAGGTATCCTGACCCGATCTGAAGAATAAGTGTCAGTTTTGGCAGTATTTGATTGTTTGAGAAAGCCGACCCGAGGTGGTCATTGATTTCTGACCCAACCTGGTTGAATAAGTCAGGAGGTTTTGATCAAGAATCAGACACATCGACATGCCGACTCGAGAAACGGAGCTAAGATCACAATATTTTATACTTACAGACATATGACATATGTCATACTTGGAAGTTTGAGCTTTTGGAAGACTGATGTGACAAGAGTAAGTCAGTAGCTCTCCTTGGGCAGAGACTCTGCAAGATGGAATAGTATTGGAGTGGTTGAACAGTGGTGTGTCACGTCAACAGAGCGTGTAGTAGTGGCCAAAAGGTTGGAATGATGGGTTTTGCTGACATGGGGTAGTTCAGTCAGATGTCAGAGCGACTGTTTATTGAGCGGTTTCAGAAAATGAACATGGGGCAATGATGACAGGGTGACATGAGCTGACGTCATTGGTTGGTGGAATAGTGGAATTGGAAGCCTATATAAAGGGGTTGAAGCCACAAATTCTAGGGTTAGCATTTTCATATTTTACTATTGGTAAAAAAGCAAGAGCTTCTAAACTAGTGATAGAGGGAGAAAGCTGGTTAGTATCCAACCACTTGAGATATTTGTAACAGCCTGTTTAAAACCCGAGGTGTTTTACACTCTTTGTAAGCCCACTACACCACTCGTATTACAGGTCGGTCTTGACTTCGAATAGTAATATAAACACACCTCTTTCTCCTGTAGACGTAGGTTGGAGCCACTCTCCACTGAACCACGTAAATATCTGTGATTTTCTTATTTGCTTACCAAGTTTGTTTTGGGTTCCGTACTAACCAAATAAATTCATTGCTTCAGGAAGGTTTGTTTGAGAGGTTGATTTTCCAAATTACCCTTGGAACGAAAAAAAGTCATCGATAGTTGACGCCGTCTGTAGAGAGCAGTATAAAAAGCAGCAAACACACTAAGACGATGGTAGGAGACAAAAAAATATAGAGCTTTGGAGTCTTCAATGATAGAGTATAAGAAACAAATAGAAGAAAGCCTGCGACTAGAAAATGAGAATGCGCGAAAGGAAAGAGAGGTGACAAAATCCTTTATGAAAGCCATGATGGATAAGATTCGAGAAGTTGAAGAAGGAAACAGGAGAGCACACTCAAGCAAGCCCCAGTAAGATAGAAGAAACTTCCAGTGGAAAGAGGATAGCCAGTGTGGAAGAGGATCGAGAAACTGGGAGGAGAAATGCTCATAAAGTAAGGTAAGTAGTTATGGCTAATGACACACCTATAGAAGAGCCATAAGGGGAAGAAGATGATAGGCGAACCCCAAAATCATCCTATAATAGTATGTGTTTCGAGGAAAGAGAATTAAGGCAATATCTAGAGTATGGGCATAAAGCTACCAGAAGTGGGAGATACCACATGGAGAAGCGAGTATGAGGAATCTCTCGGTCGATGGCATGAGAACACCGAAAGCCAAATGAGAGACTGGTTTCGGAAGGAGATGAAGAAATAGGAGGAAAGCATGCGGGGATGTGCTCGGGGTATTCAAGGTATGGAGACAACGTCCTCTTTCACCAAAGAAGTGATGGGGACGGAGTTCCCAAATAGATTCATCATGCCCGCGATAGACATTTACAAGGGTAACACAGACCCCAAATCTCATATAGAAAAAATTATTTTGTTCATGGACACCGAAGGCGTGATCTAGGAGGCAGTCTCCAAGGTGTTTCCGCTAACATTGGGTGGGGGGTCGGCCAGCCTATGGTTCAGAAATCTGACTCCAGGGAGCATATGTAATTGTTCACAGCTGAGGAAGTCCTTCGTGCATTATTTTAAAGGAGCGTGCGCACCAAATAAGATGGTTGGATTGTTAAGGACGATGAAGTAGAGAAATGACGAGCCCTTGAAGAGTTTCATCGATAGATAGCACAGCTTGGTATTGAAGGTCGGGGCGTATGAGTCCATGTAGGCGTTAGAGAGCTTTAAATGATATTTAAGGATCCAGGATGTACCTAACTCTGCCGCGGACCTATAGCAGGCAAGGAAATTTATGTTATTGGAGGAAGAAGAGAAAATAACATGAGGGGGAGCTTCTTGGGTAAAGAATGATCCAAGGCAAGAAAATCACCGTGATATTGGCAATGGTCAGAGAAGACTGGTCCTGTGGAAAATGGAGTTTAAGCCAATGACTCATGGTAACCCAACACCCAAGAGGAGGCCCTCGATCAAGGTCACACATGTTACTGGGTGCACGGCGTACACTAACCTTATCAGAAATTTGGCGCAGATAGCTCGGGTGATGCATGATAAGAGCATGCTGATGAAGCCCGACTCGAGGAGGTTCTCGGTTGAGAAGAGGGATCACATGGCCTATTGTGCACATCACAATATAAGGGGGCATGCCACTGAGAAATACATGGACTTGTGGGAACATGTTGAAGACCTAGTGAGGAATGGCTACCTCAAGGAGTGCATCGATCATGAAGCTATAATAATCATGCAGCGAATGGAACATAGGCCTATGTTAACAATTGCCGGTGAAGGATGTTGGTTGGGGATGCAAAATGGGAAAGAAATAACTACTGCCGGATCAACAGCCCTAAGGTAATGGCTACGGAGAAGAGCCCGATGATATAGAAAACCATGACGGTGCCAATAATGTTTACTGAAGAAGATGCTCAGAGTGTGAGTTATCCACATGACGAGGCATTGATAATCAAGGCCAACATTGGCGGTATGGAGGTAAACAAGCTATTGGTAGACCATATGAGTGTTGTAGATATAATAACCAAGAAGGCCTCGGATAGCTTGGGCTTGGAGTTCACTATTTTGCTTCAGGATGCAACATAACTATATGGGTTTGGGGGTGCAATGGTTGTTCCACTAGGCCGGGTACAACTTACAATGACCATTGGAATTAGAGATGGCAACAAGACCCGGACCCGGCCCGGGTCTGGGAAGACCCTGGTCCGGAATTAAAAAATATGGACCCTGATCTTTAAAATTAGGACCCGGGTGATTCCGGGTCCGGAAAAAAATAAAAAATAAATTAGATTATAATAAAAAAAATATAAAATATTATGCATATATATATATATAATATAATAAAAAATTAAAAGAATTGAAATAAAACCAATAAAATTGACAAAATAAAAATATAAATATAAAATAATACAATTAAAATTTTAAAAAAATTAAAAAAAAAAAAAAAAACAATTCGGGTAACCGGTTCCGGACCAGGTCTACCCGGGTCCGGACCATGGAATATTTACCCGGGTCCGGAACCGGACCCGGGGTAACAAAAACTCTTCCGGATCCGAATTTTACCATCCCTAATTGGAATACCCATATTATAATGATGAATTTCACCGTGGCGATTGTTTGAGCAGCTACCAAGTGATTTTGAGAAGACCCTTCATGATAAAGTCGAGGGCATCAATGTCGAGCTACTACTTAAAGCTGAAGTTCCCAACCAGAGAGGGGGTCGGGATAGTGTGTGGAAGCCAGAATGTGGCTATGAGTTGTTTTACAATTGTATCGAAAGAAACCTTATGTATTAAAGATGTCGTAGGGCGGAAGAGGAAGGGAATGGAAGAGAAGAGAGCACAATAGAGGTAGAATCGGCTGAACCCCGACCCGAGGACCCCCCTAAGTGTGGAGAAACATGGGAGGAGCTGGAGCCAACAATGCTTTTTGGCCTAGGGAAGACAATCAAGGTCGGGGTCGGGTTAGAATCGAGTATGATGAAGAAACTGATGGACTTATTGAAGGGATATGCAGCCGTTTTCATTTGGGGTCATGAGAATATGCCTGGAATAGATCCTCGGGTTATTAGCTACCGTCTTGCGATAGACCAGGCTCATAAGCTTGTGAAAAAAGAAGAGGGGGACCTTCAACCGAGAGTGATATGAGGCTATTCACACAGAGGTGGATAAGTTGATGAAGGTCAGGTTCATCAGAGAGGTTAAGTACCCAGAGTCGGTATCAAATGTGGTTTTGGTGAAGAAGGCCAATGCCAAGTGAAGGATATGTGTGGATTTCTCCGACTTAAATAAAACTTACCTAAATGATAGTTTCCCACCCGAAGGTGGATCAACTGGTGGATTCGACAGCCTGCCATGGGCTGCTCAGTTTCATGTATGCCTTCTCGGGGTTCAAGTAAATCAAAATGCACCCCAAAGATGAAGAGAATATAAGCCTTTATTATGGATCATGGGCTATATTGCTATAAGGTGATGCTTTTTGGATTGAAAAATATCGAGGCAATATATCAAAGGTTAGTAAATCAGGTCTTCAACTCCTCATCAGCACGACAATACAAGTCTAAGTCGACGATTTAATAACAATGACTGTAGTACCTGAGGATCATCTGGAAGACCTTAGAGAAACTTTCTAACTCCCGAGGAAGTATAAGATGAGGCTGAACCCGGAAAAGTGTGCCTTCAGGATATATTCTGGAAAGATTTTGGGATACATGGTCAATGTAATAGGCATTGAGGTCAACCCTTAGAAAATCAGGGCAGTACTGGATCTAAAATCTCCTAGGACAGTAAAAGAGGTTCAAAGCTTAGTTGGTCGGGTAGCAGCACTAAACCGGTTTATCTCCAATACCACAAATAAGTTTCATGTCTTCTTCCAACTTATTAAGAAAGAAAAGAAGGAAGTCGAGAGGAAGAGCGAGTGCGAGGATGCATTCCAACAGCTCAAATGATATGCTAAGCCAATTCCAAGTGAAAGGTTAATTCTATATTTAGTTGTCTCAAAACATGTTGTAAGCTCAATATCAGTACAAGAAATAAAAAAATTAAGAGGCTAATGTATTACTATAGTCAAGCCTTATTAGATGTCGAGACCCGATACCTGGCCCATGAGTTGATGGCCTTGTCCTTAGTTACTACAGCAAGGAAGTTGCTTCCATACTTCCAAGCTCATCCCATCAGAGTATATATCGACCACCCACTAAGACAATGTAACATCCTCCTATCGGAGATGCTACCGGCAGGAGATAGGTCTCCCTATCACCCTTAGCCTCTAACTAACTGACTGACTACCTGAACTCTAATACTTTTCTTATTATTTGAAAATCACAAATCACACACTTACACTGGAGGGTTGCATGCCCAACTTAAATTAATTAAACAATCTTGTTCTTTACAACTCTAAACTTGCTATGCTAAAACTCTGGTAACTTCGACTCTGACAACCTCAAGTAATGACTCTCAATGTAATTTTTACATAACTTGTAACCATTACAACATTGACTAAACCATATACCTCTAACCTGACTGATGAGTGAACCCAATAAACCTAGTGACTGCCATCAGTATCTATCATCTCGAGGTCGTCCTCAGAGTAGACCTGTAAAATAGAAAACACTGGAGAGTGAGGGGTTAGATCGTTTGAATGACCTAGTGTGTGGACAGTTTAAAACGGAAAATAAAAGGATTTATGAAAAAATTATTGTTCTAAAATCGAAATCATCTCAAGAAAGATAATATTTTCTGAAAACTTTTTTCTTGTCTGAAAAAAAAAAAACTCTTTCTGTAAAACCTTTCTAGAAACTTCTTTCTTTATATAAAACTCTGAGATATCTCTCAAAACTAATTCTTTCTTGAACTCTTTCATAAAATTGTTATTTATGAAAATCTCATTTGGAAAACAATTGACGTATGGGGGCATTACGTATCGCCGTCCCCCCACACCCCTAACTAGTGCCTTGGGGCGTTACATATCGTCGTCCCCTAAGTCACTGAACTAGAGGCATGAGCGCTAATCAATGTTGTCACCCTGGCCCTAAAACTATGATCTATTGGCGTTACGTATCGTCGTCCCCCTAGTCCTGAAATTACATGTGCACATGTCTACTGTATCTGTCAATTCCATAATCCGTCAATTCCAAAAGTCTCTGATATTGGGTTATTTTCCCAATCTATAAAAAATCATAAAAGAAATCATCTTAAAATATCAAAAATATGATAAATTTTTTTTCAACTGGTCTAAAATATTTTTTACTCATCAAAGAATTTTGACAATTTTGTCTCATCTCAAAGTATAACTTGAATGTAAATAAATTCATAGAACTTTATAAAATCAATAAAAAATTATGAAAATAAGATATCCACTCACTGATTTGTAAACTGACTGGCACTACTTCACGGTGTCAAAGAGAATCGTGGTTCCTGCGGATAATCTGTAATCGATAAACTATATTAGATCATAAGTTATGAGATATACTTTCAATCAATAAATAAATTATGCAATGCATGAATACTTGAATTCACTGAGTTAGTAAATTTTTAATCACGGCCTACGAATCATTACGGACTAAGGTTTGGTGTTACACAAGTGCGATAGCGGGAATTAGATTCTACTAGTCGCTGAGAATTTATTGCTCAACGCCTACATTTGAAAATTCACTGCAATTAATTGGGAATGAATCCGGGTCTGAATTTTTTTAATAGAATATACCTTATTGTGTCTATTTTATTTTAGTTTTTATGGATCTCAATTCTGATTTCAGAAACTCAAGTTATAGACCCAAGTTCAGGGGATGTTTAAAAAAAGAAAAAAAAAATTGGGTGCAGAGGCAGTAGGTTACGCAACTTCAAAAATTCGGTTCGGCCTCATCCTAAAGTTAAAAATTATAATTTTTGGATATGTTACTAATTTATGTGTCTAATTTATTTAGAATTTTACGGATCGTGATTTCGACCTACAAAACCCAACTTATAAGTATATCATCACTGGCTACTCAAGTAAGATAGAAACTACAACATCTGCAGGGTAGCTAACTTCTAAAAGTTGACCTAAATTCATATCAAGTTCAACAATTTCAATTTTTGAATATGTTGTTCTTCTATATTTCTATTTTACTAAAAATTTCACGGCTTGGAAAAGAGATGCCTAAAACTCATGTTATAACATAAACATCATAGCCTGTCCAGAACTTGTCTTAATTGAAACTCACAGTCTATAATATTACACATGCACATCACTTGCATTACATACCCAATCACTAAAACAACCATAAGCCCTCACCCTAAAGGCTTTTCTTCTCATCAAATCACATTCAAAACTCCATTCACAACACTTACAATAACATATTCCTCCAACACAAACGATAACCCCACACTTCGCCATAATTGGCCAGCCCTTGGTTTAAGGCTTCAAAACTTTTAACACCCAAGCTTAAACCAGCACTTAAAATAGCCCAATTCTCTTCTTATGGCAGCCCTTGTTCTAGCCTTATCATCAAATTGAGGGTTTGAGGGTTCTAGATCCAATAAGGCTTGAGTCTTGAAATATTAACACCAGAGCCTAGGAAATCGTTCTATCATGTCTTATTCTTTCAAAAGAAACAAATTAAAGTTCCCTTAAACCTAGATGTGAAAATGGAGTCCATTCATTTCATTCATGACACATGAAAATGAAAAGGGAAAAGGGATAAGAAACCTTAATTGTTTGAGGGAACTCCATGGCTCTTGATTGGGCGTGAGTGTGGAAGAAAAGAACTTGAGAAGCCATGGCTTGAAGGATCTTCCAACTTGAATTTGGAAGAAAATGAATAGTAGCCATTGTCCAAAAAAACATCGGCTTAAATATTGGATAGGCTGATTTTTATTTGTAAACTAATGATAAAAATCAGAAAAATGGGGATATTTCTTGAACACTCCATGTGTAACACTATTCATGCAACGTTGACTTGTATTTTTTACCTAGATCAAGTCTGTATTTGGGAATATGTATAACTTGGAAGTTGTAGGTCTTAGTGTTAGATTTCCGATGATATAAAATTCATGAAAATCGGAGATCAGAAGAAAAAGTTACGTCAGATTACTAACATTGGTTTGTTAACTCTGTTAAGCTAAAAAGAGGTATTGAAACTGAAAATTTATCTAGGACCTCCGTATAATATTCCTAAGGTACGAAACCTATTTTAATATCATTTTATGAGTTCTAAAGTGTTATGCATGATGATTCACTCTACCGAGTACGACCGGTCCGACCAGGGTGTTACATTTACCCCCCCTTAAAATAGATTCGTCCTAAAACTTAATAGCCTTCAGAAATGCAATCCTTAGTCCTTGGATCGCGGGTTATTACCGGCTATTAAATTTATGAGAAATCTATAGAAATATGCCCTTACTCTCCTCAACCTAGTTACTCCGATTAGTTCCATATATAGCGGATGTTACCATGAAGTCTTGATCTAGCTAGGGAAACGTAATCCACCTCGCTTCCTTTCCAACCCTTGGAATCCTTATAATGACATAATAAATAGAAAATTAGGCTTGTCTTTTACTAAAGTTATTTATTGCTCATTTTGTAGCTTCCCAAACATCAACCATCTAGATCTTTCCTTATCATGACCTATATGTGATTCCTGCTAGCTAAATATCATCCCACATTTCCTTCATTCGGTTATCCTTCTTTCATTTCTTCTAATACCAATGAAGTTTTAATGACATTTGTTTCCATGTCTTTTATGCACACCACAGAGTTCTCCACCTCCTGTTATAATATAGATTCTTTAATGATCTCTCTAGTAAATAGCATTGTATGCGCTCAATCAATGGCCAAGGTTTCTCTACTACTCATTGAATCTATTGTACAACCTTCGATATTAGTTATAAACCTCAACTATTGGAGAAATTATTGCATTACTAACTCTCTCTAAATACTGCATTGTTTAAAATAGTTTTCTTGAGTTAGGTTCTACTATACATAATCACTAACTTATCTTACCTTGTTCTGGTTTTCTGGTATCACATTACTTTTACTTGTAAGAGTTATCTTCTTTTCCTCTTTTTGTCATTAATGCTTCTAATATTCCACCTACAATATCGCCATCAATCAATTTGTACCGATTCAATAATTGCTTCCTTCACATTATCTCATTACCTTAGAAATTTAACCCATTTCTTTTTTTTTTTTAAATCGCATGTCCACCGTTATTACTAACGACGCTTAAAATCTACCATTGAAAACTTATTTGCTACAAGAACTTAATAAGGTACTAATGGCGGTTATCCTTATATGCGACCCTATGAAGGCTTGGCTATGCTCTTATTCCTTTTTCGCATAAGCAATAGGCATTTTCCTTTTAGTTCGCGAAGCTCCCTCCGCCAAAATCTAGGTGGTCTCATCCCGCTTCCACCCAGGAATATCTGTATTTGAAGCCTTTCTTTCGGTGTTCGATAATCTGTTATTATCTGTCAACGAGTAAGACACCTCACTCGGGAGTACTATACATGTTCACTCTAGGGTTCTGATATGTTATCATCATAAATTTGGCTGAGAGGGAAATACTTTATCTGGGAAAACATGTCAATTATATTCTAAAATTAACTCTTACTCCTTTGGTCATTGGTAAACTATCATAATGTTTACAGTTATCTTGTCTAGCATACGACCTAAAATACATGAGCTCTGGAGTGTCCCTATGGTTCTTCTACTATTATGTCCCGATTCACTATCTGGTAAAATATCTTGGTACCTAGTTACTTTTATCCTTACTTGTGTTCTGCTGCTAGTAAATTATTTTTTGAGTTATGTTTTGTCTTGTTCTTACTTGGATTGATCATGTAAGGAAACATACAAGTTGTACTAATTATTTTTCCTACAAGTCCGTACTTGGTGGAATTTCGGCTCTATTTTGGCATTCTAGGGAGCTCAATGTCATACCCTATATAAATAAGCCTTTATTTATGTCTAACGTTGTAGGCTAGATTCATGTAAAGGAATTTAATATTGTTTAACCTAAAACTGAATCTTGTTGCTCATATACTTTTGTCATTATTGTCTAGTACGCTCTTGTTCCTTGTATCTTCTCGACAATTTCACTTCTACCTTATTTCTAGATTTCCTCTCTTCTTCTTTGCTTTGGATTGTATCTGAGGCCTTCGTGATTTCTATGCCTCATATGTGTTATCCTAAGGGTAATGCTCTATTTTGGTACCTATAGAGCTCAATGTCATACCCTCTATAAATAAGCCTTTATTTATGTCTAACGTTGTAGGCTAGATTCATGCAAAGGCATTTAATATTGTTGAACCTAAAATTGAATCTTGTTGCTCATGTACTTTTGTCACTATTTGACTAGTACTCTATTGTTCCTTGTATCTTCTCGACAATCTCACTTCTACCTTATTGCCTAGATTCCCTATATTCTTCTTATGCTCTATATTGTATTTGAGGCCTTCATGATTTCTATGCCTCTTATGTCTTATCCTAAGGGTAATGCCTCATTCGTTGGGGATAAAATGATTCTAGCCGTGCCTTGAAGGTGTTACACTACATCTAGAGTCTACATGTTCGTCAAAACATCATCAAAACGGTGTTTTGGTCCACCGCTACTGGGGCTATCTTACTAATATTGAGAGGGATCGAGAAATCAAAGTCTATTTCGAGTTGTTACACAAAAGTACTAATACTAAAAGGCCATTTGATTGCAACATCTATCCTCTCTTTTAGTTTCACCCTTTACCGATACTCGTACTATCTCTTTCTGGGAATTCTCCAAAGCACAAACTTACTCCATGTCTTACTGTACTCTATTTATACTTATTTCCTGATAGTTTCGTTTTATTCTTCTTCTTAGTTTTCCCTTTTTGGCTCGGTGAAAAAGTCTCGAAAAATGTATATTTTATTCTTATGAATGTCATATGTTATACCTTCTTCAGGTACTCGAATTATGTGAGTCCTTACTTCTTCGAACATTATAGGTTTGGTAATAAACTAAGATAAATTTACTAAATTTAACTACACATCGAAAACGATTCCACTATTCAGGAAAGGTAAGCTTACATGTCTCTTATGGATTCCCATATACTCAACTGAGCTGGCTAGTGTGCTATCAAGTGTTATATATGTTCTTCTGGGTTCTTAACTATACTCATCTGGGACTAATATGTCCACCTTATAGAGATTTTGGGAAAACGGTACGGCTACTACTTGTCGAGGCTCTGCAGTAGTCTTGGTGAGTGTCCAAATACTTACTATGGTCGGTATTGCGGTGGGGAGATTTATCGTATGTACTACTAAGGGTCATATGGGTCTTGTTATGGCCTAGGGTTACACAAGTCTATCAACTATTATGTGGTTTCTGCTTGTGCTGTAATCTTCGAATTGCATTATCTACGTCGCAACATATACTGCATTTCCTTACCGTTCCTTAGGTTTTCAACGTTTCTCATTTACTAGATCTGGTTTTTGGGTTATATACGTTACTATTACTACTGGTCTAGTCTATGGACTTCTACTGGTGCTACAAGCTTCAGGCGAGCTTGTCTACGTCATGTGCTAAACTAAACTGTCTTACTGATTTTTACAATCTTGATGGATCTTTATCTAGTAGTCTTATCTCTTAATATTTTCTATTTCTATTTTGTAGTATATTATGATGGGTACTGGGTCTTCTTATAGATACAATTATCTATTATGGTCAATAAGGTCTGAATGTCAAACGGTGTTCTATACTTTTGTACCAGTGTCATTTATTGATTTCCCTAGCTTAATCCATTACTTATTTAAGAATAGGTATGCGATGGACCCTGTTAGGACGTTTTCCTATCCAGTACTTCTACGGGTCGAGTAATGGTCAACTCACGATTTCACCTACTCTGGACTACTTAGCTAATGTAACTAATTTTCTCCTTCTTATGATATCAGTCTTACTTTTTCTTTATTCTAAGCTAGGGTATTTGAAATCCTTATATTCTTCTAGGTATCTCAAGCCTATTGGGAATTTTCACAACTAGATCAAAGTTCTTGCTTCTTTTTATTTTTCTAACTACCTTCCATCTTTCGAAAAGCTTGTTATGCTTACATGGATCTTGAAAGTTACTGAATCTACTCTATAAGATTCTCTGAGGAGAGAAGAAACCTTACTTGAATTTTTCTATCATTCTTATGTTTGTTTTTGCTCATTTTATTATCTTTACTACTACAAGCTCGTGCAGTTTCCTTACTATCAATTTTGTTTCTATCCAATCTATTATCTCGAATTTTTCTAAGTGTAAATGTCTTTCTTTACTCTCTAGTATGTACCTTCTTCTAGCTTTCTCTCTTTTTAAAGCTTCAAGTGTACGTTCTAGAAAACTTCACTAATTGTTCTGATCACTTATCATGTCTAACCTCATATGGCCATATGGCATACTTGAATGGTTACTAAGGGATTATGCTAATAAGGATTCTAGTTTTAGATTATGGGAAGGATATTCAAATGATTCCTGGAAAGTTTACTAACCTCTCTATAAGCTTGAGGACGTACTCGAGGATCAGATACTGGAGAGGTAATGCCTCGCATACAAGTACCTCAGGCATACTAAGTATATAAGACCCCAAACTCTACTCATTGCAGACACTGACTCCCTACACCAGGCTCTGATACCAACTTTGTAACATCTCCCCCTCGGAGATGCTACCGGCACGAGATAGGTCACTCCATCACCCATAGCCTCTAACTAACTGACGACTATCTAAACTCTACACTTTTATTATTATTTGACATTCACAAATCACTCACTTACAGTGGAGGGCTGCATGCCCAACTTAAATTAATTAAATAATTTTGTTCTTTACAACTCTGAAATTTCTATGCTAAAACTCTGGTAACTTCAACTCTGACAACCTCAACAATAACTCTCAATGTAATTTTTACATACTTGTAACCATTACAACATTGACTGAACCATATACCTCAGACCTGACTGATGAGTGACCCAAAACCATAGTGACTGCCATCAATATCTATCATCTCGAGCGTCCTCATAATATACTTGCAAAGTAGGAAAACACTGGAGAGTGGGGGTTAGATCATTTGAACGACCGTGTGAGTGGACAGTTTAAAACGGGAACTAAAATGCTTTATGAAAAATTTATTGTTCTCTGAAATCGAAATCATCTCAAGAAAGGTAATCATTTCTGAAAACTCTTTTCTTGTCTGAAAAAAATCTCTTTATGTAAAACTTTTCTAGAAACTTCTTTCTTTCTGTAAAACTCTGAGATCTCTCATAAAACTAATTCTTTCTGAAATTCTTTCATAAAACTGTTATTTCTGAAAAATCCATCTGGAAAATAACTAATGTATGGGGGCGTTACGTATCGTCGTCCCCCCACATGCCTAACCAGTACCTTAGGGCGTTACGTATCATCGTCCCCCAAGTCACTGAACTAGAGACAAGAGCGCTAATCAATGTTGTCATCCTAACTCAGAAACTAGGATTTAAGGGCATTACGTATCTCTGTCCCCTAGTTCTGAAACTACATGTGCTTATGTCTATTGTATCCGTCAATTCCATAATCTATCAATTCTAAAAGTCTCTGAGATTGGGTTCTTCTCCCAATCTATAAAAAATCATAAAAGAAATCATCTTAAAATATCAAAAACGTTATAACATTTTTTCCAACTGGTCTAAAATATTTTTAACTCATCAAAGTATTTTGGAAACTTTATCTCATCTCAAAGTATAACTTGAATATAAATAAATTAATAGAACTTTATGAAATCAACAAAACGTTATGAAAATAAATTATTCACTCACTGATTTGGAAATCGATTGACACTACTTCACAGTGTCGAAGAGAATAGCGATTCCTGCCGATAATCTATAATCGATAAATTTTATTAGATCATAAGTTGTGAGATATGCTTCTGATCAATAAATAAAATATGCAATACAAGAATACTTGACTTCGTTAAGTTACTAATTTATAAGCACAGTCTACGAATCTTTACAGGCTAAGGTTTGGTGTTACACAAGTGATGGAGCGGGAATTAGATTCTACTAGTCGCTAAGAATTCATTGCTCAACGTCTATCTTTGAAAATTCACTATAACTAATTGGGAATGAATCTGGGTCTAAAATTTTAATAGAATAGACCTTATTATGTCTATTCTATTTCAGTGTTTACGGATGTCTATTCTGATTTCAGAAACTCAATTTATCGACCGAAGTTTAAGGAATGTTCATAAACTCAATCTAGGACAGTAGGTCACTCAACTTCAAAATTCGGTTCGGTGTCATCTTAAGACTAAAAATTATGATTTTTGGATATGTTACTATCCTATGTATCTAGTTTATCCATAATTTTACAAATCTTGATTTCGAGCTACATAACACAACTTATAAGTATATCATCACAGGCTGTTCAGTAAGACAGAAACTACAACATCTGCAGGGCAACCAATTTCTAAAATTCGGCCTAAATTCATATTAAGTTTGACAATTCCAATTTTCGAATATGTTGTTCTTTTATGTGTTTATTTACTTAAAATTTCACTGCTGGGAAAACATATGCCTAAAACTCATGTTATAACCTAAACATCATAGTCTGTCCAGAACTTGTCTTAATTGAAACTCACTGCCTATAATCTTACACATGCACATCACTTGCATTACATACCCAATCACTAAAAAAACCATAAGCCCTCACCCTAAAGGCTTTCTTTCTTATCACATCGCATTCACAACTCCATTCACAACACTTAAAATAACATATTCCTCAAACACAACCAATAACCCCACACTTCACCTTAATTGGCCAGCCCTTGGTTTACGACTTCAAAAATTTTAACACGCAAGCTTAAACCAACACTTAAAATAGCTAAATCATCTTTTTTATGGCAGCCCCCATTTCAACATCATCATCAAATTGGGGGGTTTGAGGGTTGTAGATCCAATAAGGCTTGAGTCTTGAAATATTAAAACCAAAGCCTAGGAAATCGTTCTATCATGTCTTATTCTTTCAAAAGAAATAAATTAAAGTTACCTCAAACCCTAGATGCAAAAATGGAGTCCATGGATTTAATTCATGACACATGAAAAGGAAGAGGGATAAGGAATAAGGGATAAGAAACCTTACTTGTTTGAAGGAAATCCATGGCTATTGATTTTGGACGTGCGTGTGGAAGAAAATAACTTGAGAAGCCATGGCTTGAAGAGCTTCCAACTTGAATTTAGAAGACAATGAATAGTAGCCATTGTCCAAAAAAAACCGTGGGCTTGAATAATGGAGAGGCTGATTTTTGTTAATAAAATAATGATAAAAAACAGAAAAATGGGGACATTTCTAGAACAGTCCATGTGTAACACTGTTTATGCGACTTTGACTTGTATATTTGACCTAGATCAGGTCCTAATTTGGGAATATATTCAACCTGGAAGCTGTAGGTCTTAGTCTTACATTTTCGAAGATATAAAATTCATGAAAATCGGAGATCAGATGAAAATGTTACATCCAAATTACTAACATAGTTTAGCTTGTTGACTTTGTTAAGCTAAATGGAGGTATTGAAATTGAAAATTTATATGGGACCTCCGTACAAGATTCCTAAGGTAAGAAACATATTTTATTATTACTTTATGAGTTCTAAGGTATTATGCATGATGATTCACGATACCAAGTATGATCGGTCCGACCAGTATGTTACTAATAAATATTACATAGACCGGAGACACCGGGTTATCTTGTAAAATTAGCAGTAGAGCTTAGCGAGTTTTGGCTGAATTTGTAACAGAATTTATAGGGCCCCAATTTATAGTAGTCAAGGAAGAGAAGTGGGAGCTTTTTGTCGATGGGTTGGTCAGCTCGCAAGGGTGGAAGGATGGTATCATTATTAAAAATGAGGAAGGAGATGAGTTGAGTTACGCACTGAGATTTTCATTTGAGGCAACTTATATTGTGGCTGAGTATGAGGCGATCATAGTCGGGTTGAGGCTTTATGAGGCAGTTGGGGTAAGAGATATGACAGTAAAAAGTGACTCTCAACTAGTCGTTTAGCAACTAAATAATGGATTCCAAACAAGGAATCTCAATATGAAAGCTTACCTGATGGTAGTGAAATAATTGGTCGAATGAATGGTGGGAGTGACCTTTAAGCAGGTCGATCAGGAAAATAATCAGCAGGCAGATTCATTGGTAAGTTTGGCTTCATCCATCAAATCAAAGATTCCTCGGATCATCCCCTTGGAGATCCTAGAGCCAAAAAAAATAGGAGAATCAAGCATGAATGAGGAGGAAGTTGAAGTCAAACTAAACTCGATGGACTTGATCAGGAGATATTTAGAGACCGGAGACTTTCCGGGGGACATGAAAGAGGTCAGGAGGTTGAAGTATCGGAGTTCACGATTCTACCTGATAGATGGGGTGTTATACCACACGGGCTACACGATACCGTATCTGATGTGTCTTTGGCCCAATAAGGCAAATTACATGCTTAGGGAAATTCACGAAGAAATCTACGGAAGCCATTCTAATGGGAAATCAGTCGTCCATAAAGCACTCAGACAAGGTTTTTTCTGGCAGACGATGCATCAGGATCGGCTCAGAGTAACCCGGCCATTTGATGGATGTTAGAGGAATGTCAATATACCTCATCAACCGCCCGAGTGGTTGACCACTTTTTCAAGCCCTTGGATTTTTGCACAATGAGATTGGATCTTATTGGACCTATGCCTATAGGTCGGGACATGCCAAATCTGCAATCGTGGCAGTCGACTATTTTACCAAGAGGGTGGAGGCCGAGTCGCTGTCTACTATAACCAAAAAGAAAGTCTCAGACTTTATGAAGAAAAATATTATGTGTCAATTCGAGATTCCCAGAGCCATCATCACAGATAATGGGAAGCCGTTTGATAGTGCAGGCTTCAGAAAGTTCTGTGAAGATCTCCAAATTGCCCTGATATTTGTATCACATGCACATTCCAAGTCAAATGGACAAGTAGAAGCGATGAACAAAACCATAACGAATAATCTAAAGGCAAGGCTTGGGCCCTGTAAAGGCCTGTAGGTTGAAGAGCTGTCAGAAGTGTTATGGGCACATCAGACGACTTACAAAGACTCCATCGGAGAAACTCATTTCTCATTGGCTTACGGATATGAAGCAGTAATTCCAGTAGAGATCGGGATGATGACCCTACAAGTCCAGTATTTTGAGGAAACACATAACAAAGAACTCACCAAGCACCACTTTGATCTGATAGAAGAAAAAAGAGAGAGGTTAGAACTAAAGTTGGCAGCATATCAGTAAATGATGGCTCACTTCTACAATAAGAGGGTCTGAGTATGAACCTTTCATCCCGGACGAGGTGGGTCACCCTAAATACAAGGAAGTACTAAAGAAGGTTCTCTAGGAGCTAAATGGGAAGGACCTTAGAAGGTTGTTGAGGTCATTAAGTCTGGTGCCTATCACTTGGAACAACTGGATGGCACCTGAATCAAGAAACCGTGGAATACAGAAATGTTGAAGAGATATTTTCAATAGAGCCTCTCTTAGAATGACCCTCAAATTTTTGTTAGAATGGCGGTAGATCCCAAGAATATGAATAAGGTTTTTCCTTTATAAATAAAAATATGTTCACTTACGCTTGTTTGTTATTTATATGGGTAAAACTTATTTAATATTCCTGTGAGATGCTCATGATTGGAATACATCAAATGGTGCAGGACATGTGGGAAAGACATGACCCCCCGTGGTACACTAATCTCTGGTGTCATTATCAAACCTCTAGCTTAGAGCATTATTACCCAATGGCTTGCACCTTTGAGGGATAGAGCAAGAAGACCTGCATGGCGTTTGGCGCCTCGGGTATCCATAGCATGCTCAGTGGGAGGATCAGAGTGGCGTTTGGTGCCCTAAGGTAATCATAACATGTATGGATGGAAGACTGCTTATGAGATACTACGGTATCCATGGGTTTACTTAGCACTGGGAAGGCCCTCAGACCTCCGTTACGTTCGTAGCCTTGGGATATGCCTAAAACGGGGAGGGGAAATGCCCATGTGGCGAAAGCCATCCCATTTTCGACCCGAAAAGCATAGCACAGAGAAGGCAATGAGGCCTCTATGGCATTTGCGAGGCTGGGGTTTTTCATAGCATAAGGACACTCTCCTAATGGCATTAGACACTTTTACAGTTCGTAGCTCGGTTCGCCGGGACCTTAGACTGTAAGGTTCAAAATTGTTGTTAGACTATAAGGATTATGGTGTAAAATTCAACCGAAATCAGCTTCAATTTCGAATTCTGAGTCGGTCAATGGTGGTCAATGACCATTGACCGAATGATTTTTACGGTCAAAATATGCTGTAATGAACAGAAAATGCCACTCACTCTGACGAGCGCTTTGCCCTAATGATTTGGGGTCAAGCGCGGTGGCTATAGGTCGCCGAGCCTAAACGACCCGCCAAGGCGGCGTGTTTTAGAACAATGCATTTTACCATGAACTTAATTTGAGACTTCTTCGTACTAACATCGTTGACTCTCATAATCCTAAATTTCTTTTAGAATAACAATATATATTTGACATAATCTCTCATGACATACATATAAAATATTGATGTAACGATGTGTAGAAATCAAATGCCTTTTATTAATAAATAATAAATTATATTACAAAATATTACGCCTTAAACCATAACAGGTTTCATGGTAGACACTCTAACAAACTCCCACTTGCACTAAAGCCAGTTGTTATGATACCCAATACCCATCTTCTCAAGATGACTTTCCATTTGTTCCTGGTTCATTGACTTTATGAGTGGATTAGTTACATTATCAGTTGAATATGTTTTCTGAATGATGATTTGTCCATCTCCAATATATTCTCTAAGTATGTGATATTTTCTTTAAATGTGTTTGGATTTCTGGTGCGACCTCGGTTCCTTGGTTTGTGATATAACCCCATTATTGTTGCAGTTCATATGGGATGCACCTTCAATGGTTGGAACCACTTCTAGTTCTGTAATGAATTTATTCATCCAAACCGCTTCATTTGCTGCCTCCGAATCCGCTATGTATTCAGTCTCAGTGGTGGAGTTCGTAATAGTAGATTGATGTACACTCTTCCAACTGACTGCTCCTCCATTGCATAAGAAAATGAATCCAGAGGTCGACTTATAACCATCAGTGTCTATCTAAAAGTCTAAGTCCGTAAACCTTTCCACTTTCAGTTCTGGTGATCCGTAAGTCAATATCATAACCTTAGTCTTTTTTAAGTACTTGAGAATTGCCTTGACTGTTATCCAATGATTTTCTCCTGGATCGAATTGAAATCTACTTGTTACATAAACAACAAATGCAATTTCCAATCTTATACAAAGCATGGTATACATGAGATTACCTATGTCATATGCATATGGTATTTGACTCATGCATGCTCTCACTTGAGGTGTCTTGGGACTCATCGATCTAGATAGATGAATTCCATGCCTATAAGGAAACAAGCCTCTCTTAGAGTCCAACATGTTAAATTTCTTAAGAATCTTTTCTATATACAAACTTTAGGATAAACCAATCATTCTTCTGGATCTATCTTTATAGATTCTTATACCAAGAATATAGGTTGCTTCTTCCAAGTATTTGATTGAGAATATTTTGGATAAGCAAACTTTGACTGATGTCATCATAGGAATATCATTTCCTAATAGTTATATGTCATTCATACAAGGTTGTTAAATACGAGAGGTGCATCGAGGCGATCAAAGCCAGAAAATCGAGGAGCGAGGCGAGAGGCGAGAGGCGCACGCCTCATAGAACGAGACGCACATCTATTAATAATAATTTTAAATTTGTAATATATGCATCATTTACTTTTAAATGTAAAAATAATAATAAATAGATAGTAATATTTTCATATATAGTCTACTTTTATATTAAATCTACTCGTCAAATTCATAATACTTGACAAAATATACATAACTAAAAACTTCAAATTCAAGAAAATAAAAAAATATTAATAATTATAAAGTATCTAGTCAAAAGAAACACCATCATCATATTCTTAACAAAATATGCATAGTTCAAGTTCAAGAAAATGAAAAACAACAAGCATTAAAAATCATCTAATCAAGAGAAAAATCATCATCATCCATGGGTAATGCATCATCTTCTTCTCCATCGCTTAAATCTTCTCGATCTATCTCATCTTCATCTGTATCTTAAAAGACATTATTTTCATTGATCAACCTCAAGTGAGCAGCTTTAGAAGTATTTGGTTTTCCACCAGTTTTTGATATACTATGATGGGTTGGCTCATATACTCCAGCAGTTGTAATAATTTGACCCAATGTCAAAGGTTCATTATCAAAAACCAAATCATCATCCATATCAAAATCACCATCTAATCTCTCAGTCAACCATTCGTTGCAATCAACAATATCGTCCTACAAGATTGGATTAAGGGTATCTCGCATATCATAACGTCGTCTCAATGCTCGGTTATATTTCACAAAAATCAAATCATTCAAATGTATTTTAGCAAGCCTATTTCTCATTTTGTTATGAAGTTATCGAAGAAAAAAATTAATAATTATAAGTTTACATAAATAAAATTTTATTTATAATTTATTAAATTTTATTAGTTAAAAAATTACCTGTTAAAATACACTCCAATTCCTTTCACAACATGTGGCACTGCATGTTAGACTGAAGATTTTTATGGTAAATTTTATAAATTTGGAGTGGAAGCTTCATACGACATCCACCACTTAGCTATCAATACAAAGAATAACAAGTTAATAAAATGTATTTACTTAATATAAATCAATGTTTGAATTTGAATAGAAAAATTCTAGGTTCAAGTAATATCCAGCTACATGCAAAGGCTGATGAAGTTGGCAATTCCATATTTGATCAATGATGTCGAAAACAGAAGCATATTTTTTTTCTCTCCCATTAAAAGACTTGGCAATATTTTCTTTAGCCCTATCCATATACTTATAAATATAACCCATATGAGGCTTCTTCTCACCATCAACCATTCAAAGTACGCTAACAAGAAGGCCAGTTAATTTTAGAGTATACACAATATTCTTCCAAAAATTTGGCATCAAAACAATTTGTGCTGCTCTTTTCCCTCCTTCCTCCTAAGACCATTTACTACTATGCCACTTATCTGAAGTGAACATCTTTCTCAAATTATTTTGTTGGCTATGTATGGATCAGAGTGTGATATAGGTAGTAGCAAATTTGATCACTGCAGGCCTAAGCAATTCATTTTCTCTAAAGTTTCTCATCAAACTTACCACACTCGTAAGACTATGAATAAAATCGATCACAGACACGGCCTTTTTCAATATCCCATGTATTAAACGGATCTTCCCAATATCTTCAAATATCGTCTCTTTGCTTCCAACAATCTCCCTACAAAATTCATATTTCATTGAACTATGTTAGTATACTATATCAATAATAAATTAATCAATCTTTATATATTTATAAAAGAATACATGCTGCTACATAATTTGATACATTATCGTTCACTACTTGTACAACATTTTCTTCTCCAATTTCTTCAACAATTTCATCAAGCATCTTGTACAAAGTGTCTCCAGTTTTCACAAGGTTTGAAGCATCAATGGATTTGATAAACACAGATCCCCTCAGAGAATTGACTAAAAAAATTATAATATCTCTATTAACCACTGAATCATGCCATCCATCCAATATAATTGAGCATCCATATTTTGCCCATTCTTCTTTATGTACATTCATCAATTCTTTGGTGTGCTAAACTGTTAGGGATATGCCCTATACCCAACTTGTGGATGGGCTATATGTACATGTATTGTAATATTTTCATTAATTAATAAAATGGAAATCTTTATTATACGTGTCTTACATAACTTATATGAATCATCAACACTGTAATAAAGCCCTTGGAGTAATAAGACAATGCTTCCACGCCTTATGAGAATCATTACTCTTAAATATTCCTAGTCATAGTTTTGTGAATAATCTGGGCGTTCACAAAGCGGAGAGACTAGCATGATGATATGATCCATCCTTAAGTGGGGTAGCCGATCTCATAGGCTACTAGCGGAGATCTGTCCGCTTGGTGTACACATGGATACATGAGTTGCTCGTGTCCATCGAACTGACCACCAAAAGTTTTCATATGGAGTGTTTATCCCATGTGTCTATGAGAACTTTCATGTATCGATTATATGACTAGTCCTTAGACTTGAGGTCTTTACAATTTTATGTGTGGATCAAATAACTTTGACATTCTCCTTCCCTGGTTCAAAAGATCCGGTCATAAGGGTATGATTGGGTCATTTGTTGCATAGTTTAGCGAGATTATCTGTGGTCATCATAATTCATGAGTGGGTGAATTATGGACACGATATTAGATTCTGTGACGGATAAACCTAAACTTAGATAGTCCCACAATATGAAGTATACTCATTGAGCACTTGGACAACGCGTTATGAATAATACAAATGAGTTAATTAGAGTCGTTTTAAACCGTTAAACGAAAACACATGCTTTCAAGAATTTTGGTCAATTAATAATTAATATGTATTTGTATTTGATACATATTAATTAATTCTCAAATGAGGCTTTGACACATGCCATTAATATATGTATTTGTTATTAATTAATTAATTATTTAGATATTTAAATGTTAAATATTTAAATAATTAAATGATATCTATATTTCATAATTGTTATGTTATATGGCTAATTATTATTGATACATGTGGCATGTTTTAATTAAACTTTAGGTGTGCAAATTTGATTTGCTAACATAAAGTTTGATTTAATTTAATTGGATTAAATTTGGAAAATAACCAAATTGCCCCTCTCAAGGTCGGTCATTAGGATTTTTAAAGTAAATATTTTTTCTTTTCTCATTCAAGGAAGTTCCATGGCCGAATCCTTCTCGTCCAAAAGCTCTCAAATTTACCTTGATGATTCAAGGAAGAAGAAAGTAAAAATTCAAGAAAAGCTTAAAGAAAAGTTGAAGATTAAAAGGTAATCTTTAATATTCTTAAGTTTAGGAAATTAGTTTCTTGTTCTTGAATTACTAGAATGGTTCTAGGGTTTACTTACTTCTTAGAAATTGGGTATTTTTGATTTAGAAGATGGATTTGAGGGCTTATTGCATGTGTGAAGTTGAATTGAAAGATATTATTGTAATATTTGTTCAATTTGACCATTTGATGATATGTTTCCATTCTAGAGTGTTATGACCACTCTTGTAATGCCTAGAATTATTCTTGGGTGCTTCATTGGTGGTGACTAAGATTGGTGTTGTGATTAATTTTATTAATGTTGAAAAAGTTGGATTAAAGCATGAAAATTTCATTTTTTTTGTTACAAAATTAGATCTGGAAAACCTGGGTTTATTGTGATGAAAATAATGTCATATGAATGTATTGGATGTGTTTTAGGTGTTGGAACAATTTTCGGAAACTGTTTCGAGTTGAAATATGCGAAAACGGTGAAAAACGGCATTACCGGGTGATGTTTGAGCCAACCGGATGACGGCTCCCCAAACAGTGAATTGGTCACTGTTCGTGTTAGGGATATGCCCTATACCCAACTTGTGGATGAGCTATATGTACATGTATTTGTAATATTTTCATTAATTAATAAAATGACAATCTTTATTATACGTGTCTTACATAACTTATATGAATCATCAACACTATAATAAAGCCCTTGGAGTAATAAGACGATGGCTCCCACGCCTTATGAGAATCATTACTCTTAAATATTCCTAGTCATAGTTTTATGACTAATCTGGGCGTTCACAAAACGGAGAGACTAGCATGATGATATGATCCGCCCTTAAGTGGGGTAGCCGATCTCATAGGCTACTAGTGGAGATCCATCCGCTTGGTGTATCACATGGATGTATGAGTTGCTCATGTCCATCAAACTGACGGCCGAAAGTTTTCATATGGAGTGTTTATCCCATGTGTCTGTGAGAACTTTCATGTATCAATTATATAACTAGTCCTTAGACTTGAGGTCTTTACAATCTTATGTGTGGATCAAATAACTTTGACATTCTCCTTCCCCGGTTCAAAAGATCCGGTCATAAGAGTATGATTGGGTCATTTGTTGAAACACGTGAAGTTTATAAAGATACAACAGAGAATCGCCACTCTCTCGGATAATATTTTCTTATAAGAGTAGTATTCCAGTTCACGGGTTGATATGTGTGATCAATGCTTGAGACTGTGGCCACAACGGAAGAATCATGTGAGATTCTTGGGTTAGCACGATTTATGACACTATCAACATCATACCTTTGATCATATGGGTAGACATTTTCCGTACCCTAGGTCAATAGGTGGGGATACAGTAAGGCAATGGACTGTATCATATGTAAATCGCATACAGAATGGGTATATATATCTTTCCTTCTCATTTGGGGGCCTTGGAATGTTGCTAGATGTCAACCTTGGTCATTGAAATTGAACGACCATATGATAGTTAGCATGTTTAGGTTTATGTTCTTTGCATGTTTTATGAGTTTTATGCTTAGAATATATAGTAACATGCCTAAGCTTGTAGAATAATCAAAACGAATGGGTCTTGGGCAAAGGGAAAGCGGCATAATAATTTTTATTTTCCACTGCGCACTCCCAGCCACTTCTCAATAGTTCGAGCAGCCCATGAACTACCCTAGCACTATTGGGGCTGACCTAGGCAGTCCTCATGTGGATTGGGTGGTCGGTTCGGTCAAAAACGCGTTTTATATCATTTTATGAAAAAAAAAAAAAAAAAATATTTTCGTAAAGTTTCGCGATGTTTCTTAACTATTTATTTCGTTATTTGATATCGAATAAATATGTTTAGGTGAAATATGAATGAATTATTCATATTGGATATTGAATAATTTATTCGGTAATTTAAAAGGCTTTAAAATT
This sequence comes from Zanthoxylum bungeanum, assembly GCA_019454045.1. Lineage (NCBI taxonomy): Eukaryota > Viridiplantae > Streptophyta > Magnoliopsida > Sapindales > Rutaceae > Zanthoxylum > Zanthoxylum bungeanum. Next base: position 115,461 of record SKCR01029292.1, read on the forward strand.
ACTATTTCACCACGAGATTCCGCTACGCTCATGCCAAAACCCCAACAGAGAAAATTCCCAAAAGATGAGGGGGGTCCGGTATGACCATTTAAATCCCTATCTTCTTATGCTTTTATCACATTGGTGTTAGAGTTCTCTTTCGTACCTCTTTGTTCAAGAATATCTTAGACTTTCATAGCTTGAATAATCAAATATTAATCTAGAAACTTTTAAAAGATTACTCTTTGATTATTAATTTATTAATCTATTAATCATATTAAATTATTAAAATATTTAATCAAAATATATTGGGATTAATTTGATGAGTTAATTAATGAGTTTCAATTCAATTAAAGCTCCAGTTTAAATTTAACTTCCTCACCTTATATTTAAAAAAAATTCCCATATGAATTAGTTGCAAGTTTCTTTATCGCAATTTCTCTTCCATCGAGCATTATCCCCTGAAACATTAACTGCTTTCATATATTGCAAAGTGTTCGCATAATTTTTTGTTGATACACGTGTAAGGTTCCAAACCTCATGAGACAAAGTCCCATAAAGGGGTATTTGATTCCAAGAAATGCCCCCAATGGGTGTAAGTACACAGATTACCTGTAGGACACAGAAATTGACGACGCTGTCCCGGGCTCGCGGCCCGATCGGGAGTACGGAGTAGCCCACGGGGGAACTAAACTGGAGAAATAACATGGAGTCGCCACCCGATGTGAACTAGAAAAATGATTTAAGGCCGCACTCACCCCTCGCAAGGGAAGAACTCAAACCGTTGGGTTCGGAATGGTCCCTTACTTATGCCACTTGTAATGATATGATTTTTTCAATAATTTAATCGAATCTAGCAACATATATTTCCAAGGGTAGTCTATTTCTAAGTTCACATGCATAGAAACAAAGCTCGTATCTACGTTTGCCTATAACCTATTTGCATATAACCTATGCCTAAGCTTGCATGCATAAAGGTAGATTGAAATAACGATAAACAGATAATTTCACAAACGCATTACATTGATGATCATGGAAACGCAAATGGACAATGATTGTACAAGCATGCATATTAAAGAGAGGCGATTAAACACATGGTGTAAAGAGATAATTAAAGGGGTAATTGAACATTAAAATGAACGTGCAATGATGCGATGCAAAAGATAGACAATGAGAATGAAAGAAACGAGATGCGACGTATGCCTACATCTATATAGGACTTCAAGTGTCCGATTAAACGTATCTCACGTTCAATCGAGCGTACTTTGTCCAGCGCGGCAAAACATCGTGGCAAAGGTAGCCCCTCGGCTTTCTATCCCTCAAAATAGAGGACCTTTAATCCAACTTGATTTGCCCATGCGCATTGCAATATGATGCATGATTATGCAGGGAGATGATATACAGAAAGCAAATAACGGAATAATAAAAGGCGTGGAAAAATATTGTCGTAAAGGTAGCCTTTTGGACTTTTATTCTCTCAAATAGAGAACCTTTAGACCAACATATTAAGCCCATGCGCATTACATTACAATGCATATAAGATAAAGACAACCATATAGTACTTCGTATGCTCGGTTAAACACATCTCACATTCAACCAAACATACTTCGTCCGACGCGGTAAAACGTCGTGGCAAAGGTAGCCCTTAGGCTTTTTATCCCTCAAAACGGAGGACCTTTAATTCAACTTGATTTGCCCATGCGCACTATATCATCAATACACAAACACACAACGTACGTAAAGTAAATGGCGGAATAATAAAAGGCGCGGTGAAATATCGTGGTAAATGTAGCCTTTTAGGCTTTTCTTTATCCAAATAGAGAACCTTTAGACCAACGTAATAAGCCCATGTGCATTACATCACAATGCATAAAAAATAAAGACAACAATATAGGACTTCGTATGCTCGGTTAAACACATCTCACATTCAACCAAACACACTTCGTCCGGCGCGGGAAAACGTCGTGGAAAAGGTATCCCTTAGGCTTTTTATCCCTCAAAATGGAGGACCTTTAATCCAACTTGATTTTCCCATGCTCACTATATCCTCAACACATAAACACACAACGTACGTAAAGTAAATGACAGAATAATAAAATTCGAATAACAAACGAACAAGATACAAAAGCAAAGTGAAACATGTGCCATTTGCTCAAGTGGTACGTGGAGTTGTTTCTCAAGTACAGACCGCACTACCATCCATTCGGATTCGGCTACGGAATTTACGTCTAGATTTCCTATCCTATATACCACAAGAGACGACATATTTTCCCATCCATTCAAAGGCCACAACATGCATCCACAAGCGACTCCCATGCGAAGAAAATAAATAAAACAATTAAAAGATGAATGAAAATAAATAAGAAAAGTGCCCTCAGATCTAACTTTTTTAAATCGTCTCTCGGAAGTATGGTATACGGTCGTCGGAAGGGTTGATGCTCCGCAACTCCTCCGGTTCACTGGTTCAAATTTTCCCTCGCTGTTTCGCTGTTTGGGCTGCTGTTTTCGCTCCGTTTCACTGTTGTTTTGCTGTTATTTCTAGTCACTATTTTTACGGTAAAAGGCTACTGTTTTTGCCGTAAAAAATGCTACTATTTTACGGTACTTTTAAGGGTTTTAAAGTGCAGTTTTGGGGCTGTTTGGGGGCGTTTTCAAGGGTTAAATCTGTGGCAAACTGGGTAGTTTTAAGGGGGCTGTGTGCGTGCATTTTGGGCAGTGATATGCGGCTGAACTGGGCAGTGCAGGGGAGGGGTTTTCTCGGAAGTTACTGGCAGTTTTTGGGGGCTTTGTGCAGCTATTTAGCCATGCAGTGAGGGTTGTGTGATGTGCTGCAGTGAGGGGTGTGTTGTGAGGGTAATATGCGGCAGTTTTAGGGGTTGCTGGAGGTCAGTTTGTGCGTTGGTTTGAGGGGTTGCTAAGGGTCAGTATTTGTACGTGAATGAGGCTGTGTGGGGGCAGTATTTATGGCGTGAAGGAGGCTGTTTGTTGATGGCAGTGAAAGGGGCAGAGGATGTGTTGAATGGTTATGTGAGGGCATTGTGTTTGAACGGTGAAAGGCAGTTATTTTAGCTAGTTTTTCTCGGTTGAAGGGTTGAGCTTGGTGATTTGTGGTTCGGCAGTGGGCTAGTCTTTGTGGATGGCTTGTGTGGTCAAGGGGCTTACGTGAAGGTTTTTTTTTCTTTACGTGAAAGATGATGAGGGAGAGAGTCGAGAGTTGATCTAGGGTTTATTTTTTGTTGTTTGTTGTGTCATTGAGCTAGGAGAGGTGAGGGTTGGTTTTGTGTCTCTTTTTATAGCAAAGGCTAGGGTGAATCCTTGTTTTAAAAGGAATGAGATTTGTTAATAAAGGTGATATCTTTTAATTAGTATTTCACAAGGAAAACATTTTTTTTAATTAGGGACAAGATTTGGCTTGTTTTGGAAGATCATATATTTGATTTACTTTAATTAGGTATGTAATTATTTATATTTTATTTGATTTGTTTTAATTTCCCATGTGTTAAATATGTGATTTTATTGGTTTTGGATGTGTTTTATTGGGCTTGGGCGTGAATGGGCTTGGTGTGGGCGTGAGCTTGGCTTTGTGGGCTAGGTTAAATGGTTCGCGGGGTTGTGGGATAAAGGTGTTTTAAAACGGAGGTCCAACAAGCGAGCCCGAAGCTAAACAAGCGAACTAAATCCAACAAAAATCCCAATTTCTGACTTTTCCCTTCCGACGTTCGTTTCCCGCGACTCCGCGACGTAAGAGGTAGTGTCTCCAAATGAGACTCATCATAGGGACTTACATGCAAAAATACAGTGCCTACAACAGCCCTAAAAATTACAAAGCTAAGACAACTACGAATTTAAATTACTTGCTCATTTTGAGTATTTTCTTTATTCCCATTTTTCTTCTTCTAAGTCTGGACCTTTTATAGTGTAAAGTCCTGCCAACCGCTCGAGCGATTATTCACTTTCTTCGTCCGTCAACCCCTACATCTGCCGCTTACGTGTAACTGCTGGATCATTTGCAACTGCTGTGTTGTGCGCTTTGATAACCGCTAGATCGTGGGGGTTACTATCAAACTGTGCAGTAACCATTAGGTTGTGGGTCCATCCGTAACCGGCTAACTGCAAGACACTTGTTCGTGTGGTAATCGCCCTATATCAATAACATATTTGTATTTCTTCCATCGTTCTTCATGATTCATGCATTTTCGTCCTTGAGTAATTATTTTTCTGTTAATAGTTGCCCCCTAAATACGCCTTGATCGAATTGAACGAGGAGATTGAGGCAGTATTTCTTAGATAAGCATTTAAAGTTGGGGTCGTATTAACTGACCACCTTAGTGATTCGGGTTGTTGAGTGTTCACTTTCATTCTTCGCCGCCATTTGTGCGTCCCGAGACCTGTTGTTTACATTTCAAATATGAATCCATCATTTCCCTAATTAATGTGCAACTTCTTCTATCACATCCTATCTGGAAACCATCATTGCGTTAATTAATGTGCCGTTTTTCCCTGTCACATTGTGTGTGATACTGTCTTTTTCATTTTTCCCGCTCTTTTGTCTACCTCAAATTGGATCACGCCACATGTCCTAGGGTGACCTCTTTACTTTGACTATATAAACCCAAATCCTCTCTTTTAACCATTTTACTTTTTCTCATCTTTTTCATTGCTTTCTTGTTTCTGTAAATTCTTCAATTCATTCGTTATGGCGTCTTCTTCCTCTACTTCCAAAGAGAACACTGCCTCGACCTTTAAAAATTATCAGGCCGCCTTAGATAATTCTTCGGTTAGTGTCTTTGGGGCCCATACTCTTGACGAAATCCACGATTTGTACTCACTTGGACCCATTTTATCGGTGATGAAACCATTGCCACAGCTCTACTGGCCCAATTATTCCCTTCTACCTGTGACTTGCCCCTTTCAGAGCCTCTTCCCATTTCTTCGTTGAACCAACCTAACCCTATTCGTACCTGGCCCAAATCCGATTCTTCATTCGAAACCTGGTTTCAACGCATGAGTTCGCATGCAGATACCTGCACCCTTTTTGAAAACACTGGTATACTCTCTCTCATAGAAGTTTCCCTTGTACTGCCTTCTTTCGATCGGAACCTATCCTCATGTCACTGCTTTTCTGGTCTTCTGATTACAATATTTTCCTTTTTCCTCCCAAACCTTTGACCATCACGTTGCGCGATATTAGTGCCTTGACTGGATTGGTTCCATTGGGTGCTACTATCTCTGCCAGCACCAAATTTTGATTTTCTCCTCCCCAAGTGGACAGTTCATCTTTCTCTTCTTATTCCGCCTTCTTTCGTATATTTTTTGAGTCGATCGGTCTTGTCATGGTATTGGAGTGTACCGTTTTCATCCATTAATGGCTTTACAAATATATCAGTTGTGTGCCCAGTCAGAAACTCGTGGCGGGTTATCTCCCCATCTCTTCGGACGTTGCCAACGGCCGTCCTTTGGATCTATCTTCCTTCCTTTTAGCTGCTGTTTATCGGGGCCTGACCGTTCTTCAAAAACAGCTACGATCCGGCTCTTCACCCATTGCTTTTGGCCCTCTTTGGCTCGTCCAACTATGGCTCAGGGCATATTTCATTGTTTTGAGCTCTATTGAGTCAAATCGTTCATTTCCTTGTGACAACCTTCTATTTGCCCAATTAGAGCCAACTCCTCTCCTCCAATCATTTCTATCCCATTTTTCAATGTCTAAAATGTCAACTTCATTCCTTTTTCTGACTAGAGCTGGTTTAGTCTTTCCTCTTCCACACACACTGTCAATTCTCAACTTTTTATATCCTGAAGCCGATTGGGCTAGTTCATTAGCTACCTCGTTCCTCGTCCTTGTTTTTAACTCTACATAATCAAATTGATCTAATAGTCCTTGAGTTATTTATAGTAATGCCATGACTGACGGACCTGACATCTAAAAGAACCCATCACTTGTTGGACCACTAGTTGTGAATCTCCCTAATGGACACATTTTTCACTCCCATGTCAAGTAGAATTTCTAATCCAAATATTAAGGCCTCGTATTAGGCTTGATTATTGGTACAATATTCGTCCAACGTGACAATGAAATGAAATCTTTCTCCTAAAGGACTGACAAGGACGATTCCAATTCATGCCCATTCGACGTGCTAGACCCATCAAAGTACATCGTCCATGGATTTAAGCCATATTCACATATTTCCATTTAATTTCTTTAGTTATGCTTAAATAATGGTGATCAGCTAAAAAATCAACAAGGGTTTGGTTTTTTATGGCCTTTTGGGGTTCGTGCCGTATGTCGAATTTCAACAGTGAAAGAGACCAAAAACCTACCCTTTGATGCAAAATATGGCAAAAGAACATGTATTTTACTATATTGATCTTTGTAACTAGATACACGGTAGTCGGCCTAAGATAGGCTCGTAATTTAGTACATGTAAAATACAAAGCCAAACACAACTTCTCCATTGGAGAATAATTACATTCGTATTTTAGCAAATGTCTGCTGAGATAATAAATAGCTCTTTCTATGCCAATGTTATCATCATGCGCGATCATTCCAGCTACAGACTGTTCCTCGGCGGATGTACAGCTTCATCGGCCGTTCTGGCACAGGAGGCACCATTACCGGCGGCTTTGCTAAATAATTTTTTAGGCTTTGAAGGCTCTTAGATGCTCTTATTTCCAGACGAAATCGTCCTTTTCTTTTAGCCTTAATAGAGATGAGAAGGCTTTAGTTTTACTCTGTATAATTAGAAATAAATCTCCTTAAAAAATTAATTTGCCCTGGGAACTTTTACAACTCTTTCTTATTTTCTAGGGGTTTGGCCTCTATAATGGCTCGAGATTTATTTCCATCAATTTCAATTCCCCTCTGATGGATTAGAAAACCTAGAAAATTCCTGGCGCTAACCCCGAAAACGCACTTGGCAGGGTTTAATTTTAGTTTGAACTTCCTCATCCGCTGAAAAACCATTCTTAGGTGGTTCAAATGTTCGTCTATTTCCATAGATTTGGCCATTATAACTTCCACATAAAATTTTCCAAAATTGTTAATCATGTCATGAAAGATTAAGTTCATAGCTCGTTGGTAAGTGGCCCCAGCGTTTTTCAGACCGAATGGAATTACTACCCACTCATAACATCCCAAAGACCCTGGGCATCGAAAATCCGTTTTGTGAACGTCTTCCTTGCAATGTAAATCTGGTTATACCCCGCGTACCCATCCATGAAGGAATATTTTTGGTATCCCGCAGTGCAGTATACTAATGATTCTACCGCAGGCATATGGTATATGTCTTTTGGCGTTGCCAAGTTTAAGTTTCGAAAATCTATACATATTCTTAATTTTCTATTTATGTTTATAACTGGGATAATATTTGACAACCATTCTACATATCTGATCATCCTAATGAATTTTGCCTTTAATAGACGTTCGACTTCCTTCTTAATGTCAGCCTGTCAGGCAAGACATTTGGTGCGAACTTCCTGGGAGGTTGATTATGTGGTTTGTAACTTGGCATGATAAGTAGCATGTGCTCTACTAAAGTTTTAACCAAACCAGGTATTTCCTCATAATCCCATGCAAAGAAATCTCTATAACTTTTTAGGAGAGAAATTAGTTCTTTACATACTTGGGCATCAAGTTTCTTGCTGATATATGTGTTTCGCTTTTTTCCCTCGTCTCCCAGGTTCACCTCCTCAAGAACATATTGCGCTCTCGTAATGCCTGTCTTCTGGTGTCCATTTAGATTACATTATAAATCCTTACTTTCTTCCTCTTGTCATTCGTCCAAACAATCTACCCTGTATGTCTCTCCTATTCTATTTTCTACTTGGTGAGTCATCTATTTTCCCTTTAAGGCCGAGATTCCGGCCTGAACGTCGATTTTGACTTCCCGTTCTCGAAAATAAGCCATTAAGTTGGCTTTCGCAGCCGCAGGCGCCGCTTATTTTTTAATTTGTTCGCCCCTCATCATTCGACTTGCTGGTTTCTTGGCCACATGATGGCTTCTCGAAGGCCAATATGCTTAGCCTAATTTGCATGAATAAGTCTTTCAATAACTCTTCGGCGTATGGCTCATCATTTTGGACAACTACATATATGTTCCTATTTTTCATTCGACATTCTAACTGGTCAATAATTACCTTCATACATGAAATATTCTGCTGAATTTGTTTATGCCGCGAAAGGTCTATTATCAGCGTGCACTACTTCGTCCCTCTGATTCCAAAAAAAATATATTGATAGAGGGAAAAAGGTATGCATCGGCTGCCGTGAATCCAATCTCATCCCAAGAGCATGTTATATGTGGTTGGTCCATCTATGATAAAAAAACATCATTGTTTTAGTGGTGGTCCATACTTGTAGGTCTAATGGGACGACTCATTTAGCCGTCGTTGCCCCACATTGAAGCTTATGAGCACCATTTCTGTCGGGATGAGATCAACTTCTGACTTTGCTAAACGCCCCAACATCCTAATCGGGATGGCATTAATGGCCGCCCCGTTGTCCATCAATACTTTGGTGATTGGAATTCCATTTACCTTTGCCTTTACATATAATGGTCGGAGGTTCTTTGTCATTTGTTGGGGAGGTTTCAGAAACGTTACTTTCCCAGGTACTCCTATTTCCATTACTCACCCATCACATACATCTTCTTGAGGTGAATCAGCCAGGACGGCAAGGAAATCCTCACCTTGTTTAAGTTCCCCTGAATCCTATCCGGAAGGTGGTAGTATGGACGAGCCACTGGATGATGCATCACCAGTCTTGCCGGTGAATATCCTTTATTTTTCTGCTCTAGACACGATTCGTTTTAATTTTGGTTTTCCATATAGTACAAGATACGAGGACCATCCCATGTCTTCCCCCAAGGTTCCCACGGCTGGATTTCTGACTTCTATAATTCTTTAAGAAGCCGACTTTGTGGTATCCCCCTTCTTTGCGCTTCAATGCACAAATATATTTCTTCTTCTACATCCATCATCTCGTCCTCCGAAACCTCCCTGCTTTTCGTGGTAAATGTTGCAACTCATGTTTCTTTACTATTGTAGACGTCTTCATTCCTTCTATAGGTCCCATCATTTTCCCGTTTAAATTCCTCTGACAGTAAATAGTGATTACTTGTGGCATGCTGCCAAACTGAATAACAATGGGTGGTTGTTCATCATCCATTTCATCTCGCTTTTTCCATCGGTCAAACTTGGTTCGGTTTTTGCATTCCTGACTGATTCCTTCTTCGCCATCAACATTTTTGGCTTCTATCGCTACTTTTCCTTTCATAATTATATCGGTTGCAAAGACATGGTCTTGTTTTTCATGGCCAATGGGAGCCCTCACCGCACGCCGCTGGCGCGTCATCCGGTCATAATTCCTTTGATGTCGTCTCGATTGTGTCCTTGTCATCTCATCAACAGGAATATAGTTATTTTTTGCTTGGTTATACGAATGCCAAATATTGGGCCGGTGAAACTTCAGCCTAAAAGTCCTGATGTTTTGAACAAAATTTGAGTATTCTTCATAGAACCTCGGTGTGAAGGTTTTCGCGTGCCATATTGCTGGCTCTCTTTTCGGTGGTGGAGCCTTATGATAAGTTTCTTCCAATTCTTTCATCCATTCTACACTATTCTGACACGAATACACAAATTTTGTGGACTCTTTCCCTTTCGGTGCAAATCTATCCTCTCAATGGCACTAAGGCATTGATCGTTCTGATCTTCATCTAAGACCAACTTAAATTTTGGAAAATTCATCCTAGTTAAATCAAAGCTAATCATGTTCATTTCCATTGGCTTAGGGAACAGGTTGTCGTCCACAACCATATTGTCTTTCTTTTCGAACGTTTTTCGCCCAGACTTTATGGCATAATGTAACACATTTCGAAATACAAGGCAACTGTTAGTTGAGTGAGATCATGCATTATGTCACTTACAATATTGTTTTCCATTAACTTGTTCGGGGTTTGGCAATTTGTGGCGGTCACTTAATTTAATCTGTTTATCCTTGTATAATTGAACAAATATGACATCTACCTTAGTAACGTCAAATGAAAAAGTCCTAATCTTTTTATCATTTTCTGCCTCTGGGCACGGTTCGGCCCACACCTTACAGATATATGATTTCCCCTTAACTAATTCGGCCAGACACACGTTGGCCGATTCAATATTCATTTCTCTTACTTCGTAGTTTGCATTCCTATAGTAAGTACCTTTACTAGCATTCTTCATTTGCTCTTCTTCCTTCAACAATCGTTCATATCTAACCATGTTAGTAGTGAGCTGGAGGAGGTCCCAGAACTCTCGATCTTGCAATTTCTTTTTTAAGTCGAAGTTTAGACAACTTTGAGCAATTTTCACAAATTCTTTCTTTGGAAAAGGTATGTAACATCGGTTTCGAGCCGCTTTACATCTTTGCAAAAATATTTCAGCCTACTCGCCTGGAAACTGCCTTAAATTTGCCAAATCAGCCAAGGTAACCTCTAACTCGATTTTGTAGAATTGCGCATGGAACAATTGTTCCATTTGGTACCAGTTTTCCACCAAAGTGGGCGGCAAACTGATATGCCAGGAAAAAGCTATTCCCGATAACGAACCATGGAATAATCTCAGTTTATGGAAATCATTTATCTCTCCACACTGAAGTGTAAATCACCCTATGTGCTCTATAGTGGAAACTTCCCCTAATTCGGTGAACAAATAGAATTCTGGTATCTTATAGTTCATGGGCCACGGATACGCTAAATCAATCCAATCCGGATATGATTTCTGATATCTTGGACGAATTGGCCTCACCCCAAACTGAATTGATTTTGGAGGATCTCAATCATATGTTCTCTCAATACGGCGTTGCCATTGAATGACACCCCTACATATGGTAGTTGTGGTCCTCAAACAAATGGGACATAGTCTTGACCATGCCCTTGTAACCCTTGGGGCAACACTACCACATGTTATGTCATGTTCGGCCCTAGGTGTGGGCCAAAACTAACAGGGTTTGTCCCTCTGCGGGACATTCCTGGGGCAGCAATCCTTTATGGATGAGTAACATTGCTTGGTCCAACCTCCGCTCGAGCTTCCCAATCTTACTTAGGATTGCTTCTCATGTTTGGTGCATGAGGAGGTGAGATCCCAGATGAGACTGCCCTCGTTTACGCATTTAGCCATTAACTCATTTAATGAACTCATATGTTTGACCATATTTTCATAATGTGAATTGCTAGTCGAAATGTACTTATCTATAACATGAGTGTTTTGAAGTCTAACATGTTCGACTACGTCCTGGGTGAATTCGCCAAACAAGGCGCGCATCACGTTAGGGTTGAACTCCCTCATAGTGTCATAACGACTTCCATCTGCTAAACCCTCAAAATGGCCCACTATAGTCGAAACGTGAGCTTGGTTGGTTTGCTCCAATCCCCATTCATCTGTACTTGAGCCAGTCTGAGTATTCTTTTTCGGAGGCATCTTCAATTCTTGAACCAATTTCTCCCACTGTGGTCGCCAAAAACTGTTCGCACAATTTTTTATTGATACGCGTGTAAGGTTCCAAACCTCATTAGACAAAGTCCCAGAATGGGGTGTTTGATTCCAAGAAATGCCTCCAAGTGGCGCAAGCACACATATGACAACCCTAAAAATTACAAAGTTAAGACAACTACGAATTTAAATTACTTGCTCATTTTGAGTCTTTTCTTTGTTCTCCTTTTTCTTCTTCTACGCCCGGGCCCTTTATAGTGTAAAGTCATGCCAACCGCTCGAGCGGTATTCTCTTTCTTCATCCGTTAACCTCCACATCCGCCGCTTGCGTGTAACTGCTGGATCGTGTGCACTGCTGGGTCGTGCGCTCTGATAACCGCTAGATCGTGGGGGTTACTGCCAAACTGTGCAGTAACTATTAGGTTGTGGGTCCATCCGTAACCGGCTAACTGCAAGACACATGTTCGTGTGGCAATCGCCCTATATCAATCACATATTCGTTATTCTTTTATCGTTCTTCATGATTCATGCCTCTTCGTCCTTTAGTAATTATTTTTCTGTTAACACAAAGTGAATCTTATTATAGTGACTAAGTTCAACGATGATCCTAGAACAATCAACACATACAGTTGACCGAACCCTTAAATTTTGACTAAAAATTAAGCCGTCTCTGAGCGAGTTATTGCTCCAGCAGCTAGCTATTTTCCAAGTAACTAAACTAAAAAAGGAAAATAATAGTAGAAGAATTAATCTAACTTTGAGATGTTTATGGGTCAGTTAAATGATCATTTGACTTACCATTGTCAATCATATACATACACATACACAAATCAAGAATTATTGTGATTGCGACAGCAGTTTGTGGATAATATATTATATACATATGAATTTTATTATATAGTTTTGGTCCATTAAATGATAAACCATTATAATGGGTTGGGCCATCACTGTTTAGCCGACAAAAATCCCTGACCCTTGAAAATTTTTATTAGTAATTTCCAGGTTGCAACTTGCAAAGCTAATAATGTTAGCAGCCATATTTTTGTCGTTTCCTTCCGATCCTTTTACATTACACAAATCTTTTTCTACGTGTGAAAATGATAAAGAGATTAAATTAAAATTAAATAGGGTCAAATTACCATCGAAATTATGTTATTTTAATGGTAAATTAAATAAATAAATCAAAATTATGTCGTTTTGATGGTCATTTTTTCTTATTTAATCCCTATATAATTGCTTTTTTAAGTATGATAGTGAGTACCCAAATCAATTGTTATCCCATATTTTCTAATCTAAAATCTATTCTAGAAATCTGCAAACCAAAGTAAAGTCAGAAAACATATATATAAAATATGCATACAGTGAATTATAAATTTAATTCTATTTACATAATAGAATAAAAGAGACATTAGCGGTCTTTTTTCATAAGATTAATTACTCCCTAGGTCTTGGATTTTTTTACCTAATAGTGTTTCTCACTACTTTACGTATTACCATAATTCCCAACAGAAAACGAGAATTCGATAATTAAATTGAATTTCATACTGGAAAGTGGAGCCCAAAAATATATTTTGGTTCACAACTTTGATACGTTCTCACCTATGTATATTCATAGGTAGACAAGTCATTGTCAATCACACTCATTGTGACTCCTGATTTTGGTCATGAAGCATTTCTCGTTGTGACAACATTGACACGTTCACAAAGAGGCATATTCAAGGCGTGATTTGTCAATGATAAATTCAAGACACTGATGTAGCCCTAACAGCTTTGACACGTTCAGGGTTTCCACTTTTACTTGAATTTTATCTCTTATCGAATAAGTTCTACCGGTGCAAATGAACTATCAACAGCTATAACTGCACAGCTTTGGCATGATACACCTATAGCATTAAGAAAACATTCGCATCCGTATTGACAATGCGAACCTAGAAACAAGTATTCTCTAACATTAATCAATATAAAGCCTTATTAATTAGGGATTTTCCGCAAATTGTCAAACAACTCAAAATTAATCAAATTAATTTATTTTGCATGTGTAAACATTAAATTGGATTAAATATCACATATCAATCATGAAACATGTAATGGATGCATGATCATACCTGCTCTGATATCAAATTTGTTGGGGTTTTTGCTGTGGAAACGCGTTTAGGCGAAATCATAATTTTAAAATTTTTAAAATTTATCGAATAAATTATTCGGTATCATATACCAATAATTTATTCATATTTCACGTAAAAAAATATTTTTCGTTATCAAATAATGACATAATAAATTACAATAAATACTGCGAAACTTTTATGGCAAATGATTTTTCGTAAAATCGCATAAAAACACGTTTTCTGCCGAACCGACTTACTGTGACCCCACCGAGACTGCCCCGAAATAATTTTCGGCAATTATTATAACACCCAATACACATCCAATACATCTAAACATCATATTTTCAACATCAAAAATTTAGAATTTTTAGATCTAAATAGAATATAAAACTATTAATATATCATATTATAAATTCAATTTTCTCAACATTAATCAAATTAATCTCTACACCAATCAAAGCCACCACACATGAAGAACCCTAGAATAATTATAGGCATAAAAAGAGTGGTTTTTACATTCTAGAATGACAACACATCATCATATGATAATATTAAGCTAATATTACTTAATATAACTTCACACATGCATCTAACCACCAAATCCATCAACCAAATAAAAAAGTCCCAAAATTTAGAGTGAAAAAGAATCTCTACAATATTTGAAAATCACAAGAATAATAAAAATAAATTTTCTACGTTAAAGAATATTAAATATTATCTTTAATTTTCAAAATTTCTTCAAACCTTTGTTCTTGTTTGGATTCTTTTCTCTACTCTCTTTTGGGTGTATTTTATAAGCTTGAAGATGACTAAGGTTTTAACTAAATGAAACAAAAGAAATATTTCCCTTTTTATACCTAGGGTGCAATCAACTTGTGGGCACTTCAGTCATTTATTTATCATACATCACATTTAATATATGTTAATTATTAATGCCTTTTACACTTGTAAAGTTTGTAAAAATAATAATTCATTTCATTAAATGAATTAATTATTACACACTTTATAAGTGTCAATATATCATTTGTCTAATCTATTTATAATCAAATACAAATACACATTAGAACGACCAAAAATATTTCGGCATGTGTATTTTCATTTACCAATTAAATAATTTGAATTAACTAGCTTAATCCGATAAAATATTATGAATAATTTGTATTATTCATAACGTTTTACCCACTCAACAAGTACATTTCATATCGTGGGACTCTCTAAGTTCAGTTTATCCATCACGGAATCCAATTTCGTGTCCATAATTCACCCACTGGTGAATTATGATGACCATGGATAATCTCATTGAACTATACAAGTCAATGTCATTGCATATGTATAATCCATCCGTCACAAGTTATCCATATTATACTGGGGACATAGATATAAACGTCAAATCCTAAGGTATAATATCATTGATTTATTAATTCATAATCTCTTAATAATATTCGGAACTCGCTTCCGCAGTGCACCACAACCATGGATTTAACATATTACAAACACGTGAAGGACACATATGCCATGTACACATGACTGACAGATCCTATCTTGATACTTATCGAATACCCTGAGCATCGGTCTATACCCAACGAACAGGCGGAAGTGTAGAGGATAACTTATATATCCATCGTGG
Source organism: Zanthoxylum bungeanum (assembly GCA_019454045.1). Taxonomy (NCBI): domain Eukaryota; kingdom Viridiplantae; phylum Streptophyta; class Magnoliopsida; order Sapindales; family Rutaceae; genus Zanthoxylum; species Zanthoxylum bungeanum. The sequence continues at coordinate 130,635 of SKCR01029292.1, forward strand.
TATCTCAAGGCAAATGACCATTATGCTACTCGACTCGAGAAGATTCTTATTGATATTGGTGTATCATCTCTTAAGAATTTTATGTGACTCGTTCAGTGTTTATCCATTATAAATACTTACATGTCTATACGAGTCTCCCGAGACTCCTAGTTCATTGGGATAAATCATTGAATCAAGTTTTGATATATGACATGTACCGGTCTCAACAGATTTTACTAACTGATCCGTGTCAGTAAATCTTAACCAGAAATTTTATTTGAGAATATATCTCTAGTAACGACACCTCTCAATATCAATTATAAACTTCGTTGTAACTGTATACTAGAATATATATTCTCGAGTCTTTATCTAATATATACATCACTAAATCTTATTTAGTTTCAATCTAATCTAAATTAAATTGAATATGTATATAAAAGACATGAGGTGCTATCATAAAAAGATAATATTATGGAAAAAATGATTGTTCGTATTCATGAATCTGTCATAAATATAATCAGATTGACGCTTAAAGCACCAACCCTAATAAAAGAGTCACATACAACTCCGCGGTCACTTGGGGACACTTCAACCCTTAGAATAAACTATTGGTCGCTTAGCGAAAACTAAGCCTTTTCCATGTGAAGACCTCATCTTACTCCAAACGACGGAAAAATACATTCACATAGCTTAGAAGACACTCAATATCATGTATCTCTCCCAGTCGACATAGAGATACTCTATTAAGTATCCAGCAGAGCCAGTCGACCAGAGAGCACTCTCATTTACCTTCGCTTGGTCTGGTAGACATGAAAAGACATCTAACTGATCCAGATGACATAAAAGAACTATCACCCATTCCATACGATCGGAAGAACTCTCATCTGGTCCATTTGATTCAGTCGACACAATCTTCAGTCGATAGGTAAAGATTTTCACATTCGATATGACTAAAACTGATGGCTTCAAACAAGAGGCAATTCCAATCGACATAGGTATTCCAGTCGATACAGTTGACCCAACCGACATAACTGTCCCCATCAATCCTTCAGGACCTTCATCTAGTCTAGTCGACTAAAGACCCTCATAGACCTTCATTTGGTCCAATCGACTAGAGACCCTCATGGACCTTCACCTGGTCTAGTTGACTGGAGAACCTTCTAGACCTTCATCTGGTTCAGTCGATTGAAGAATCTCATGGACCTTCATCTGGTCCAGTCGACTGAAGGTCCTCCCAGACCTTGATCCAGTCGACTGAAGACCCTCTCGGACCTTCATCTAGTCTAGTCGATTGAAGACGCTCTCGGACCTTCATCTAGTCCAGTCGACTGAAGATTCTCCCGAACATTCATAGATCCAGTCGACTGAAGACTCCCCTAGATATTTATCTGATCCAGTCGACTGAAGACTCTCCTAGACTTTCATCAGGTCTGGTCGACTGAAAAATACCATTGGACTTTCATTAGGTCCATTCGACATTGAAAGTTCAAGCGACATTAAAGACCCATTCAACTTGGAAACTCCAGATGACATACTCATTGATTACTCTCCAAGCCAATGACTCTTTAACTTGGAGAGTATGAGACAAACTGTATGTGTCAAATTTGGGCTAATGACTCAAATGTCATTGTGTCTCAATTGACACTTGGGCCCAAATAACACATGGATTTCTAGCAAGCTTACTTGCTTGAGATTATGTCTTATGGCCTTCATCTGGTCCAAATAACACCATGGACTTCTACTAATGCCCAATCAACATGGGTTTCAGCCCACACTAGAGCCCCGATCGACATGGAAATTCCAGTCGACAATTACTTCAAGTCGACACTTGGTCAACTGGGTTAATACATGCTCACACGTAAGGCAATCAACAGCCAGACTTTCATCAGCCTATCAATAGGGCCTACTCATAGGCTCATTCTAATTCCAGTCTACTGGACCACTTCGAGCCGACACCTGTTGGGATTAGACCGCTCATCACATGACTATCAATAGTCGGCTACCAACAGCTCTGAGCCTACACACAAAGCTTACATGTAGGGCCTACGAGCCCACACACCCACAAAGGTAAAAGGTCCACACGACCTAAAGGTCTCTAAGAGATACAAGCCATATTACTTAATATCCCAACCGACATTATCCACCAGTCTACACACGACTAATTCCTTTTCAAACAAGGAAACTAATTATTTGGATCAAGACAAACTACCTACATATACAGTAGTCAAGTCTAAATACAATTAGGATTACACCTAATCTCGAATACCTAGGCATTCCTAACTCAATCCCAACTCAACTACCATCTCCTAGTAGGATTGAAATTCGACTATTTCAAGGAATTCTAATTCGACTAAGTGGCTACTTCTACAACCTATAATTCTCAATGCACATAACTCCTTAAACACCAGCCTACCGCCCTCACGATAATAAACTACGGAGATCGAGGTAACCCTTTGCCTTATTCTTCCTCTTTTCCGCTTATTATCTTTGCTGACTTGAGTATCGTAGTGCATATGACATCCACCACACCGGTGGGTACGTAGTTACTCTGCACTCTCTCTGCTTTTATTTTATAAGACCGTTGGTGCCTCCATCCTATGAAATCTCGAATTGTGGATTGAATGCGAAATTCACCGTCTGCATACAACACTATCAAATATTTAGATTATGTTAACTGTTGCTTTCAGTTTGCTTCGACTTCCTTGGTGGATTGTTTGTTAGAAGTGCTATAATACCTTAACTTAAATCCAGTACTCACTACTCCGATCAACGTTGTGCATCTAAACTTGTCCAATCTTTACTAAAGTGATAGCTACACAACTGTTCACATCGCAAAATGCTTTTCAGCTATAGGCACCACCACGCTTGTGCAAATGATTTTGAATTTGATTGTCAGATCCTGGGTTCAAGAACAAGGGGTCCATTTCTTGTAAGATCTTGGGCCAGTCAGGGGTTTTACTTGTTCCGCTTAAGCTCAAGTTGAACGATTTGACGGTGGAATTTCCAACGTTCAAAAAAAAATATTGATGCAGAGGAGTCAAGGACATGAGGACTTTGCTGCTCAACGGATTCGATCCCAACATTACTAGATTTAACATGGGGCAGAAAATACAAGTATCACAAAGTTTGACCATCCACCACAAAAAATGCAGAATAGAGAAACTGTTTATAAGTCTTCATCTTATCTTATCATACATGCTCTATTTGGAACCTCCCATTGACTCAGAGATGTGACACATCAATTTCATGGATCTAATAGCATATTAGTTTTTGTTTCTTTTATTTGTGTTACATCATTGTTTAAGTATTTCCTAGCCTTCTTTAATTTTGCTGGTAATACTATAAAATCAGGAATAATCTTTAATATATGCACCTATTCATTGATCTGGATTTCTTTTGACAATTTTTTAGTATTTTTACTTCCTCTTTATTTATTTTTTTTGGAAGTTATCATGCTATTTAAATAATTATAGCACAACTGTATTATATGGAGTCTGATTCCATGCCACTGGAAAGAACTTGACGGTCCTGTCCATGGAGCATCACATTTTTTCCAAGAAACAAAAATAAAATGTCGTCTAAAAATGATCGAATCTCTTGCAACTAAGGCTAAAAACAAAACTCCCTATAAATCAGACCGTTGAAGAAAAAAAAAATTAAAAAAATTTATTTAATACAAAAGCATTTAACTTGATTAGTACAAAACAAAAGTAGTGGGGACTAACGGCTACATGCAACAACATAACATCATTCAACATCATCTTATATCTCTCATTCACTCTAAAATCTATGATCCTCAAAATCCTCCAGTGTTTTTTTTTTTTTTTTGGGTGAAGATATACAATTATGTTCTACAATCAAAATCTTGTATCCACTTTACGAGGTGATATATCATGTGCCGAATGTATATGTCTTCTCTTTCACAGCAGGTGGGCCCCACAACTGTGTAGGGCCCGCCTGCTGTGAGAGAAAAGACATATACACCCGGCACATAATATAATTTTCGCCACTTTACACCTTATTTATTTCATAGTTTGTCATGATTTCATATAATATAGAATAGTTTATTTTTTTTATTTTTATTTTTTACTTCCATGTTTATGGTATGGTTTCTCATTATAATCTCATGATTTGAAAATCATGAATTTCAGAGAGTTTTTTAAATCATGGATTTGGTAATTTTCCATGATTTTATACTTTTTTATTTTTAAAATATTTTTAATAAAATTTTAAAATTCCAATTCTACCATATTAAAAATATATTATATTAATAAAAAAAATAGTTAAACTCACCTCTTGATTTAGGTTGGCTCATTCATTGAGTAAGCTTTGATTACTATTTTGCTTTGATAATATTTTTTTAGATTAATTGGTATATAAATTTTCTGTTTGTGCTTGATAATATTTTTCTATTTGATTAAAATATTTTTATTGATTTTAGATTAATGGATAATAATTTGATATTTGTTTGGTGATATTTAAATAAGAATTTTTATGTCTTTCATTAAATCTAATTTCTGGACAAAAAAATTAGATATAATATAATTTTATGACTTTATGTGTGTGAGGGCATTTTATTCATTTTATCATTTTTGGAACTATATCATACCATCAAATTCCAAATAAAAACATATTATTTAACCATATCATACTATACCATCTTAACCTCTGAACATGGTAACAGTAATTACAATACAATTGATGTGATCCTAGCAGCACCAGATTCAGTCCAGAGCATAATTGATCTAATCTATATGCCAACTGGACTAATTACAATGCACATAGCTCAGAAGATCAAAGACGTCATGACAAACCTAACCCAGCACCATGTAGCCGAATTGAACAAGCACATTAGAGGTCAAGTGGACTTCAAGAAAGAGGGTTCAAGAGTCATTCATCTGGCCCAAGTCACAGAGGAGCTGCATGGATCAGTTTTAAGCCAATGAAGCGGATAGCCTACTTGCAACTCACTTATAATTTGTTTAGGCTTAGTTTTATTATACTATTATTTATGTATATGTAAGGACCAAAACTTGGAGGCATGTTTTCCTTCTCGGGGTTAGTTATGCTAGTTAATTTTTATTTATTTGTTGCTTCTTACTGGAAGCCACTTGCTTGTGGGAGAGAGCAATAAATTAGGAGTTATGTTGTCATGGGCGGAGTGGAGTGGTCATGGGTAGTTTAGGGTTAGTTTTGACTTTTTGTATTATTAGAGTTTGATATAGTTTCCGACTTTCATTAAGAGAATTAAAGTGATTGTTTTAAAATTTAGTGATTGAATAAAGACTCATCAAATGGTTATAATCTTTTGTGACGTCTATTGTTGGTAAGATTCATCTAAGACATTCTCCCATGATTCTTAAGCACAAATTCTTTGAGAGTTTAAGAGATCTTGTAACAAGTTTTGTCTTCACAAATTCAAGAGTCGTATCAATTGATTATCTCAGCAGATTTTAAGATTTGACTTTATTCATTTTCTTCGGTCATTCAAGCCAAGGTTTGTTCCCTTGAATTTGTGCATGTCCTTATCTTATTTTCATCAATTTGTTAAATTTTCTAAGTCTGAAAAAAAATTAAATAAATAAATAAATAATGAATGAATGAATAAATGCTGACCAGCCACAGCTTGAGCGGAAATAAAATTTTCATCAGCTTTATGCTGATCAATCACAATCAGCGTGGTTAAGGGTAGGCTGCTTGCTTTGGCCCACTTTGCAGGCGTGAAAAAAAGTTGAATCAGACCCACGCCTGTCCTGTCACTCCATGCTTAAAGTTATTGACAAGTTAAAAAAAAAAAAAAATTATGGCCACCTTAGGTCATTCGCAGGCTATTTAAATAACAAAAATAAGAGACATATTTATATTTCTACATAAAATAACTTCATCCTTTTTATTAGAACTATAATGATCACTGTAGCGATCACTGTAGCTACAGTGAGAGGAGAGTAATTATTTTATATAGAAGTTTAAATATGTCTATCACTTCTCTTTAAGTAATTGACAAATCACACCTCAAACTTGCGTGCCTAAGGTTAGACTAGGCCACTGATTCGGTTCACTTCTAAACCGGATTCGAACCCTCTGGTTCCTGATTTCACAAGATTGTAAAACCGAGAATCAAAATTGAACTGTTTGATTCTGATTCGGTTCTGGTTCCCTTTAAGAAGAAAATATTAGAAAATAGAAAATAATTATTAAAAAATTTGTAATGAGATATTATTATCAAATAAATATAATAAAAAATTTATTTATTTGATTTTTATTATATTAAATAAAAAACTTAAATTAAAAATAAAATAAATACCTTGAAATTAAAAAATATATATATTTATAGTATATTAGAACCGTCCGGTTCTAACGATTCTGTTAGGGTGAGAACTCTAACGGAACCGGAAGAAACTCTGATTTTTTCCGATTTGATTCTGATTCGATTTCGATTTCCATTCTGAACCCAAAGATTTGAGAATTGAAAATTCAGAAGTGATTTTTGCATGCCGATGGTTAGATTAATATGGCAATTAAAGGTGACCACTCACTGACCATAATTCAGCCTGCGTGCCTGGGGGTTAGGCCTTAGGTTTTATTTTGGTGCGCACAAGTTGCCATATAACCGTTGTAACTATTTTTCTTTTCTTGTGCAATATTTATAAGGTCATATCTGAAAAAAAAATTCAAAAATAAAGTCAAAAATAAAAAGAAAGTTCTTGAAATTGCAATCCAAATTGACCTATTTGGCATGATTTGCATAGTGCACACTGTTGGAGTTGGTACTCGGTTTGTCAATTTTTGATGTATTATCTTGTAAATACGTATATGAATAATATTTTGTTATAAATGAAATATGCAGTTTCTTCAATATACTTTCTTTGAAATGGTAAAGCGTAGAAGACCTATGAATGATTGAGTTATAACATAATTGCAAAATAGTCGCAATTGACATTAAGAAATGTTATAACAGTATCATTCTTATATTGTTCCTGGTCAAAGTTTACATTCTTGGTCGGTAAGTAAACCCGAGAGATCGATACATGCCGTATAACGAAATATTTGATTTCGGTGGTTTGTCTCAGTGAGCCACGAGTCTTTGGAGACTCATATAGACATGTAGGTGTTCATAACTGGTGAACACTGAACGACTCATGAAAGACTCCTAATAGATGGTACGCTTGTGTCAATAGGAATCTTCTCGAGTTGAGTAGCATAATGGTCCTTGGACTTGAGATACCACAGTGGATATATGAGTTATCCTCCACACTTTGATGGCAGTAACGTCTTTGAAATTTTTAGGTTAAACCTCCATCTGTTCATTGGGTGTGGACTGATGCTCATGATATCCAGTGATATATCCAGAGAGGATCCGTCAGTCATGTGTATAGGATTTAGGTATCGACTTCATGAAATTATGATTTGTCAAATCCATGGCCATGGTACACTCGGAAATAAGTTCTGAGTGTTATTGAGAAATCGCAGATCTATACGTCGACGAGATTATACCTTATGAGATTTGACGATTATATCTATGTTTTTGGTATTTATCTAGATACTTATAATGGAATGATTATACGTATACGGTAATCTCAACTTGTATGGTTCAACGAGAATATATGTGATCGTCATAATTTACGAATAGGCGAATTATGGACACAGAATTGGATTCCGTGACGGATATACATGAATTTAGAGAGTCTCACATAAGTGAAAATACTCATAGAGCACCAGAGCAACTTATAACAAATAATATTGATTATTCAGATATTGTTTAATGGTTAAACATAAATTACACATGCGGTTTCTTGGTAATTTCTAAAATAATGTGCATATGTATTAGATGCATAATTTTGATTAGATGCACATTAATTAATTATCAAATGG
>SKCR01029293.1:0-287498 GCA_019454045.1 Zanthoxylum bungeanum
TAAATAAAAGTAAAACATATAAATAGGGATAATTTAGTAATTACATTTAAAATTTTATTTCATCACTTTCTCTCCCCTCCAAAACCCCCCACTTTTGGAGGGGAGCTAAAATTGACTTAGGAGGGATTTTGCTCCCCTCCCCAGTCCCCTCCCCTTCAAAAAATTGAACCAAACAAACAAAATTTAAAATAATCCCCCCCCTCCCCTCCCCTCCCCTCCAAAACCCCCCAACCAAACACACTCTTACAGTGAATAGCTTACTAAGATCAGACACGGAATGTTTTTTTTTTTTTTTTTTGGTAAAACCATGTCAAAAATGTGTTGATATCAGTCTCTCTGTGCAGCCTGTTTTCATAAACTGTTCAATCTGATAATCAAGATGTACAATGGTTTATTGAATGCTGAAATATGAGCAGCATTGGGCAATCCTGAAAATTCAGTGTCTAAAATTCTTAGTTTAAGCCTTTGTTTCTTCCATAATATACTGGTCACTATGTTGGGAAAGCTCTAAGATCTTTTTTAATCTACTTTTTTCTTTCTTCCAGGTTCATCCCGAGGGGAAATATGTTGTTGATATTGATAAAAATATTGATATAACCAAGATCACTCCATCAACAAGAGTTGCACTTCGTAATGACAGCTATGTTCTTCATTTGGTCTTGCCAAGCAAAGTAGATCCCCTGGTCAACCTCATGAAGGTTGAAAAAGTCCCTGATTCTACATATGACATGATTGGTGGTCTTGACCAGCAAATTAAGGAAATAAAGGAGGTGTGTTTGGGTTTGTAATAAGTTCATTTTGGGGTTTCCTTATTTGGCTTCTTAATTATTATATATTGTAGGTTGACTTGTTTTGCCTTCTTAATTATTAGTACTTTAAGTTGTTGATTGGTTCAATTGTTTCTTGAATTACAGGTCATTGAGCTTCCTATCAAACATCCTGAATTGTTTGAAAGTCTTGGAATAGCTCAACCAAAGGTAAGTTTGTGCTGTTGTGTTATTCTTTCATAATTTAATTCCAGGTATACTTTCTTCAACTAAGTCTCTCTCTCTCTCTCTCTCTAACACAACAGGGTGTTTTGCTATATGGACCACCTGGTACTGGGAAAACACTGCTGGCTAGAGCTGTGGCTCATCATACTGATTGTACTTTTATCAGGGTTTCTGGTTCTGAATTAGTCCAGAAATACATTGGAGAAGGCTCTAGAATGGTTAGGGAACTTTTTGTTATGGCAAGGTTTGTATCTCTTCCTCCTTTAACTGTTGAATTCTTAATGGAGTCTTTTTCTTTTGATTCTCTCTCTCTCTTTCTTTTAATTTTCCCCCTTTTTTGGCATTCACTTTTGTGATTCAGTGATTGTAGATGGTAGGCATTTTCTATGTACTGTTGTTTTCTTTTTGATTTTTGTTAATTGACTGTAATCATGTAGCATGGATTATCTCTGGCCTCTGCATTATATAATGCTATGTTTATTAATAGTATAGTGTTCTGTTATCAGTTGGGTGTTTTTGAATTTTATTCATAGTAAAGCACGGGCGAGGCTTCTTTCCATGAAGAGCGTAAATAGCGAAATCATTTTGGTTATCTTGAATAATTACACAATCTGCATTCCGCGATGCATTGCATGTAGTTGATGATCTGGTGCACTTACAATTTTCATTTTAGTTTGTTATCTTATTGGTGTGAATCCGTGCCTTTATTTGTTTCAACAGGGAGCATGCTCCATCTATCATCTTTATGGACGAAATTGACAGCATTGGATCTGCTCGGATGGAATCTGGCAGTGGCAATGGTGACAGTGAGGTGCAGAGGACTATGCTGGAGCTTCTCAACCAGCTTGATGGATTTGAAGCATCAAACAAGATTAAGGTACTGTTTATGGCTTCTATGCAAATGTAATCATTCTTGGAAGAACCAATAGCACAGTCTTTGTCACGGTTATTATAATTGAGATAATAAATACTTTAAATACACTTTTGCATCAGGTTCTGATGGCCACAAATCGAATTGATATTCTCGATCAAGCTCTTCTCAGGCCAGGACGAATTGACAGGAAAATTGAATTTCCAAATCCTAATGAAGAGGTACTTGCCACTTTAGCCATGACTGTTTCAGTATTTGGAAAAATCTTGTTTCTATATTTTATTCTTCCTTAAAACCACCTATACCTTTTTAATCGCTCAAAAAAAGTTGATAAACTTTCTAGGAATTCATGTTTGATTCCTTGAAATTCCTGCGTATTATATGCTTAGAGATTCTGTATGTGATATATATTTTAATGTTCATAAATGATCTTATTCTTATATTTATTATTAGAGAGAGGTACTTTTCATATGCTGTAGATTGACCTTGATGGATAAGAAGGTGGTTGAATGATTTCATTTCTGGACACAGATTTGCAGTTACTATTTAAGACTTCATAAATCATAAGTAGATGCTTAGTTGCAACCTTTTCTTGTTAAAGACAGCAATATATCTATTTATTTCTATTGTAGAAACCCTGAGTTCTTATGCCAGCACTGCATTGTTTTCTTAATGTACGATGCTGTTTAAGAACTGAAGAATGCATCATCCAGTCCTAATTTGTTTGTAGTGCATTTTTTTGTATGCTTTTACATATGTCATCATCATTGTTAATATTCTAAGTGTCCTTAACTGATATTACTTATTTTCTACGTTTGCTACGCTGATGTTATGTGTATACTGATTTGTATATTACACTATATGCAGTCTCGGCTTGATATCCTAAAAATTCATTCAAGAAGAATGAATTTAATGCGTGGCATTGATTTGAAGAAGATTGCTGAAAAGATGAATGGTGCATCTGGTGCGGAGCTGAAGGTATGATTCATTACTTATAAATGTCTTCTCTGTCTCGTGTGTTGTCTTCTCTCTTTTCTAGGATATAATTTCTAGTTGAAGAGGGATTTCTCTTGATATTAAGGTTTCATTAAGTTTGAAATGTATTAGGAATTTGTTAACTTTTCATTTGGGACAAAATTGCTATCAACCTCTCTAGGCTGGTATAGATCCTTAGTTTTAGAAATAATCATTGAACCTAAAATCGTAAATGTAAAATCGTGATGTTGATATGTCATATGTGAAAGGGGCTCATTCTTGTTCTACTGCAGTTCGGTTTCACCGACACGAGTCAAGACTTCATGACCTAGTTCATTTCTTTCATGTAGCATTCTACCAAAAATAATATGAACTGTTCGCTCACAAATGAGAATTTCATATTTCACAATTAAAACAGTTCTTTGAGGGCGAGATTTGCTTTTGATCGCCGGAACCACTTATAGAGGAAAGAGTTCCAACCATTCTGGCATGCAATGGTTACGAGTCCTTGCATATTAATAACTATAAAATGAACTGTTTACATGGGTTGTATTTAATCATATCGATCCATTATTGCATTCAAGAAGAGGACTACTATCCAAGGAAGAGTATCCAAAATGTTGTTTTTTATATATTATTTTGCTTAATTTTACGTTTTTCTCTGTTTTCTCAGGCTGTGTGCACAGAAGCTGGTATGTTTGCTCTAAGAGAGAGGAGGATTCATGTAACACAGGAAGATTTTGAGATGGCAGTGGCCAAGGTCATGAAGAAGGAAACAGAGAAGAACATGTCTTTGCGGAAGTTGTGGAAGTGATCATTTACATGTGTGGTATTTATTTTCCGAGCAATATTCAAGTAATGCACTGTGTTGTCGGATATTTGCACGATAGGCCCTTTTTGCATGGCTGTTGTTTGTTTCTGCACTTTATGAACAAGTTCACAATCTTTTATATAAATTTGCAATCTGGGAACCTCTTATGGAAGAAAATTTCATGTCCGTCTTGTAAGCCGTACTGCTTAAAGTGTTCTGTTGTGTGTTGATCTTCAAATTGAAATCTTTTGAGAGAGCAATTGCGGGGAAACTTGGGAAATGGTCACAAAAAACCTCTTATTTTTAGAAATGGACACTTAAAAGACTTTTTTTTTTAAAAGATAATTATGACCACATGAAGTTACATTTAAATACATTTGAATACACTATGGTCAAATGGCATAATTGGTCCAAAGGGGTATTGGTTACCATTCCTCAATTGCACAAATAAATAGTATCTAATGAAACACACACTAATAGAGGTGATTGGAGAGAAAATTCTTCTTTTATATCACAAACAAAAGAATTACAAAGTTTCAAACCCTAAAATTTACAAAAAAACTCTCACACCACTTTACTCTCTATATTTCTTATTCAGGGATGATTACAAATGAACTCAGAAGCTCCCTTTTATAATGTCAAACCGCGTGCTACAGTAACACGCGGTTTGGAAGCTGTCAGCAAGTTGGCATACTTTCGGCGCTCACTTCTTATGCATGATGTACTCCATGCAGTCTTATCAACTTTCGGTGCTGGCTTCTCTTGTTGCTTCTCAGCTGGAGTCTACTGCATGGGACATGCATTGGTGCTTGCTGTTTTCAACAAATCTCCCCCTCGGTGAAGATTTCCCCAAAATTTGAGCCGACCATCAATCATCCAAGCCGGATCCTCAAAAGGATCCACCCATGGCTGCATCTGTATGACTGCCTACGTACCCTGAGTTAGGATCAAGCCAATCGTAGTTCTCTGTATCTCCACACTCTGACTATGTGGAGAGTTTTTTTATCCCGGCTATGGCACGACAGATTTCAAGCTTCTCCTTCGGTAAAAACTTGGTGAACATATCGGCACCGTTGTCGTCGGTGTGAATTTTCCTGAGTTCTAACAGCTTTGAGCTCAGGACGTCCCGTATCCAGTGATACCTCACATCGATATGTTTTTACCTCGAGTGAAATGTGGAGTTTTATCAAGGTAGATAGCACTCTGGTTATCACAGTACAAAGTGTACTTCTCTTGCTTGAAACCCAATTCCTGGACGAATGTCTTCATCCACAGTAATTCCGTGCAAGCTTCTGTAACTGCAATGAATTCTGCCTCTGTTGTAGAAAGTGCAACACATCTCTGCAACCTCGACTGTCATGCCACAGCTCCTCCTGAGAGAGTAATCAGATACTCCGAAGTAGACTTTCGGGTATCCATATCTCATGCCATATCTGAATCGGTGTAGCCCATCAACACTGGCTTCCATTTGACAGTCTGTCACACCTTTTGGGTATTTAAGTGAGCCTCGCTCCACCTTCCCTCTGGGGAATCTACAACGGGAAATCCATTTGACAGTCTGTCACACACCATAGCTCATTGGCACATACCTTAGTGTATAAAAAAGGGGGCGCTCACTTGGTTGCTCGAACCCTTGAGTGGGGAGACCTAGTTGTGGGCCGTCCTTCGCCGGTGAGAGCCTTTGTCTATACTCTTGCTAAACCACCCATAGACCGGTTTTTGTATGGTTAAAGTAACAATTATTTCCTTGAGTATATGCTTGTGGACCATCCTCATTTGGATGCAGTTGGACTATTGTCAGAAATGCGGGCTTGCTGGGCCATTTAAACTGGGGCAAGTTCGTACCGTATGACTATTAGGCCCAAGGCTTCTGAAATGTTGATGGGCCATTATGTAAAAATTATTATGTTATGTTTGCATTATCTCCCTTCTATGCTTGTGTTTGGGAACATCATCGTTTGGATCCATTTGGACCATTTGTCATGGGATATGGACTTGTTGGGCCATTTAAACTGGGACAAGGATGTATTCCATGACTATTGGGCCAAAGGCGTCTAAGTGTTGGTGCGCCACCTTGTGCTTGTGTTCGGAATATTATCATTTGGATTTAGTTGGGCTCTTTTCCATAAGACATGAACTCGTTGGGCCATTTAAACTGGGACGGGTTCACTCTTATGACAATTATCCCAAAAGCTTCTAAAATGATAATAGGCCGATTTGTTTGAGAATTTTATTTAATTTAGTATGTTATATGTTACATGCATCTCATGCATCCATATATCATGTTAACACCGTCTATATCTCAAAAGACAACATAGATACCGTTTGGGTTAGAGAAGGGACAAGCTCACTAAAAGAACAAGTATGAGTGAATCCGATAATGAGGTGTCCCGTATGGATCAGTTAGAGAACAGTCTCGCCAAAGTCACTGAACAGTTGCAGGCTTTGACTACTGCTTGTGGCTGGTATAGCCGGGTCTCGTGCTGGGGGTAGTTCTGGGGATGCAAGACCAGAGGAACCTCCGAACAAATTGGGGGATGATACCCCCACTTTTGATGATATGGCAGAGTATGCAGCGGGCAGAGTATCTGGGTCTCAGGCAGAGTTACAGAAACTTCGGGATCAGGTTGAGTCGGTTACCCGCAAGATGAGGGGTAAGAATGAGGATTTGCTGGATTATGACACATTGACTTTTGAGGAACAGTTGCCGGCACAGTTCAAGATGCCGGATATGGCTAAGTTCAACCGGAATGGGGATCCGAGGGTGCATCTCCGACAGTTTGTATCAGTCATGAGTTCAGTTGGCTTGTCTCAGCGCCAGGTACAGAAAATGTTTGGAATGTCGCTTGAAGGAGCTCCCGTGGTATGGTACCACAGTTTGGAAAGAAAGTGAAGGAAGATTGGAGGGAGTTGGCCGATGCTTCCTAAAGCAGTATGTCACTGACTTGGAGATCGATCTGTCACTCCGTGATCTGGAGAATGTTAAGCAGAAAGCGGAGGGGAATTTTAAGGAGTATGTGGACCGGTGGAGGGGTCAGTTATTGAAAATGCCAGACTAGGCCTTCGGAGAAGGATCAGATCAAGATGATTATCAAGGGCACCAAGCCCTCCATTTACGGCAAGTGAGGAGGAGGATGACCTCCATGATTGCAGACTTTCGGCAGTTGAGGGAAACTGTCATGGATATTGAGGAAGAGGAGGCCGAGAATAGAAAATTCTATGGTCTGAACAGGAGGCCCATTGGGGGGACATCGGGAACAAAGCCCGTTTCTGCTGAAATTGCCGCTATCCGGAACAGGCAGTTTTCCAACTTGAGAAGACCCCTGTCTAAGGTGCTAGAGAAATTGAAGAGGCAAGGGCTTTTTAAAAACCCTTGGATACCAAACCATTACCCAATCCCCTACCATCACATTATAACCTAAGCCTTTACTGCCACTTCCACCAACAAAAAGGCCATGACACCGACAACTGCGCCCGACTCCGCCATGAAATCCAAGACCTAATAGACTCCAAGAAAATACCCAACCCAGAAACAGAACAGCCTGACACACACAGAAACCCTTACCCAACTACTGTGCCGTACCACCACCAGCCTACATGATCAATTCTGGCCTCCCAGAAGACCTTGTCCTGAAATCCTTTCACCCTCAAGCCTTTTGCCTGGGAATCTGGGATAGTACTAGTGAGGATGAGTTTGAGCAGGGAAAAAACTTTTGGCTTGATTTCTCTAGCAGTGATGAGGAAGAAGTAAGGGAATGACACGTAGCGGTCGTTTTTACAATGATACGGCGGAAAAGGGTAAGGAAGCTTTGACGGATATGTAGAGAAGTGGTTGAGACTGCAGAAAATACTGAAGGGGATATAGTGCTGAGGCAATTGAGGAAGACTAGAGCACAAGTGAGTATCTGGGAACTGTTATGTGCATCTCGGGAGCATAGGCAGGCTATGGTTGAGGCCTTGAGCAAGATTGTGGTACCAGAGGATGCTAACCCCGCAATGTTTGTTGGGTCGGTTCAGAAAGAAGCTTTGCAGATATCATTTTCTGAGGATGAACCCGGTGGAGGGAAGAAATCATAACAGGCCTCTATTTATCAGGGCCGAGGTGAGGGGCAAGAAAACTTCATGTGTGATGGTGGATGACGGTTCGTCCATCAATGTGTGCTCGTTGAAAATTCTGGCAAGATTGGGTATGAAAGAACCAGACTTGGACCCCTCCAATATGACTATTAAAGCTTATGATGACAGTAAGCGGGGAGTTGAGGGTACCTTGTGGCTATGGTCAAGGTAGGGTCGATTGAGGATGAGGTTAAGTTCACAGTGCTGGACATCCCAGCCACTTTTGCCTTATTGTTGGGGAGGCCTTGGTTTCACAAGCTTGGGGGCGTGTCTTCCACCTTGCATCAGATGATCAAATTCCCGTATGAGGGAGAAGTTGTTACCATCCGGGCTGAGTTAGATAATGTCGTGGCTGCCTTGGAGATACAACCTTTCACGAGGTTTCAGGTGTCAGCTACTTTCGAGGAATGGGTGGATCCTAGGGTGGCTAGGATTATGGATAAGATGAAGTTTGAGCCGGGAAAAGGTTCAAAATTACCGGATTTTAGAGGACAGACTACTCGGAAGGGTTTGGGGTACAAATCTGACGAAGAAAAGCCAAAGGTCAAGAAAAAGGGCCTGAGGCTGATGGAGTGCTTTGTGAAAGCTTCAGGGTATCAAAGAGAGCCTGAACCTGTGGAGGTTAATGGGATTGTGGTACCTGGGTTTGAGATCTTCCAGGATTTGTTGGGTGAGAAGCCACTGACTGGAAATGCTGTGGAAGCAGAGATTTGGGAAGAAGAATTGATGAAGTTAGAGAGCCTGACTCTGGGAGAGGATGAGAAGCCTGAGGAAGACCTGATTGCAAAGGAAGAAGTGTCTATAGACGATGAAGACATTTACCTTCCTGATTTGTTTGAATGTACTTCCGCATTATCCAATAATAAAGACATTTCTTTTGCTTACTTGCCTGAGTCATTTCTGTTTACTCTGCATGAATCAAGCATATTTGACATCAGTTCAGCCAGAACTATTGCATTTAACTTGGGTACACTTGAGAACCCCAAAGAAATTTTGATTGCAAGTGAAGTAACCTCCGAAGAGAGGGAGAAACTAGAAGAAGTGTTGGTCAGATATGCCAAAGTATTTGCTTGGTCCTATGAGGACATGCCTGGGGTAGACAGAAACATTGCCCAGCACACAATACCAACTTATCCGAATATGAGGCCAGTAAAATAGAAACTCAGACGGATGAGACCAGAATGGGTTGAGAAAGTCAGAGAGGAAGTTAAGAAACAGATAGATGTGGGGTTCCTGGAAGTGGTAAAGTATCCTGAATGGTTGGCTAACATAGTACCGGTGCCGAAGAAAGATGGGAAGGTCAGAATGTGTGTAGACTACAGAGATCTCAATAAAGCTTGTCCGAAAGATGATTTCCCCTTGCCGCATATAGATGTTCTGGTTGATAGTGCGGCTTTGTCCGCTATGTATTCGTTTGCAGATGGGTTTTCAGGCTACAATCAGGTTCTCATGGTTGAGGAAGATAAACACAAGACTGCATTTGTTACCGAGTGGGGTACCTATTGTTACAAGGTAATGCCATTTGGGCTTAAGAACGCAGGAGCTACTTATCAGCGGATGGCCACTACACTTTCCATGACTTGATGCACAAAGAGATTGAGGTGTATGTGGATGACATGATGGTGAAATCAGAGACAAGAGTTGGGCATATTGAAACATTGGAAAGGTTCCTTCAGAGAGTTGACAGATATAACCTGCGGCTTAACCCCAAGAAATGTGTGTTTGGGGTGACATCAGGGAAATTGCTTGGTCATACAGTGGGAATGGGCGGAATAGAGGTAGACTCCGAAAAGATCAAGGAAATCACAGAAATGCCTGCACCGAAGACAGAAAAGGAAGTCAGAGCATTCTTGGGGAAATTCAGTACATCAGTCGGTTTATTGCCAAGTTGACATCGGTATGTGAGCCTATCTTCAAGCTGTTGAGAAAAGATCAGCCAGTGAGATGGAATGAACAGTGTCAGACCGCCTTCGACAGAATCAGAGAGTACTTGGTGAAGCCACCCGTATGAAACCTCCGAGACCGGGCGGGTAGACCTTTGATATTGTATTTGGCTATAGAATCAGAAGCATTGGGGGTTATGATGGTGCAGGCAGATGAGACAGGGGTAGAACATGCAGTTTATTATCTGAGTAAGAAGATGCTCCCGTATGAAACTCGATATCAAGAGGTGAGAAGATCTGTCTTGCAGTGGTATGGGCTTCCAGAAAGTTGCGACATTACTTCCAGTCTTACAAGATCCAGGTGGTGGCAAAGGAGAATCCTCTGAAATATCTTCATTCAGTGCCTTCACTAGTGGGAAAACTGGGCCGATGGTTGGTATTGTTGACAGAGTTTGACATTGAGTATCTCACCTCCAAAGTGATCAAGGGACGAGCAGTAGCAGAGTTTCTGGCATTGCACCCTGTTGAGGGGGATCAGTATAAGTTTGAGTTTCCAGACGAAGAGATCCAAGCAATAACAGTTCAGAGATGGAAGATGTACTTTGACGGAGCAGTGAATTACAAGGGAGCCGGAATTGGGATTGTGATAGTAACCCCCGAGGGAGAGACTTTGCCTTTGGCCAAGAGGTTGACATTCAGAGTGACTAATAACATGGCCGAGTATGAAGCATGTGCTTTTGGTTTGACAGCATTGATAGCCTTGAAGGCCGGGAGTGTGGAAATCTACGGAGATTCTATGTTGGTAGTCCAGAAGATGCGAGGAGAATGGGAATTGAAGGAAGAACGGTTGAAGCCTTACCTTTTTCACCTCAGAAAATTGGCACAGGTTATCCCCGAGTGTAAGTTTCAGCACCTACCAAGAGAAGAGAATCAGATGGCAGACGCATTGGCTACACTAGCAGCGACTTGGGAAAATCCAGAGAAGTTAGTGATGAGACCGTTGGTACTGACAACAGCAAGTAAACCTGTTTATGAGATAGAAAGAATTCTGGAAGTTGAGGTTGACGACGGTAAACCTTGGTATTATGACATTCAGAGGTATCTGGAACATGGTGAATTCCCGGAAGGGGCGGGCAGAAAAGACAGAATAGCCATTCAGAAGTTAGCGTCCCAGTATGTGACTTTGAGAGGGGAACTGTACAAGAGGCAGGCAAACGGTATTCAGTTGAAGTGTTTAAGAAAGGAAGAAGCTCAACATGTAATGGAAGAGGTACACGCCCGGGGTATGCGGTCCGCACATGAACGGGGTTGAATCTGTCCCGCAAGATGGTAAGACAAGGTTTTTATTGGTCAACCATGGAAACAGACTGCGCGAAGATGGTAAAGCACTGTCATGACTGTCAAGCACATGGTAATTTGAATCACTTACCGCACACAGAATTGCACGGGTTGTCAGAGTCGTGGCCTTTCTCAGCATGGGGAATTGATATGATTGGGGAAATTCGACCAAATGCATCAAATGGGCATCGCTTCATAGTGGTGGCAGTAGATTACTTCTCAAAGTGGGTGGAAGCCGAATCATTCCGTAATGTTCAGCGAAACAGATGGCAAAGTTCATAGCTCGGAACCTCATTTGTCGGTATGGTATGCCGCATCATGTAGTGACAGCAACAGGGGCCACACCTTACTCTTTTGGTCTACGGAATGGAAGCAGTATTGCCGGTAGAAGTGGAAATACAGTTCTATGAGGGTATTAGCAGAGGCAGAATTACCAGAACAGGAATGGGCCGCACAGAGGATTGATCAGTTAGCACTATTGGATGAAAAGAGAACGAAGTCTTTGTATCACATGCAGTTGTATCAGAAGAGACTAGCCCGGGCATTCAACAAGAAAGTACGCCCCACCAAGATCCGAAAAGGTGATTTGGTACTTAAGCAGTCGAGGCCGTCGACCACAGATCCGAGAGGAAAATTCAGACCTAACTGGGAAGGACCTTACATAGTGCAGAAGATAATGGGAAATGGAGCAGTAAAGCTATCAGACTTTGAAGGAAACGAGTTCACCGAGCCGATCAACGTAGACAGATTGAAGCAGTACTTTGCCTGAGGGAGAGAAGACTGAGCAGTCACCACAAGGATCGACAGAAGATCTAACCCAACGGAATAGGAAAATCATTCATGCATACACGTAACGTTGCATTCTCTTTGTGTTTGTTTCTGTTGTGTGTTCGCAGGTTCAAAGAAAGAAGAAAGCGGCAGGAATGAGCCAAACAGCGTCAACGTAATTTCACTTTTTGGGCGAGTCCCAAGGGGCGAGGCCCACATCAGCTTGGGGGCGAGGCCCATATCATGTCATCTCCAGGTACGGAGACACATCATCGGTTCGAGGGCGAGGTCTCTATAGTCAGCGGTGTTGGGTCGAGGTGCCCAGGGTCGAGGTGCCCCCGTTGTCAGTTGTAGTTCCGGGTCGAGGTGCCCAGGGTCGAGGTGCCCACTACATCATCAGTTCGAGGGCGAGGTCCCTATAGTCAGCGGTGTTGGGTCGAGGTGCCCCCGTTGTCAGTTGTAGTTCTGGGTCGAGGTGCCCAGGGTCGAGGTGCCCACTACATCATCAGTTCGAGGGCGATGTCCCTATAGTCAGCGGTGTTGGGTCGAGGTGCCCACGTTGTCAGTTGTAGTTCCGGGTCGAGGTGCCCAGGGTCGAGGTGCCCACTACATCATCAGTTCGAGGGCGAGGCTAGTCCCTATGTCAGCGGTGTTGGGTCGAGGTGCCCCCGTTGTCAGTTGTAGTTCCGGGTCGAGGTGCCCAGGGTCGAGGTGCCCACTACATCATCAATTCAAGGGCGAGGTCCCTATAGTCAGCGGTGTTGGGTCGAGGTGCCCAGGGACGAGGTACCCCCGTTGTCAGTTGCAATTAATGGGAAGCATCCCAGATCGAGGTCCGCTGCAGTATCAACTCAACTCGAGGCGGCAGCCGAGCCAGGTAAGTAAAAATGCATTGCATAACTTTGATAGGATTGTTCAAAGTCACACACTGCACAAGTCCCATCAAAGTGGGGGCGACTGTAGGCATTGAATTTTCGCACGTGAAACTCGATGATGAGCCTCAATTGGAGGCACTACCTTTTTAGCTAAGGATATTGCAGGAAACGGAGGTCGGAAGGGGAAATTCGGAATAAGTACGTCATCAAGTTCATTCCACAAGTTCACTGTCTTCGTTGGTGCTGCGTTCGTTACTTCATTCGAACCTCGTGCAGATTGCGGACGTTCGTGCCCACGTTCTAATTGGCGTTCGAACGGAGCCGGTATTTCTGGTTTTGCTGCTAGCCTCGCACCCCAGCCCATTTAGCCCCCAAAGCCCATAAAACACATCACAAATTAAATAATTATTAATTAATTAAAACATTAACTAAATGAAATATTAATTAAATTAAATAAATAAAGAATTAAATCATTTACCAAATTAAATAAAACAAAAATAAAATCATGCCTAACTTAGACAAATTAAATATATTATATACTAAAACTAAAAAGAAGATACACCTAATTAAAATCAATCCTAACCAATTAAAGCCAATCATATATTTGACTTCCTAATCTAATAAGATAATTACCAATCTAAAATATTTGTATTCCTAACCCAACAAATTAAATATTGCAATTTCCTAATTTAAAATATTTTGTCCCCCCTCAATCTTGTGTATGCCTTTCTTGGAAATCCTAATTGAATACCAAAATCCTTTCCTTGTGAGACAAGGGCAACCCCTAGCTCTCTTCTATATAAACATGCACTAACCTAGCCACTTTTCCTCTAGACTCTCTAACACACACCCAAGACAAAAAAGAAACACTTGACATATACACAAAAAAGAGAACAAAGAGCCCCAACCATCTCCTCCATAGCCGAATCCACACAAGCAACTACCCTCACATAACCGCAAAACAGTACCAAAACAACCCCTGACCACCACCGAAAATCAGCCCCAATAAACCTCCACACATCACCGAAAATCACACCAAACACAGCAGCTTAAACAACTCCTAAAACAGCCCCTAAAACCCCTAAAACAGTAACATAAACTACACTTATAATCCTTGAAATAACCACACAAAACCACACCAAAAAGAAATATCAAAACAGTCCACAAACAGTAAGCAGAGGAACAGAGGAAGCGGCAGCAAAACCACAAGGAAACAGCAGCAAAACGAAGTCGAAACAGTAGCTTGAGTGGCCGAACAGCAAAGGAAGAGGCAAACCAGTGAACCAGAAAAGTTGCGGAGCTTTACCCCTTCGATCTTCGTGGAACGCGAGTCCAAGAGACAGCTTAAAAGCAGCAAATGGAGTCGGAACAGTAGCTTGAGTGGCCGAACAGCGAAGGAAGAGGCAACCAGTGAACCAAAAAGTTGCGGAGCTTACCCCCTTTCGATCTTCGTGGAACGCGAGTCCGAGAGATAGCTTAAAAGGTTAGACCTGAGGGTATCTTTCACACTTATTCTTATTTAATTTCTGGTTATTTATTTTGATTATATTTTCTGTATTTGTGGCATTTGTTGTGTGTATGATGTGTGTTGTGGGTATTGGATGAATGGAAGAGTGTGTTGTCTCTTGTGGTATATAGGATGGAAACCCAGACGTAAATTCCGTAGCCGAATCCGAATGGACGGTAGTGCGGTCTGTACTTGGGACACAACTCCACGTACCACTTGAGTAAACGGCACCTTCTCTTGTTTTGTGTTGCTTTGGTTTATTTAATTCTTGTTATTTAAATTGCATGTTGTCTATTCCCGTATGATACGATCGAGTGCATGGGCTTAGTAAGTGCGATGAAAGGTTCCCTAATTGGAGGGTTAAATCCTTCACCACGATGCTCTGCCGCACCGATTGATGTGTGTTCGGTTGAATGCGAAATACGTTCAATCGGACATACTAGTTTGACATGATTGTCTTTATTTTCGTATGCATGATTCAACGAGCGCATGGGCTTAGTAAGTGTGATGTGAGATCCCCTATGGGGAGGGGCTAAAGCCCTTTACCACGATGCTTTGCCGCGCCGGTTGATGTGTGTTCGATTGGATACAAAATACGTTCAATCGGGCACACTATGTTTAATATTATTGCTTTTCATTCTATGTATGCATGATTCAGTCGAGCGCATGGGCTTAATATTTTGATCTAAAGGTCCTCTCTTTGAGAGATCAAGAGCCCTAAAAGGCCACCTTTACGGCAGTACTTCGCCGCCCCCCTTTATTTTGTCGTTATGTATTGCGTCCCATTTCATGCATCAGGTCTGTTCCCGTTCGAACGCGTTTACGAACGCAACTCGAACGCGCAAGTATTTTTCCTTGTCATGCATCAGGTCTTATTTATGTTCGAGCGCGTTCACGAACGCCATGCGAACGTGAGCATTCTGTTTCATTTCTGTTCGAACGCGTTCACAAACGCTACACGAACATGAGTATTCTGTTTCATTTCTGTTCGAACGCGTTCACAAACGCTACACGAACGTGAGTATTCTGTTTCATTTCCGTTCGAACGCGTTAACAAACGCCATACGAACGAGAGCATTCTGTTTCATTTCTGTTCGAACGCGTTATCAAACGCCATACGAACGCGAACCTTCTGTTTACCGTTCGAACGCGTTTACGAACGCTACACGAATGCGCACCCACTGAACTGAGTCCTCTTCATTAGATTTCATGCATAGTTTTCCTAGTAGCTATCCCCACATGTATGAATACAAATATGTTAATGTATTACAATCCATATGCTTATGTCATGATAACATTTGAGTATTATTCTTGCGGTATATCGGATGGAAACCCAGACGTAAATTCCGTAGCCGATTCCGAATGGACGGTAGTGCGGTCTGTACTTGGGATACAATTCCACGTACCACTTGGAAAAGTGCCCATATGTGTGCTTGTATGGTTAATATGTGTGCTGTGTTTTCCTGAATGTAATATGCAAATGAAGTTGTATGTTTGTTGCTATTTTGATATATGTTAAGCATGCAATCTTAAATGTGAGATATATGTGAAATGTGTGCATAAGTTTTATTTTGCATGTGAGAATTTAGAAGCATGATACTCTTGGAAATAAGTGTTATTTAAGCTTGATTAAATTATTACAGAAATCCTTTCATTACAAGTGACATAAGTAAGGGACCATTCCGAACCCAACGGTTTGAGGTCTTCCCTTGCGAGGGGTGAGTGCGGCCTTAAACCTTTGTTCCGGTTCACACGGGGGGCGACTCCCTGTTATTTAGTACTTCCCAACTAGTGCCGCGAGCCTAGAACGGCGTCGCCCAGGTCCTGTTGTCTACAGGAGGTATACGTTGATCCTTCGTCAAAGAAAGACACATTTAGTCACCGGATTACCGACTAATGATAGGGGAAACTGGCAGTCTTATTATTCTTTGTGAAGGGTGAGGGTATATTTGGATCGGCCGGGGTTGGGTCGAATCCCGGAATTTTGGTGTTTGTCGAGTGAGTAACGAACTTTCGCTTAATTTATATCTTTGAGTCGTTCATTTGTCTTTGAGTAATCATGATGTTATTGTTGCAGGTCCTCTACGGAACAAATATTCATCAAGACTGCACGTACAACCTCTAACACCAAAGCCATTCTGTCCTTTCAGCCGAAAAAAGGGATTGCCAAAACTATCTTAACGGAAAAGAGGTTAAGGTCGACTCCGCTGTGGAAGGAAATCTATCATTGAGAAGGTAAAGTTCTGTCCTTATGTAACGACGTTTTGTCCGTGATAAATAGTAGATGGTCTTGTCAAAAGTTATATGGGGAAATAGATATCGAGAACCCCTAAAACCCGAGGAATTTTTATGCGCAGAGGAAATGATGACTGGGCCATTCATCGTAGCTTCACTCGACGAAATGAAGAGCCGGAAAAAATCAAGGAAGCTGAAGAAGAAAGAGTTAGAGGCTGAAAAAGAGGCTGGGCCTCAACAAAGAGAAATTGAAGTAGAGAAGGTGAAGTCGACCGCGACGACTACTGCGGGAAAAAAGAGGAAGTCTGTTCCCGAAGTTGAGGAGGAAGATGACTCTGATAACCTTACCTTAAAGGTTCCACGAGAGTCGACTGCTATATCCGATCATTCGAGTATTGACTCATTCATAGAAGGACTTCTCCTCGAAGGGGATGAAGTAAGATTGGCACAAATTGGCCCAACGGAAGTCATGAAGAAAGCCGTCGCACTGAATTATCAAGTGAGTAGCAACCTTTATTACTATTATATTACTGTTTTTTTTTAAAAGAAAAACTAACTCGGCTTCCTTAGGCACTGGAATGCAGCCTATTCATGCGAAAAAATGTGGAGTCCAATCAAAGGAGGACAAAGGAGCTGGAGAAATCGCTGTCGGTGATGAGGAAGGAGTCATCAGAATTGAAGTCTGGTATCATTACTTCTCAAAGGAAGGAGAGAGTTCTTGAGAAAGAACTGAAGGAGGTTAAGGCTACTCTGCAATTGGAGAAGGAAACGGCTGAGCTGACAATCGATAGCTACAAAGAAGGTTTTGAGAATGTGAAGAAAGAGAAGGAATTATTGTTAGAGCAAATGGAGGATATCGCCATCGACTCCATGATGAGAAACAGGCGTGATTTAATGAGGGATTTCTTAGCTGGGAACCACGTCGACTGGAAACCTGAGAAGTGGATTAGAGAATATGAGAGGCGTGAGGCCGGGATCTCGTCGTCGACGGAGGAATGATTTGGAAGAAAAAGGGTTGGAGGTTGAATCAAGAAGGATGGGGCGGAAACAGACGTACTAGCCGTTGCTGAGAAGGAGGAGGTCGGAAGGAATTTAGGGGGAGAAGAAATCATAGAGGAAGTTGCCGAAACCCAAGATGATGCACCCGCCAGTCTTCCTACGGCTACCGACGAAGCACCAGACAATGTCTAGGTAGTTTCAGGTCTAACGTTAGTTTTGAAATTTTAAATCAATGGCTTTGACAGGAGAGCTGTAATCACGTTTTGTATGTGTTGTCTATGTCGTATGAAATTGGAAGAATGATATTGTGACATGTTGTACAAATGTCGGTTGATATTTTAATTTGACAAACTTTTATTGCGTTCGACTTCTGCTGATTTCTTTATTCAATCTTTAATAAACAAACTAACTGAACATATAACTGCAAACAAACAAACCACAAACATAAGAGTTACCGGTTAAATCGATTAAGATGCATCGCGTTCCAACTGTTGCGTACGGGAGCCCCCCTCCAAATTCTGTAGCTTGTACGCTCCCTTCCCAACTACTTTGGTGACGAGGTAAGGCCTTCCCAATTTGGACCCAACTTCCCGTCTCCAACTTCCTTGGTGTTCTGGAACAATCTCCGTATGACCCAATCTCCAGCCTTGAAATTCCTACTCCTAACGTTTTTGTCGAAGTATCTGGCCATCCTCTGTTGATATGCGGCCAGTCGAATGGAAGCTCGGTCTCTTGTCTCTTCAATCGTGTCGAGATTGAAATTCATCAGTCGTTGATTGTTTTCTTCGTTGAGATATTGGTAGCGCATTGAAGGGATGAATTCTTCAGTTGGTATGACTGCTTCCGTCCCAAATGCTAATACGAAAGGAGTTTCGCCTGTTGAAGACCTCGTCGTGGTCCTGTATGACCATAATACTCCTGGCAGTTCGTCAGCCCAGGCTCCCTTAGCTTTCTCCAATCTCTTCATGGTGTTCATAATCGTCTTGTTGGATGATTCGGCTTGTCCGTTTGCTTGTGGAAAACGAGGGGTGGAGAAGTTCAACCTTATGCCCTAATTCCTGCAGAAGTCTTGGAAGTGGTGGCTAATGAACTGTGCTCCGTTGTCAGTCACAATCTCTTTCGGTATGCCGAATCGACAGATTATGTTTTCCATATGAAAGTTTGGGCTTCCTTGTCGCGTATTCTGGCAAATGCTTCTGCCTCTATCCACTTCGAGTAGTAGTCCGTCATTACGAGCATGTATACTCGTTGGCTAGGTGCCGTTGGAAGTTTCCAACAATGTCCATCCCCCACTTCATAAATGGCCATGGAGATAAGATGGGGGTTTAGTCTCTCCGGTGGGAGGTGAGGTATTGCTGCAAATCTCTGGCATTTGTCGCACTTCTTCCTGTATTCAGAGGAGTCGAACCTCATTGTGGGCCAGTAATATCCTGTCGTGTGCGCTCGTTGGGCCAAGCTCCTACACCAGAATGATTCCCACATTCCCCTTCGTGTAACTCAGACAAAACATGCTGGGCTTCGTTAGGTGCAATACATTTCAAGTAAGGTCCTGTGAACGATCTTTTTAACAACTGTCCGTCGTACAACACATATCTGGCAGACTGCCACTGAACTTTCTTTGCTTGAATTCTGTCGTCTGGAAGTATACCGTCTTGCAGATACTTTACTATTGGTGTCATCCAACTGTCGACAATGTCTAGCGCCGCGACAATAGTTTCTTCTTCACAAATCGCGGGCCAGCTTAAGTGCACGACTGGAACTGTTCGTGACTCATTCCCTTCCATTGTCGAACCAAGGGTCGCCAATGCATCAGCCTGGGAGTTCTCGTTTCTTGGGACCTGTGTTATGGAAAATTTCTCAAACATCGATCGTAGGTCACTTACCTTTTGTAGATAAGAAGCCATGGCTTGTCCTCTGGCTTGATACGACCCTTCTATCTAGTTCACAACCAACTGGGAATCGGTTTTCACTTCAATATCTCTGGCCCCCAATTCTTTAGCTAGTGACAGCCCAGCTATAATGCTTCGTATTCTGCTTCGTTATTTGTAACTCTAAATCCACACTTGATCGCTTGCTGTATTATGTCGCCGGCTGGAGTTAGATTATGATCATGATCCCAAGACCGCAGCCTTTTTTATTACTTGCCCCCTCGACTGCTAATTCCAAGGTTTCGTTTGCTGGATGGTGTTGATATCGACTTCAGTTGTTGTAAGTAAGCTGGGGGTGAAGTCGGCCACAAAGTCGGCCAGCGCTTGAGATTTGATGGCGGTTCTGGGCTGGTAAGTGATGTCGTGCTCTCCAAGTTCGATTGCCCACTTCATCAACCTTCCTGATTAACGGATAGGTCGTGTACACCGTGATTGGGTGCCCCTGGAAGTAGGGTCTGAGTTTTCTTGCTGCTGTAACAAGGGCGAAGGCTAATTTCTCCATCAAAGGGTAACGTGATTCTGCTCCCAACAGTGCTTTGCTCACGTAGTAGACTGGTTGTTGGTCTCCTACCTCTTCTCTTACTAAGACTCCGCTGACCGCTTGCTCCGAAACTCCCAAGTAGAGAAAAAGTCTCTCCAAGTCGTGTGGTTTGGACAGCAAATGTGGTGTGGTGAGGTACAATTTGAGCTTTGTCAGGCTTCCTCACAAGCGGGCGTCCAGTCAAAGCTGTTTCCTTTCTTCAAGGCTGAAAAGAACAAGAAGCTATTGTCTGTAGATTTGGAGATAAACCTGTTTAGAGCGGCAATTCTCCCAGTTAGTCTCATGACGTCTTTTGGGCTGGAAGGAGATGGAATGTCGAGGATCGATCTAATCTGGTCCGGATTCGCTTCAACCCCTCGCCGAGTGACCACGTACCCCAAAAATTTTCCTGAAGCAACACCGAAAGCACATTTAGTTGGATTTAGTTTCATCCCATACCTATCCATGATGTCGAATGCTTCTTTCAGATGATCTAGGTGCTGCTCCGATTCGATCGACTTCACCAGCATATCGTCTATGTACACTTCCATTGTTTTCCCAATTTGGCTGTCGAACATCTTGTTGACAAGTATTTGATATGTTGCTCCCGCGTTCTTTAGGCCGAAGGGCATGACTTTATAACAGAAAATCCCTTTGTTGGTTACGAAGGCTGTCTTTTCTTGATCGCCCGGGTGCATGAAGATCTGGTTGTAGCCTGAGTACGCATCCATGAAACTTAATAGCTCATGTCCCGCCGTTGCGTCGACCATAGAATCTATATGCGGAAGCGGAAATGAATCCTTTGGACAGGCCTTATTCAAATCTGTGAAGTCAATGAAAACTCTCCATTTCCCGTTATTTTTCTTCACCACAACGACATTCGTGAGCCACTCTGGAAATTGAACTTCTCTTATCGCTCCATTCTCCAATAACTTCTGGATTTCTTCGTCGATGATCCGGTTCCTTTCTGGGGCAAATTTTCTTCTTTTCTGCCTAACTGGGGTGTACTCTGGATCCACATGCAATTCGTGGGTCATGAGCCTTGGGTCGACTCCCGTCATATCTTTGTGGGACCATGCAAAACTGTCGTGTCGGCTCTTCAAAAACTCTATGATGTCGGCTCGGAGTTTCGGATCCAACCCAGCTCCAATTAGCGCCTTGTGATCTTCGAACAGTGGATGAATCTGAACCTCGTCAAGCTTTTCTATGTTCGACAATGTCGGCTCCGAAACTCGAGGTTCAGTCTGTAATTGCTATACTGACTCATCCTTCGCCTTCAGTGTTGTTTGGTAGCAGCTCCTAGATGCCAACATGTCGCCTCTGATTTCTTGTATTCCCCACTTAGTAGGGAATTTATATCATGATGGTAGGTTTGATGAAACCGCTCTCATGTCGTGAATCCAGGGCCTACCCATTATCAGGTTGTACGCGGAAGGGCATTCCAAGACCAGAAATGTAGTCATTTGTTGACTCCAGCAACGTATACTGGAAGTGAGATTTCTCCCATCGTGAACTTCTACTCCCCACTGAACCCGATCAACACTGTCGTCCGCCGATTGATTTTATCCAACTCTGTCCCCATGTCGGTGAGGGCGCTCGCGAAAATAACGTTTGCCGAGGACCTGTGTCGATCAACACCCGTTTGACCAAGAAATTCGCCACCTACAAGGAGATGACCAAAGCGTCGTGGTGCAGGTTTAGGGTGTGGGAGTATTCATCGTCCGGAAATTCCATAGTCAGTTCTGTGAAGCCTTTTTCTACAGACATTGCAGTATAAGAGACGTTACTGATCAGAGCCCTTGTATGTCATTTGGCAGCTGAATAAGTAGTTCCACTGATTCCTGAACCTCCTGAAATAACGTTGACTGTGTTATTTATAGGGGGTGGTAGGACATGATCTTCTACCTGGTTGGTTTTTTCATCCCTTCGTGACATGGTTGCCTTTCCCTTGTCTGTTAGCAGATCCCTCAGGAAACCTTTGTTGAGTAACTCCAAAACCTCTAATCTCAAGGCCACGCACTCCGCTGTCGTATGACCGTAGTCCCTGTGGAACTCACACCACTTTCTGGTATCTTTTTTTTTTCGAACTGTCTCTGGTGCGCGGAGGCCACTTCACTTCATTCCCCATCTTTTTAAGCACAGTGACCAGTTCCCCAGGAGAAATCGTAAAGTTGTAGTCCGGTAGCCTGGGTTTGCTTGCTGATTGCTCCTCCCTGTATGGCCTTTGTCTCATATCAACATTTGTGTAGAAAGGTCGCCGCTCACCCCTTGGCTGGTTCCTCCTTTCTCTGTGAGTGTGGATATTACTATCGTGCGGCCTGGGAGCAGCAGGCCTTCGGTCCATTCGGGTATTCGCAACATCTTCCCTTATCTGGTTTCTTTTATCTTCTTCCCATCTTATTTGTACCTGGGCCCGTGCCATTACCTGATCCATGTTGTAGCATCGAAATTTCGTCAATTTCTTGTAGAGTCCACTATCATAAAGCAGTCTGTTCCGGAAAGCTTCTACTGCTGTAGGTTGGTGGAGATCTGGGACTGTAATTCTCTCTCGGTTGAATCGAGCAACGTAGCTCCGCAGAGACTCTCCCCTTCTCTGCTGTATAGAATTAAGGTCGTCTAAAGTCTTTTCTAATTTGCATGAACTTGCAAAGTGTTGCACAAATTTGTCGGCTAGCTCTTGGTAGGACCCGATTGACCTGTAGGGTAGTTGATGAACCAAGTAAGGGCAGGTCCCGCCAGAGTCTCGCCCAAAGCATCTATTCACATCCAGCCTCCCAGGGCTTGGGGACAGGCCGGTTGACATCATCTTGTATTGTAGTGTACGACGTGGTCGTCTGGATCGGCAGAGCCATCATATGGCTTCATCTCCGGAGGGCTGAATTTCCTGGGCAAGTCGACAGCAACAATCGATTCCACAAATGGGGTATCAGAAATCGCCCCGGCCCTACTTTTCCTGACTGGCAACCTTACCCCTGGTAGTCTCGACATTATTGCTTCCTTGAATTCGATCATTTCCTTTCTGATAAAGGTGGCGATCTGTTGGGTTGGATCAGTGAGAGAAATCGGTTCTTGCGAAATAGGCTGGTGATTGTTGTTTGGACCTTCTGTCATAAGCGGGATTGTTGGATTCTTTGGTCGTCTGGATTGCTGGTTTGGCTTTGAATATTATTATGCGGAGGATTGGATGACAGCTGCTCCATCTTTTTCTGTAGATTGTCATTGGTGTTTCGCATCGTTTGATTTTCTTCTTCTAGGGCTTGCAGACGTTCTTGGAGCATGGCAAGCTGTGCCATCATGGGATTCAGGTTTTGCTCATTGCTTGAGGCCATTTCAGATTGATGTGTTGCTGTGTCTTACTTTTACAATTTCGCTTGCTAGCCCCACAGTGGGTGCCAAATTGTGGACGCTGATTTCGGTCGAGGTCCACAATTGAAAATGAGTTGAGGGGTACAAGCGAACCTGCAAAATAAGAGTAGAACAGAAGAAGAGATTACTGCCCACTGGTGTAGTGGAAGCTGTAGACACTCCGACGCTCAAGTCAGCCTAAATATGAGTAAGTCAAAGTCGAAAGGATTAAGGTCTTAGGATACCTCAACCACTGATTAATTGCGTGAGGGCGGAGTATTGGATTTTATCTGATGATAGGAGTCGCCTTCCGATCCTTCTCTATTCTTTGCCTCTCTCTTTTATAGGTTCCTTTGATGTGGGGTCCTTCTTCTGCCCGTTGGAAACCTCCTTAATGATGTTTTAATTTAGGTCTTTAAGTCTGATAACCGTCGACTTCATGATGATTTATGAATTCGGATCCACTTCCTGATCTTTGTAACTGGCGCCCATTTGTCTGTATTTATGTTAATGAGCTTGGGCTCGTGAGGCGGCCCATGGATCTTCTTTCGGCTCCAGATCTTGTGGTTGGCTTCTGTGGTGAAAGTCGATTTTATCCTTGGGCCCAATTTTGGCCCGTACAATATCTCAATTTGACAATTAGTTAATGTGTATTTAAATTAATCAAGTATTAAATGCAAATACACAAAAATTAAGGAAATGACTATCGGGTCCATTTACATGTATTTTGCGTTTAACCTTAAACGACTTTATAAATAATCAATCTTATTTATAATATTGCCCTAGTGCTCTACGAGTATATTTCATTAGTGAGACTCTCTAGATTCATGCATATCTGTCACGAAATCCAATTTTGTGTCCATAATTTATCCACCTGTAAATTATGACGATCACGGATAAACTCGATGAATCATACAGGTCGAGGTCATGGAAAATGTATAATTCATTCGTCACAGGTATCCGGATAAATCCCAGAGATATAGATGTTAACGTCAAATCTCTATAGGGATTATCCAGTCGACTATTCTATTATAGCAATCTCAAAAAGAATATTTAGAACTAACTTCTAAATTGTACTACGGGCCCATGGTTTTTATCTGATTGCTAATCATATGGACTACCTATGCTCTGATACACAGAACTGACGAATCCTATATTGATACACACAGGACACCCTGAGGATCTATCTACACCTAAAGAACATGCGGAGGTCTTATCTAAATAGATCGGTGACGTGACTACTATCTAAGTGTAGAAGATGTCTCATGTGCCTACAGTGGCATCTCAAGTCTAAGAATCACAAGTGCTACTCAACCCGATAAGATCCTTATTGACGTTGGTGTACCATCCATTAAGAATCTTCGGTGAGTCGTTCAGTGTTTATCCGCTATAAACACCTACACGTCTATACTAGTCTCCAAGACTTATGGTTAATTGAGAAACCATTGGAATAATATATTCCAGTATACGACATGTACCGGTCTCAACGGGTTTACTATACTGACCAAGTAGTGTAAACCTTGACCAGGAACTGTTTGAGAATGACAACTTCATGATACAACTCAATGTCCGTTGCGATGTTTTTGCAACTGCACCATGACTAGTCATTCTAAGGTCATTACGTCTT
This sequence comes from Zanthoxylum bungeanum, assembly GCA_019454045.1. Taxonomy (NCBI): domain Eukaryota; kingdom Viridiplantae; phylum Streptophyta; class Magnoliopsida; order Sapindales; family Rutaceae; genus Zanthoxylum; species Zanthoxylum bungeanum. The sequence goes on from SKCR01029293.1 coordinate 24,791, forward strand.
TACCATATTAAAATATACATTATATTATAGAAACTGCATATATTATTCAAAATAATAATGTTTTACAGAAGTATTCATGAAGAAATACAACTGGAAATTGGCGATGTGAGAACCAACCCCAACAAAAACTCTCATTTGCTCTAGTGCCAATAACGATTGTATCTAATACCCATCGACTCCACGTGTTTATCAAACAGCTTCAGAGGTATGGCCTTTGTCAGCGGGTCTGCTACATTATCTTCACTCGGTACCTTGCACACGACAATATCCCCTCGCGACACAATCTCTCGAATGATGTGGTACTTGCGTTCCACATGTTTCGACTTCTGATGCGCCCTCGGTTCCTTTGCTTGCGCAATGGCTCCAGTATTATCACAGTATAACGGAATCGCATTCTCGATACTTGGGACAACTCCCAATTCTGTGACAAAGTTCTTTATCCACACAGCCTCTTTTGCAGCTTCAGAAGCTGCAATATATTCCGCCTCAGTGGTGGAATCTGTTGTTGATCCGTGTTTGGAACTCTTCCAACAAACTGCACCACCGTTAAGGGTAAATACGAATCCAGATGTAAACTTTCAATCATCGGGATCCGATTGGAAATCGGAATCCGTATACCCGTTAAATTATATCTACTAGTTAAGTTAATCCCATAAATTATTAACTTATCCTTAGTACCTTTAAGTTTCTTGAGGTTATGTTTAATGGCCATCCAATGGTCATTACCTGGATTGGACTGATATCTACTAGTTACGCTAACAGCGAAACTGATATCAGGCCTCGTACATAACATTGCATACATTATGCTACCCAAACACGAAGCATAAGGTTAGTTAGACATTCTAACCTTCTCATCTTCTGTTTGTGGACTCATCTTCTTTGAAAGATGAATCCCATGTCTGAACGGTATGTTTGCTGTCTTACAGTTACCAAAATTATACCGTTCCAAGATCTTATCTATGTACGTTGATTGGGATAACCCAATCAACCTCTTTTGTCTATCTATATAGAGTTTTATCCCTAAAACATAAGAAGCTTCTCCCAGGTCCTTCATGGAGAAATTCTTACAGAGGTACGCTTTGACGCTTTGTAACATTCCTAAATCATTCCCAATGATTAGGATGTCATCAACATATAGGACTAAAAATACGACCATGCTCCCACTGGCCTTCTGATACACACAGGATTCTTCTGAATTCTTGAGAAAACCAGACGATCTAATAATCTCGTCGAATTGGAGATTCCAACTTCGTGAAGCTTATTTAAGTCCATAAATGGACTTCTTAAGCTTACATATCATACCCGAGTTTTCGCTGGACGCAAAACCTTCTGGCTGTTCCATATAGATTTCTTCATCAAGAAATCTATTTAGAAAAGCCGTTTTGACATCCATTTGCCAAATCTTGTAGTCATGATACGCAGCTATAGAAAGAAAAATTCGGATAGACTTAAACATTGCTACTGGTGAAAAAGTTTCATTGTAGTCGACGCCAGGTCGCTGTGTGTAACCTTTTGCTACCAGTCGGGCCTTGTAAGTTTCAACCTTACCGTCAGGCTCGCGCTTCCTCTTGTAAACCCATTTACAACCGATAGGAACAATTACTTCGGGAAGCGAAACCAAGTCCCAAACTTGATTCTCATACATTGAGTCTAACTCGGATTTCATGGCACTTTGCCATTTCACGGAGTCGATGTCCAACATCGATTCTCTATAGATGAAAGGATCAGTCTCTAAGAGAACATCTAAACTCTTTTCTTATATCAAATACAAGCGTTCAGGAGGTCTAGATACCATTTCTGACCTACGGAGTGTGTGTGTTGAAGGTCCTTCATATACTTGAACTTCAGGTTCCTCCGTTGGTTCGTTGTTTTCAGGTTGGACTTCATCAAGCTCAACCTTTCTATGATTACCACCTTCTGACAAAAATTCTACTTCTAGAAATTTTGTGAAGCGAGCTACGAACCCATTTTGATGCTCGGTATCATAGAACATATATCCCCTTGTATTCGAAGGATATCCAACAAACCTAAACTTTTGCCCTCGAGGAGAAATCTTATCTTGCTGAGTCACCCTGACATAGGCAGGACAACCCCAAACTTTAATGTAACTAATATTTGGTCTCCTACCGAACCATATCTCATACGGAGTCGTATGAACAGCTTTTGAAGGAATCTTATTCAAAAGATATGCAGCTGTTAAAAGAGAATAGCCCCATAAGAAATAAGGCAAATCTGTGAAACTTAACGTCGATCGGACCATATCCAATAAAGTCTGATTTCTCCTCTCAGATACTCCATTGTGTTGTGGAGTACCTGGAGGAGTATATTGAGCGAGAACCCCATTCTTCTTCATATAATCCATGAACTCACCACTCATATATTCACCGCCTCGATCAGATCGAAGGCATTTAATATATTGACCAGTTTGTTTTTCTACTTCATTTCGGAATTCTTTAAACTTTTCAAAGGTTTCCGATTTATATCACATCAAGTACACATAACCGTACCGTGACAAATCATCGGTAAAGGTAACGAAGTACGAATAACCACTGTGAGCAGTCTGACTTAGTGGACCACATACATCAGAATGTACGAGTTCCAGTAAGTTAGTGGCGCGGTGTCCAACACCAGAAAATGGGGCTTTGGTCATCTTACCCTGAATACAGGATTCACAAGTTGGATAGGATTCAATGGTAAAATCTGGTATCAAACCATTCCTAACCAATTGGGTAAGGCGTTTAACGCCTATGTGACCCAGTCGCATATGCCAAAGTTCAGTATTATTAATTACAGGTAAACTACGTTTATTAACTCCAGTATTTAAAATATCTTTTGAAGTTTGCAATGTATAATGACCATGCTGGTTTGGAAAACAAAGGATCTGAATATTACTTTTATCATATAAATACAAAGAACAGTTCTTAATATTAATACAAAAGTCTTATGTATCTAATACAAAAAGTGGTATAATATTAGCTACACATCCAGGCACAAAATGGCAGTTATTTAACAAAAGTGTCTCATTCGGAAATGAGATCTCGCATACTCTCACTGCAACTGCATCCAGAGAGTCTCCACTCTCGAATCGCAACTGCATCTCTCCAAGCTTCAGTATTCTACTTTCCTTCAGCACATGCAACGAATTGCAAATGTGAATGGGACAAGCAGAATCTAAAATCCAGTTGGATGTAACGGCTTCACAAGCCAAAGATATATCAATAACTGGAAAAATAAATGTATCTGATGTAGATGTTCTCTCCCTCCTCAGCTGGGCTATGTAGTCAGGACAGTTCCTTTTCCAGTGCCCGACTTTGCTGCAGTGATGGCACTTGTCTTCAGAAGCCCTTTTGGGCTTAGCTATCTTTGCATGTGGTTGAGGACCGAAACCCTTCTTCTTCTTCCCTTTCTTCTTCTTTCCCTTTGGCCAGGCCTAGAAAGAAGCAAAAAGAGAAGTAGGTCTCGGAGGGCGAGTCAGTACTCCATTCTTGAGGTCCTCCTCCGCCGTGAGCAACATCCTATGCAACTCATGGTAGGTACAGATAGTCCCGTTCATATTGAAGCACATCACGAACTGGCGATAAGAAGCTGGAGAGAACCAAGAATGACACTCCTACCGAGAATTTCATTCAGAATGAGATTATGTTGCCTCAATTGATCGATCAAATCGATCATTTGAAGAACATGCGGGCTAACAGCTTGCCCCTCATCCAATCGCGCATGGAACAGTTCCATTGCGACCTTGTGAACAACTACTTGTTCTTGGTTCTCAAACAATTGTCTTAATCGTGTCATCATAGTATAGGCATCTGACATTCCATAATACTGTTTCTTGAGTCCCGGTGAAAGCGAACTTAAGATGTATGATTGATGAGTGGTAAATCTATCATTATTTCCCACTCATTTAACCTAATATTTTGTATAGTTTCTTGAGTTTTGTGAATATTTTGATGTGTTTTGTGTTATTTTGTAGATAAATAAAGTTTCAGGACACTCTGGAGGTGATTTGGGCCAAAACAGTGAAAATTGGATGAAAATGGCATTTTGGTAATTTGTCGCGTCGCGACGCCTAACGTGCGCCGAACAGTGCTAACGTGCGCCGGGTCCACGTGTCAGAATCTGAGAAAAGTTTGACTTTGCTAACGTGCGCCGTGCCACGTGTCACCATCACAGCAGATCTACTAACGTGCGCCGTGCCACGTGTCATCACCCTACGGTACAGACAGTCGCCATCGCCACGTGTCACTCCACGTCATCATCCACATCACCTGTTGACTAAGTCAAAGTGCCACGTGTCTGCCACGTCATCATTCACAATTCTATGGTGCCGACAGTTAAATTGCCACGTGTCGCCACGTCAGCGCCACGTCAGCATCAATTATTGATTGACTTATCCTTATCTGACACGTGGTGGATAAGAATCTGAGCCGACCAATCAGAAACCGCAACGTGTCACAATAAATGAGCTCCAACCACCTTGCCACGTGTCACCTTATCACCTTATCCAAAATCACCACATGTCATCACCTCAGCATGCCACGACCAAAAGAAGCTAGCGTAGCGACGCTAAAGGCCTTGGCGTCGCGACGCCCAGAGCCTACCGAGGCCTATAAGTTCATCTCGATGTTTCAGTTTCAGATGTACCATTCTCTCTGAATTCTCTGATGTAAATAGAGAGTTTTCTATCTAGTTTCTTTTAGTTTTTAGTTTTGTAAATAATTTTAATTACGTTTTGTAATAATAGTAATTTACTTTCTTACTTTTTACAGTTCTTACTATTCACCATGAAGAGGTAACTTCCCCAGCTAAGGTGAAAGGTAATTCTTTTACTGTTACTATTTAGATTAATCTCCCTTAAAAATAATATATTCACTATTTAAAATATTGACTTAAAAAGGATACCGCTATTTTGGTCGGTTGGTAATTAAACTTTCTTACCGCCTATATGGCAGGTTCATGGACAAATCTTTTTACCGCCTTAATGGCTGGTTGGACTTAATTTGACTTAATCAGGTCACCGCCTATATGGCTGGTTGGTAATGTTATCACAAGTTTATATATTATATTATGAGAGATATCTAAATAGTAAATAGTAAAAGTTGATCATTTTACCTTAGCATTTTATTTTATTTTACTTTTTAGCTTTTACTTTATGTCTTTTACTTTTCAGCATTTTTACTTTATGTCTTTTACTTTTAAGTTTTTACTAGCCCTAGTTATGTGTTAGTTATCTGGGGTTGTGATGAATTCTAATATCACCGGTTTATAAGGGGTTATTTTATAGTTTGGGTAATTTAAAGGTTTACTTATTAAGTCTTAAGCTTAATGCTTCTTGTTGTCTGATCACCAATAAGATTGATCTGGTAAATCTAAAATGAACTAGACATAGGGATTTTAGGTTTCAGCCTTAGACTTAATAGCCCACGATCTTCCTTGAGGATAAATAACCCTTTAATAGATTTCCTTGAGGATAGAAATATACTTTGCGTTTTTATGTTTTTATTTTGACTAAAAATGTGAAATTGGTAAGAGATAGCTGAGTAATGAGTTTTCACTCCTGAGACGTATTTCAAACCATTTTCAAAACAAGTTAATTTTTGTTTATTTCATTTTAAATTATTTAATTTGTGAATTCTCCATAAAACGGACTAAAATGGATCTTCATATACTCAGTTGACAGGTATTATCAACATATATAGTAACATACGGACATGAGCTAAAATTGAAAAGTTTGTAATATTCAGTGCTCTAGTTTAATTAGAGGAAACATCTCAAAAAGCAATGGAGTAAAAAAAAAAAAAAAAACGTCTGAGATCCGAGTTATTAAGTCCGTAAGGGTGTTTTAACACCTAGTACCCTAAAACCAACTGGTTTGGGAGTCACTGGCCCAAAGCTCGCTACATGGATCAAAGAAGCTGCAAAAATATATATATCTGAAGTCTGAGTAATTAAGTCCTTAAGGGTGTCTTAACATCTGATGCCCTAAAGCCAACTGGTTTGGGAGCCACCGACCCAACACTAGCTACATAGACGGAAGGTATTGTATATAAATAAAAAATAAAAATAAAAAAATCAAAGAAAAAATCAGAAAAATCAGAAAAATTATTCCATTGCTACAAAAAGGTGTGAATTCTGATAAAACTTTAGGACAAAAATATTACTCTATTATCAACTGCACTTATGACTGTTGTGGACAAAAATGAGTTGTTTAATATTTTGTTGGCTGTGTATATGGATAATGGTAAATATAATCGGAGAATTTACATATTCAGTAATTTAGAAAGAAACAAAACAGCTAATAACTTGGAGTAGAAGTTTCACCTGATTAGTCACTAACTTCTTTATTCCCTTTTCTCTTATCTTTTTGCTTTTATGTGAATTAGTTTCACTACTTTTTTACTTTTATAAAATGTTTGTGGGTATCATTGTTGTAAACCCTCATGAGACTACAACTCGTCCACTAGGGACACCTAGGGGTTTAAAGGCTTGTTGCAAACGCTAAATGCAACCGTGATCCCTACGAAAGTGGCTTAGTTAAATTTTATTATGTTATTTTATTTTGTGTTTTGCTAGAGGACTAGCAAAATGTGAGGTTTGGGGTGTTGGGGTTGGTGCTCAGAGCGCCAATTCCCGGTTGTATTTCTGTTGAATACTTCTGTAAAACATTATTATTATGAATAATATATGCAGTTTCTATAATATAATCTATCTTATTAAATGGTAAAGACGTAATGACCTTAGAATGATTAGTCATGGTACTGTTGCAAAAGCGTCGCAACGGACATTGGGTAGTATCATGACGTTGTCATTCTCAGACAGTTCCTGGTCAAGGTTTACACTACTTGGTCAGTATAAAAACCCGTTGAGACCGGTACATGTCGTATACTGGAATACATGATTCCAATGGTTTCTCAATGAACCATAAGTCTTGGAGACTAGTATAGACGTGTAGGTGTTTATAGCGGATAAACACTGAACGACTCACCGAAGATTCTTAATGGATGGTACACCAGCGTCAATAAGGATCTTCTTGGTTGAGTAGCACTTGTGATTCTTAGACTTGAGATGCCATTGTGGGCACATGAGACATCTTCTACACTTAGACGACAGTCACGTCACCGATCTATTAAGATCAGACCTCCGCCTGTTCGTTGGGTGTAGATAGATCCTCAGGGTGTCCTATGTGTGTCAAGATAGGATCCGTCAGTTCTGTGTACCAGAGCATAGGTAGTCCATATGATTAGCAATCAGATAAAACCATGGGCCCGTGGTAAAGTTTAGAAGCTAGTTCTAAACATTCTTTTAGAGATTGCTAATAGAATAGTCGACTGGATAATCCCGATAGAGATTTGACGTTTACATCTATATCTCTGGGATTTATCCGGATACCTGTGAGGGAGGAATTATACATTTGCCATGACCTCGACCTGTATGGTTCAGCGAGATTATCTGTGATCGTCATAATCTACGGGTGGATAGATTATGGACACAAAATTTGATTTCGTGACGGATATACCTGAATCTAGAGAGTCTCAATAATGAAACATACTCATAGAGCACTATAGCAACATTAATAAATAATATTGATTATTTATAAAGCCGTTTAAAGGTTAAACGCAAGATACGTGCTAAACGGACTAGATAGTCATTTGCCTAATTATTGTGTATTTACATTTAATACTTGATTAATTTAAATATACATTAATTAATAGTCAAAATGAGTTATTTGACTTATATCCTAAATGAATATATGTTTGTAATATTTAATGTAAATATTATACATATATTTAATATATTTATATTTGATTAATTAATTGATTATTTAATTGTTAAATGATTAAATTAATTAAAATATAAATATCTTACATTATGATATATTAAGTAAATGATGTTAGTTGCCTTTTTTGACTTAAATAAATATCTAATAAAGTTGTATTAAGATATTTATGCAAGTTGATAACATAAGCTTGAAATGAAAATGAAATTACAAAACTTGTATATGTCTTTGTGAATTTCGGCCAAGGCATATCTTGTACAAGTATATATTGATTTTCATTTCACTTTACACTTAACCTAATACACTTTACAAAAGAAAACTCCATTGAAGAAACTAAGGAAAACTTGAGAAAAGAAAGATAAATCAAAGAAAGCTTGGAATTTTAGTAAGTTTTTCAAACTTGCTATTAGAGAGGAAAATGTTCCTTAGGTTCTAGGCTTCAACATGTGATGTTCTTAGATTATTTATTTCTTTATTTCTTTGTGTTTTTGTTGATGGAAGTTTGATTGAAGTGTTGAGCATGTATGGTGAAAGAAGGTTGTGACTATTGTAGTTGTAAACTTTCTTTTAAGGTTTTGGAAACCATGTTGCTAATCTAGAGTTATTGACCCACTCTTAAATGACCTAGATTTGATCTTGAGTTGTTTCATTGTGTTGAGACTTGGATTGGATGGAAGAATGATGATTGAAGTAATTGATTTAATGTATTTGGTCTAATTTGTCCAATTTGTGGAAATTGAAAAATTAGGGTTCATGACCAATTCCAAATTTGGGGCTTTTCATATATGTTGTGTATTTGTGTGTGTATATGATGCATATAAAGTTTCATGTTCATTGGATTACATCTTGATGTGTTTTGATGCATGAAATGACAAAATGCACAAACCCCCCCCCCCCTTATGGTGCTCTCGGCTTTGGTGAGAAATTTGGGATTTTGGTTGCTTTGGTGTTTTGAACATGCTAATTTCATCTTAGAAATGATTTAGAATCATTCAAAATTGATTAGATCAATTTCGGACTAAAATGGACAAAATACCAAAGTAAGGGTAATTTGGTAAATTCACTTAAATATGATTTATTGAATTTTATTTCATAATTTGATTATTGGAATATTAAATAAATATGTTTATTTGATTAATCCGAGAAAAAGTGTTATTTTGTAGATAAATAAAGTTTCAGGACACTTTGGAGGTGATTTGGGCCAAAACAGTGAAAATTGGACGAAAATGGTATTTTGGTAATTTGCCGCGTCGAGACGCCAAGACCTTCAGCGTCGCGACGCCTAACGTGCGCCAGGTCCACGTGTCAGAATCTGAGAAAAGTTTGACTTTGCTAACGTGCGTCGTGCCACGTGTCACCATCACAGCCGATCTGCTAACGTGCGCCGTGTATGTGTCATCATCCTACGGTGCCGACATTCGCCATCGCCATGTGTCACTCCACGACATTTCCACGTCATCATCCACATCACCTGTTGACTAAGTCAAAGTGCCACGTGTCTACCACGTCATCATCAACCAATCACAGCGTGCCACGTGTCGCAATTCTATGGTGCCGAAGGTCAAATTGCCACGTGTCGCCACGTCAGCATCAATTATTGACTGACTTATCCTTATCTGACACGTGGTGGATAAGAATCTGAGCCGACCAATCAGAAGCGGCCACGTGTCACAATAATTGAGCTCCAACCACCTTGCCACGTGTCACTTTATCACCTTATCCAAAATCGCCACGTGTCATCACCTCAGCATGCCACGACCAAAAGAAGCTAGCGTAGCGACGCCAAAGGCCTTGGCGTCGCGACGCCCAGAGCCTACCGAGGCCTATAAATTCAACTCGATGTTTCAGTTTCAGATGTACCATTCTCTCTGAATTCTCTGATGTAAATAAGGAGTTTTCTATCTAGTTTCTTTTAGTTTTTAGTTTTGTAAATAATTTTAATTACGTTTTGTAATAATAGTAATTTACTTTCTTACTTTTTACAGTTTTTACTATTCACCATGAGGAGGTAACTTCCCCAGCTAGGGTGAAAGGTAATTCTTTTACTGTTACTATTTAGATTAATCTCCCTTAAAAATAATATATTCACTATTTAAAATATTGACTTAAAAAGGATACCGCTATTTTGGTCGGTTGGTAATTAAACTTTATTACCGCCTATATGGCAGGTTCATGGACAAATCTTTTTACCGCCTAAATGGCTGGTTGGACATAATTTGACTTAATCAGGTTACCGCCTATATGGCTGGTTGGTAATGTTATCACAAGTTTATATATTATATTATGGGAGATATCTAAATAGTAAATAGTAAAAGTTGATCATTTTACCTTAGCATTTTATTTTATTTTACTTTTCAGCTTTTACTTTATGTCTTTTACTTTTCAGCATTTTTACTTTATGTCTTTTACTTTTAAGTTTTTACGAGCCCTAGTTATGTGTTAGTTATCTGGGGTTGTGATGAATTCTAATATCACCGGTTTATAAGGGGTTATTTTATAGTTTGGTAATTTAAAGGTTTACTTATTAAGTCTTAAGCTTAATGCTTCTGGTTGTCTGATCACCAATAAGATTGATCTGGTAAATCTAAAATGAACTAGACATAGGGATTTTAGGTTTCAGCCTTAGACATAATAGCCCACGATCTTCCTTGAGGATAGATAACCCTTTAATAGATTTCATTACAGGATAGACATATACCTGTCGGGCGGGGGTAGCCATAATTGGAACTCAAACTTAATGAATCCAGATAGTTTGGTTGACATAGACATATGGTTCAATTGGGTTAAACTGGGTATTTGCGTCTGACCATCGACAGAGGCTTTTGCATAATTTCGTGTTCCAGGTTAGTAAACCGATTTATTACACAAACATAAAATAATCACTTCATCTTTTAAAAGATATTAGAAAGATTCACAACCTTAGATCTTTGTGTCTTTTGTTATTTTCCTTAGTATTTTCTTTTGTCTTTTTATTTATTTATTTATTTAGCAAATCTACAATCAACCAAATCAATCAAACAATCATTCTTTTCTCCTTCAATTAGATATCTGTAAATAAATAGTATCAATAATTAATAACAACAGTAGGAATTAAGTCCTCGTGGGATCGATATTTTTATATTACTTGAACGATACGTACGCTTGCGTTATACGTGTGTGTTTACGCCGGTCAATGATTTAACCATTAAATCATCATCCTTCCAAGCTTGAAAGACTTCACGTTCCTCCGGTGAAGCGTCCTCTACCACAGCAAGGGGTAGTGGACCCTCAAGAACATATCTCAACCTCTCGGAATCGAGGACAATCCTCAAATCCAGATCCCAATCAGCGAAGTTCTCTGCGCCTTTAAGTTTGTTCGCATCAAGTATACGCGCAAACTGATTAGTGGATGGTGCCGCCATCGTAAATCTATCATATAGAATACGAAAAACGGTTAGCAGAAAATATGCAGTTTCATATAATATCATAAGCATAAACTAGATCATGGATTTTTAATCTAAAAATGCCCATCCCACTAAATCATGCAATATTATAATCCCCAAACAGAATACAAATATTTAATAATTAAATTAAATACAAATAGTGAAAAGTGGATCCCGTGAATATATTTCAGCTCACAGCAGAGGCACGGTCTCGCCTACGTATATTCATTAGGTAGACAACTCATTTTTCAATCACTCACTAGTGACTCATGGGTTTCCGGTCCTGGTCGTTTCTCATTGTCGCTGCTAAAGCAGGCCCACAAGGAGACGTACCAAGGTTAAACTCGTCAATGATAAACTCAAGTTACTTGCGTCACCCTGACAGCTAGGGCACGTTCAGGATTCCGCTTTCGCTTGAATTTATCTAGTATTTGATATACATCCGGTATAAATAAATCTCTATCGACTACACCCTCACAGCAGAGGCACGGTCTCGGATGTAGTCACGGAGAAATATTTATAAACCGTATTGACAAGACGGACCACATAACATGCATCAAATACATAATTACATTTAAACCTTATTAATTAGGGATTTTCCGCTAAGTGTCATACACCCTAAACCTAATCAAATTAGAATATAACATGCATGTATAAAGTCAAGAAAACATGATTAAACATTGAATTAAAGGGCTAATCATATTAGGGGGCCTAGAATCAGACTCGCTCTGATACCATTTTGAAAGGGTTTTATCTGACGGATATCCGGTAACGCAGTGAAAACAGTGGAAAATCAAATTTTCGGATTTCAAAACTTTTTCTCGGATTAATAAAATAAACTTATTTATTTTATTATCCAATAATCAAATTATGAAATAAAACACTATAAATCAAATTTATGTGAATTTACTAAATTACCCCTAAACAAGCATTTTGTTTATTTTTAATCCGAAATTGTTCAAAACAATTTTGAATGATTCGAAATAATTTCTAGGATGAGTTTAACATGTTCCAAATGTCAAAATACAATTTGCAACAAAAACCCAAAAATTCAACCTTGGCCGAGAGCTCCCTAAGGGGAAATAATTGTGTATTTTGCACTTCCAATGTTCAAAAGACATCAAGGAAAAATCCAATCAACCCAATATTTTACATGCATCATATACACATCCAAATACATCACATAAATGAAAAGCCCTAAATTTCGAAGTGGTTACAAACCCTAATTTTTTAATTTCTTCAAATTGGACAAATTAGACCAAAATTAATAAATCCAATACTTCAATCATGTTTCTTCCATTCAAATCAAGTCTCAACACAATGAAATAACTATAGATCAAATCTAGGCCATTTAAGAGTGGGTCAACAACTCTAGATTAGCAACAAGTTTCTTAAACTATCAAAAGTATGCTTATTAACTCATTAAAAGCATCCTTTGAATTTTATACATGCTCAACACTTATCAAATCTTTAATCCATCAAAAATACAAAGAACAAAGAATATAAAAACATAAGAAACTCATAACATAAAGCCTAGAACTAAAGGAATATTTTTCCTTCTAATAGTAAGTTGGAAAAACTTACTAAAATCCAAGCCTTTTCTTGTTTTTCTTTCCTTTTCTTCAAGCTTCTTGGTTTTCCTTTTAATGGAGTATTTGATGATTGTTTTAAAGTTATGAAACCCTAAAAGAAAACAAAACAATTTATACCAAAACCCTATGCCTTGGCCGAATTTTGTTTGTAACAAAATATCAAGATATTTCTTTTATTTCTTTTAAATTACAACTTGTCCACTTGGTTAAATTGATCATTACACTTTAATGAATAATTCAAACAAGTCAACAATTGCAACCAAGTCATTAAATAAAATATCACAACTTTAAAATATCACAACTTTAATTAATTTAATCATTTAACAATTAAATAATTAATTAATTAATTAAATATAAATATATTAAATATATGTATAATATTTACATCAAATATTAAATACATATATTCATTTATGATATTAGTCAAATATCTCAATTTGACAATTAATTAATGTGTATTTGAATTAATCAAGTATTAAATGCAAATACACAAAAATTAAGGAAATGACTATCAGGTCCATTTACATGTATTTTGCGTTTAACCTTTAAACGAATTTATAAATAATTAATATTATTTATAAATGTTGCCCTAGTGCTCTACGAGTATATTTCGTTAGTGAGACTCTCTAGATTCAGGCATATCCGTCACGAAATCCAATTTCGTGTCCATAATTTATCCACCCGTAAATTATGAAGATCACGAATAAACTCGCTAAATCATACAGGTCGAGGTCATGGAAAATGTATAATTCCTCTGTCACAGGTATCCGGATAAATCCCAGAGATATAGATGTTAATGTCAAATCTCTATAGGGATTATCCAGTCGACTATTCTATTAGCAATTTCAAAAAGAACATTTAGAACTAACTTCTAAATCGTACCACGGGCCCATGGTTTTTATCTGATTGCTAATCATATGGACTACCTATGCTCTGATACACAGAACTGACGGATCCTATCTTGATACACACAAGACACCCTGAGGATCTATCTACACCTAACGAACAGGCGGAGGTCTGATCTAAATAGATCGGTGACGTGACTGCCATCTAAGTGTAGAAGATGTCTCATATGCCCACAAGGCATCTCAAGTCTAAGAATCACAAGTGCTACTCAACCCGATAAGATCCTTATTGACGTTGGTGTACCATCCATTAAGAATCTTCAGTGAGTCGTTCAGTGTTTATCCGCTATAAACACCTACACGTCTATACTAGTCTCCAAGACTTATGGTTCATTGAGAAACCATTGGAATCATATATTCCAGTATACGACATGTATCGGTCTCAACGGGTTTACTATACTGACCAAGTAGTGTAAACCTTGACCAGGAACTGTTTGAGAATGACAATGTCATGATACAACTCAATGTCAGTTGCGACGCTTTTGCAACTGCATCATGACTAGTCATTCTAAGGTCATTACGTCTTTACAATATTAAAATATACATTATATTATAGAAACTGCATATATTATTCAAAATAATAATGTTTTAGAGAAGTATTCATAAATAAATACAACCGGAAATTGGCGCTGTGAGCACCAACCCCAACAGTTCACACTTCCGTAAGTGTGAGTTCTTCAACTTGGGAAGAACATTCCACCTGCGTAAGTATTTCTATCCCCGTTTAACTCAGGTGACCGAGCTTTTTATGTCATAGCTCGGTTGCCTTATTACTGTTGACTGTATTTATGCCACTATTGGAAAGCTTAGCATGCATCAAATACAGAGTTGAATCTTTCTTACCTCGTGCCATCACCATTGATCCTTTAGTGAGCTTCCAGATTCTGTCACTAAAGGTGTTGCAGAAACCTTCATCATCCAGCTTGCCTGTTGAGATCAGGTTTAACCGGATGTCAGGGATGTGTTTGACTCCCTTCAATACTAGTCTTGTCTCGTTGTCTGTTTCAAGGCAGATGTCTCCAATACCGACGGCTTTGGACTGGCCGTCATTCCCCATCCTTACAGCACCATAGTCTCCTGGTGTGTAAGATGAAAAGAAGTCTCTGCGAGATGTGGCGTGTATGGAGGCGCCACTATCTATCACCCAACTAGTCTCGTGGCTGGCAAGATTCACAACATTTTCTTCATACATAATGCAGAATTATTTGGAGGTTTTGTCGGTGGTAGTAGCAACTCTTTCTTGGTTAGAGTCACTATCTCTCATGGACTGATCATTCTTCAGTTTGTAGCAATCCCTCTTCATATGGCCTTTCTTCTTACAGTGGAAACATTCTATTTCCCCCGATTCTTGTCTGATTTACCTGGGTCTCGGCTTTTACTCCTCCCTCTTCTGGTGTTCTTTTCTATCACTAGAGCTTCTGAGGTTGAGGCTGATGCTGACTCCTGCATTCTCGTCCTCTTTTCTTCCTCGAAGATCCTTGTTTTCGCCATCTCCATAGTGACTTTCTCATCCGTGGCTGAATTTATCACCGTAAATCTGAACGTTTTCCAAGATTCTGGTAACGTATTAAGAAGTATTAAGCCATTTACCTCATCACTGAAGTCTATGCCCAATCTAGACAGTTCTTTCATGGTGCCGAGGAAATCGTTGATATGGTCCGCCACAGCTGTACCTTTCTGGTATTTCAAACCCATCATCTTCTTGATGTAGTACAGCTTGTTGTTGACAGTCTTTGCTCGGAAAAGCTCCTCCGGCTTTCTCCATAAGACACGTGCATTTGTTTCTTCACTGACATGATTCACGATACTGTCGTTGATCCACTGACGAATAGTACTGCATGTTTTCAGGTGAAGATTAGCCCACTTCTCATCGGACATTCCTTCTGGTTTCTGCTCCAGAAATATCGATCCATCATAGTCTTTCACATACAAAAGGTCTTTCATCCTTCATCTCCAAGTGAAATAATTGGTATTGGTTAACAAAACCATTTTTCCGTTACCCCCATCCATCATAAAAATTCTAATCAGAATATCAAAAAACGGAGCTCACTGTTGCGTCCGGAATGGTAAAAAATGGTGGAAATGACATTTCGTTTGTCAAAATCCGACACAGGAGCCAAATTGCAAATTTCAGAAATTACAAGGGTAAAAGTGCAATTTCCGAAAGTTCAGGGGAAAAAGTGCAATTACGGAAAATTTTAGGGACTAAAATGTAATTTTCAGAAAATATAGGGACCTATCTGAAATTTACCAGTCTCCGCTGACGTGGCACTGCTGACGTGGCACTTGCTGACGTGGCAGATGACGTGGCTGCTGACTAGTCGCTGACGTGGCACGGATTGGCGCTGACTCAACGCTGACGTGGCGCCTACGTGTCTCGTCTTCCTCCTTGGTCTGCGCGTGAAGCGCGTAAGGCGCGTGAACCTGCTTCGGTAAAGCGCGTGTGGCGCGTGAACCTGCTTCTGTAAAGCGCGTGTGGTGCGTGAGGATGACTGGGACCTCCGTTTGATCGCCGAAAAATACCATCGAGCTCGTCCGCCGTGAAAAGTCCGATCGTATGCTCAAAATTGATTTTCGACAACTTTTATCCGAACCGATTTTTCGAACCAAACCTCTGTTACCGAGTTTCGGGATCCCACCGTGGAACCGTAGCTCTGATACCACTTGTTGTGATGAAACACACACTAATAGAGGTGATTGGAGAGAAAATTCTTTTTTTATATCACAAACAAAAGAATTACAAAGCTTCAAATTAACCCTAAGCTTTACAAAAAAAAACTCTCACACCACTTTACTCTCTATATTTCTTATTCAGAGTTGATTACAAATGAACTCAAAATCTCCCTTTTATAATGTCAAACCGCGTGCTACAGTAACACGCGGTTTGGAAGCTGTCAGCAAGTTGGCATACTTTCGGCGCTCACTTCTCATGCATGATGTACTCCATGCAATTTTATCAACTTTCGGTGTTGGCTTCTCTTGTTGCTTCTCTGCTGGAGTCTACTGCATGGGGCATGCATTGGTGCTTGCTGTTTTCAACATGATGGAACTTGGTCCACCAATCTGTTGGAAATCTAGCATACGATATGCAGTGGAAAATTAAAATTTTTCAATTTTAAAAATAAATTTCCAATCCAAGATCATGATTAATTTGCATTCTTCATGATAATATTTATTTATGAAACATAAATCAAAACGTACCTTAAAGCTTTAAGTAATCCCCGTACCGTTCCTCGTAAATTCTTCAGAGCCACTCACACGTTTGGCCTCCAACGGTATCCACAAAAAACAGAGAGTTTAGGATTTTGGATTTCTCAAATCCATAATTATGTAAGTGTCTTTTCTTTGATACTAGCTTAAGAAAGAGACTTGTTTTAGGGTTTATGGAATTTTAGGAGTATAAAGAATTTTTTCTCAAATAAAATTCAAAATTTTCTTTTATTTCTTTTCTTTCTCACGTGAAAACAAAATTGCTTTTCAAATTTGCTTAAATTTTTGGTTGTGCTTCACGTTAATGGCAAGGGCTTATTTTATATCATTTTGATTTTAGTTGTTTTAATTCCAATCAAATTAGAATTAATAGGATAAGATTTAATCCTATTAAAATAGGAATTTTAATCCATCCTAAATAAACAACTATTATCCTTATTTTATTTAATTAAATTAATTAAATAAAATTTATCAATCATAATCAAATTAGGATACTATAAATCTGAAATTATAATTTAATGCAAATATTTTGCAAAATTATATTTCAACCCCTATAATTTTGGAAATTACAAACAACCTCTACACTTTTGGAAATTACGAAACAACCCCTAATTTTTAGATTTGCACTTTGGCCCAAAATTTCCAGAATTCCATTTTTATCCATAATTTCTGAAATTATGAATTTACCCCAAAGTTTAAAAACTTAACATTTAAGTCCTAAAACTTAAATCTACATAATTTATCATTAACTCATCAATACTTTAAAGTGTGTGACCCAGTATGTTCTTTCTTATGTTGGCAATGGAGATAGTTATAGACTTCATAAGTCTCGATAAATTAATCTAATTAATTTATCCTCAATTAACACCTTAATTAAGAAACTAATTTCCATAAATCAAGAGCGGCATCTAGCAATGCATCATGACCCTCAATTAAGAAAGAATATTAACTTTAGTGAAACCTATTCTGTATACGATTACCGTATGATTCAATCTTTTCACCTCATATATATCCCGCCAATGATTCTAGAGTATGGAGAATGTCATGGACTTATATTATCACTTATGTCAAATCACGCCTCTTGGGATATTGACTCTATGTTATCCAGAGCGGCGAATCCTTTATTAATCACTCATTACCTTCATATGCTTTTCTTATTGCCCAATCATTACCCTATAGGCAATCTCGCTATGGACTACGGAGGTGTAATGTCAAAGCATATATGATCCACATATAAGATACCATGGAGATCTCAAGTCTAAGGATCATTTATACTATCGTTGCAAAGAGAAATCTCATAGACATATGAATAACACTCTATATGGGTTCTCAAGGATTGATATGGAGACAATACATGGACAAACATGAGACATAAACACAGTTAGAACGATGTTGTTTTGGCGATAGCAATTGTTTTGGTTTTAGTGAGACATATATCGATTGTTTTGGTTTTTTATTTTATTTACCACATATTGACGTCGTTTTGACAAAATTGCTATAAAAAAATTGGTGTTGTGCTCGGGCATGTTAGAGGAGCGAGTCCTCAATGTAAAAATACTGACTTTTAATAAACGATTGTGAAAACTATGGGTTCTCCAAAACCTGTAAGGGATAAGCAATTGGAATCTAAGAGGAGGATAAAAAGACTAAGAGTTGAAAACTAGTAAAACTGGAAATTTTACTAGAATTGAAAATCTTTATTGGAATGAAAAACTATAGAGATGGTTACTGGAATTGAGATTCTAGAATTATATAGGAATGCTTAAAAGAAAGAAAATTAACTACAGAACTAACTAACTACATAAAGTAATTGAGAATTGATATGTTTTGGATTTTTGATCGATGTGATGTTGGTCCTTTTCTCTTGGCTCTTCTTTGATTTTTTATAACTCCTGAAATAACTGTCTTAGAATGCTTCTTAACTTCATGTACGTTTCCTGCTGACTTTCTTTCTTGCAACTGATATTCACGTTATGCACTAGTTTTTGGAGGAAACAACTACATGATGGAGGAAAATTGGTACATGTTCAGATTTATTGGAGTAACCATTTGTAGATAATTCTTATCATTGAAGCATTTGGACTTAGGCCTGGTTCCTCTGAAAATTAGGCTGGACTTGAATATTTTGGGTGCAAACAATACCTTTGCATGCTTTTCGCTCAACGGGCCAAATTGCATGTATTGAAATATATTATGTCATTGGTTCTTTCATAATTTTCTTTCAAGATGTAAAACTCTAAAAAAACCCAAAATTACCTTCTCTAAGTTTTGAGTAAAATCAGCAACAAAAAGCCCAGAATACAGCCCCTCCTTATTCACCAAAGAGGATTTTTCCAAACTCTCCCCCCAATTTCTAGGAAAACCATTAATGGCCCAAATCCTCAATCCCTAAAATTTATCCCCAAATTGAATTTGAAGAAGTCAGCCCTAATTTTCTCACCCAATTCCTCCTCATCCACGTCAACAACCTTCTTCTCCTTGCACCTACACACGACAGCCATGGTTTCATCATCTACCACGCTGGCAATGTGTTCATCTTATACGGAAACTGACGTTAGCACGACATACAGCGACACAATCTCTCTTTGCATGACCATCGCTGCGCACTCTTGGGGCTGGCTTGGTTTACGCTCCTCTAGGACCAAAACAAATCATGGCTCTCTCCTCCATGGACTCAGCTTCAACGACAGTCACAGCTCTTTCGTCCACATCAGCGACCAATAGCGCCACCACAAGCACAGTTGCTCCTCATGCGGCTCCAGTGGCCGGATCCTTCATATTCTGCGCTTCTCCTTTTTCAATCAATGCCATCGTAACAGCCAGCATGCAAGGCTCTCCATCAACGTAATTCTCTAACCCAGACACTCTCCGTCGCGTACGTTTTATCCACAGTAACCACCACCTCTGCGCACATCCTAGCGGCGATTAAACCTCCTGCCTCGTACGCTCCTTCGCAAGCAATCACCACAGCGCCGCGAGATCCAGACTCGGCCTCTGCGTTGCAAGCTCCGACATTGCAGGAATCCATCGTACTTCCTTCATTGAGCGCTCCTCTATTACCCACGCAAGCGCCAGCAGCGCAGCCTCCGTCCGTAAGTGTTTTTCCACTACATCCACCATTGCACGAAGCAGAAGCAACTCCATCTTCGGCCGCCCCTAACTTCTACTCGATTTATGATGACTCTATCAAGCTCGCTGGTTCCGGCCCCATCTTTGATCTCTCCTCCATTTTTCTCTCCATGGGCTCTGTAACTAGGTGTTGGAGTTGGTGTTTTGAGCTTCAATCCGGATATTGTATAGTACATTATATTTTATTATTTATTAATAAAATAATTATATTTTCATTTTAAACCTAATTAATGGCATTGTCATTATACATATTAGATTGATGTATAAATATGCTAAGAATCACATCGACCTTAGAATAGTCATGTCGTTGAAAGTACCTACAAGCAATAGCGACAAAGAAACTCTATACCCAATAGGGGGGTGAATTGGGTTATCGCTATAAATGCGGAATTATAAAATCTTTGCCGATTTTAAGCTCTTATTACCAAGTGGGAGTTTTAGGCAATTTTCTCTATTCCAATTAATAGCCTATATGCAAGTTTCTAATCAATATTATAAATGTAATCAAACTTGCAAATAAGTAAAAGTAAGGGAAGAGAAATACGACACCGCGATTTATAGTGGTTCGGCCAAACGTGCCTACGTCCACTCCCCCAAGCCTCGCTTGAAGATTTCCACTAGAATCGAGTTTTCCGTGGTTCACTCGTAACCAGAGTTTTCCGCCAAGGCGCACTCCAAACCTTTTACAAGATTGAGTTTTCTACGTAGGTGCACTCACAACCTTTACAAATTACCCAAACAATGGGATTTCACAAACCGCAAGTGTTTTTGATATGAAAGATTTAAAACACACTTGGGCACTCACAAATAATAAGAAGATTGTGTGAGAGCAAACCCAAGTGTTCTAAGCTCACTAAATGATATGGAAGATGTGTGTGTGAGCTTGGATGAATGTTTATGAATATGAAGGTGTATGACACTTTTTGTTTGCCTTAGAGAATGTATATGAAGGTTTTCTAGATCTCTAATCTAAGGCAAAGGAGTTGGAGTTCTATTTATAACAAAATTCAAAGTTTTCCCCAACTTACAGCGAGAGACGGCGAGGAGCACCCGGCGAGGGGACCGGCATACCGGTCTAGGGCTCCAATGGTAACATAACGTTCAAAAAACTAGCCGTTGGACCGGCGAGCAAACCGGCGAGGAGACCGGCTAGGAGACCGGCGAGGAGCTCCCTGGTTCCAGAGAGCATTATTTGCTCAGCTAAAACCGGCATGGAGACCGGCGAGCAAACCGGCATGGGGACCGGCATGGAGCTCCCTGGTTTCAGTATGTGCATGACCAGTCAAGACTGACGACACTTGGTATTTTGGCCGTAACTTTCCTAGAAAAATCCAAATTATGATCCGTAAATTTATACATAAACTAGACACATAGATCTAGCTTCTGTAAAAAATTCAGCTCCAAAAACATTAAGATGAATTTTATGGAATTTTTCTAATGTGACGTGTATGCAGAAAACGCACATCTGAACATGTTGTACTAAAAAGGCTCTAGCAAAAGTTCTATGCATCGGAATTATGTTCCGTTGAACCGTAGCAAACTAGAGACACATATCTATCTAACGGTATATTATTTGAAGTTTAATTCAACCGTTTGATAGTTTTTGGAAGATCATTTACCGATGCACTTGTGCATAGAAATTCATTTTTGTGCAAATAAAGTGCAAATGATTCTTTAAGCATTCTAATCCATTTTAAATGCAAGTGATGCAAAATGTATGATTCCTAAGAGCTTTAGATCACTTGAGTAAACTCACTTACAATAAAATTTAGCTCTTAATCATTATCTTCGATTTGCCGCTAGTCTTTACATTCTCGCTCTTCACCCCATATGCTTCAACACTTTTTGTATTGCTTCGTGTTCGTACGTCGAAGACTTCTTTCATGTTGACGTCATCAAAATCCATTTATGCGACCAAGTCGCCAACAATCTCCCCCTTTTTGATGATGGCAACCCCTTAAAACTTGTTGATACTTGTGAGCTTCTTGAGTCCAAATTTGACAATTTTGCTCCCCCTCAACATAAGCTCCCCCTCAATGTGTGATTGTCTTTAATATAACTCTATAACAACTTGACACAAACACATTAGTACATTTACTCCCCCTTAAACCAAGGGTGAGGGTTAAAACAAGTTTTTAACCTCATTTCTAATGATTTCTCCCCCTTTGACATTATCAAAAAGTGGAGAAGTAAAATTTAAATCTAAATGAGATACCAAATATATATGTGCTATAAAAACGATACCAAAGTTAAAAAATATGCACATTTTGGCATTTCCCCCTTTTTGCCATAAGATGTAAAAATTATGTATAATGCAATTTTCAAAAGATTATGTACTATGATACCAATTAACAATTTATATCACTGGATCTATTTGAATATCATAACATTTTAAGCATTATATCTCCCTAATTGTGATATCAAATAAAATAAGTCATTATATATCATGATACCAATTAAAATCAATGACTTCAATCCATTTTAATGATTGGCTTCTTATGAATATCTTACCAATTACTTAAACAATCAAAATTCATGCTTTTCATGATTATACAATTATGTTACATGGCAAATTCATTTATAATGCAAAATTAATCAAATGATCACATATAGGAGTTTTGACTCAATGAATTCAATGTGATACCAATTGAAATAGGATAGGGGTTTAAATATATGATTAAGGCACTTAGTGATATCAAATGGAAATCGATACCAATAGAAGTTTGAATACATTGCCTAATCATTTTGTATGCTTTAAAAAATATTTTAACCAAAGTGAAATATGCATACATATAGAAATTGGAGGAAACGGTACCAATGTTTCCGTAAATACGGATTTTACCTTTACCGTTGCGATTCCTCATTTCCTTGAGCCTTTGGGATCAATTTTGCAATTCTCTTTAAAAATCCATTCCCAAAGCTCCCCCTACAAATTTATCAATTACACTTTGGTACCCAAACTTTCTTGGGTCCATTGGGGTTAGTTTTGATTCCTTGAGGAATCCATGCATTCTATTCACATTCATATACATGCATTCAAAACTTTTATGTCCCTTTTTGTTAAAAGCATGGCATGTGACATTTTCATTTATAACATTCTTAGCATGAGAATCGGATGCCTTAACAAAATAATTCTTTAAAAATTTTCTTTTAATGTAAGGCCTATATCCTAATCCTTCTCTTTTAAAAGCACATTTTTGGGATCCAATAAGCATATTAAAATTTTTATGTCCCAATGTGAATTTGCTAAGTAAGTTTTGCAAATCTATAACCTTAGTGTTTAATAAAACATTTTCATTCAATATAGATTCACAATTGCATGTCTCAGAGCTAGATGGCATATTTGATATGGCATTTTCAAGTTCTAGCTTTTTCAATTTTAAACATGCATTTTCATCATTTAGGCATGCAGTTTCTTTTTCATGTTTGGCCTTTAAGCAAATAATCTCATTATCTAAAACATGAATTTTATCTATATAGCATGCATGTTCATTTTTAAGTATAGCATGCTCATTTTTAACTAACTTCAATTTCTTTTTAAGCATATCACACAATTCTTTTAAGCTAATAAAGCACCAAGTAAATCATTATAATCTTGAGAATTGTTTGTACCTCTTCTTCTTCGCTTTCTTCCTCAATTTCAAAGTGGATGTCCTCATCCGTGTGATAGCCATGAGTGCTAGATTTGTTCTTTCTTGGACCTCTTCTTCTTCCTCGGATGAGCTGGAGTCGCTGTCACTCCAAGTTGAAGTTGCTTTCATCGCCCTTTTTTTCGATTTTCCTCTCATTTTCCTCAATGGGCAATCCATAGTTATATATGACCCGGTTTGTTGCATTCATAACAAACAATTTTCTTGTTCTTCCGCGGCCATTTTTCTTCTTTCTTTTCATCCGTCTTTGATTTTCCCTTTTGTTTTACGGATTGAAGAAGCTTTTTGAAGCTCTTATTTATTTGAGCCAACTCATCATGACTATCATTTTCACTTGAGCTTGACTCATCTTTTCTTCTTGCTTTTAAGGCCAAGGATTTCCTTGTCCTTTTCTCATCTTCCTCCTTTTTATCCATTTTGATCTCCATTTCATACTCAAGCAATTTGCCGACCAAATCATCCATCTTTAATGTGTTTATGTCGTTTGCTTCTTTAATGGAGGAGGTATAGCTTCTAAACTCTTCGGGAGAGATCTCAAAATTTTCTTCACTTGATCCGATGTCCCGATGACTTTTCCCAAGGCTCCCAAATGGTTGATGATGATTGTAAACCTTGAAATCATGTGATCGATTTCTTCCCCGGATTCCATCTTGAAATTGTCCAATTCGCACATGAACCGGTTGATCTTCGATTCCTTCACTTGGCTTGTGCCCTCATTGACCATTTCCAAAGACTTCCACAAATCATAAGCATTTCCACACTCCGGAAGTTTGTTTACTTGATCCCGATCAATGGCACATAGGAGTTGGTTGAGTGCTCTAGCATTTTGTGAGGCTATTTTTACATCCTCATTATCCCATTCCAAATTTGGCTTTGGAATATCAATCCCGTTGCTATCCTTCTTTGTTGGCATATTTGCACCCCGTGTGATAATCAAATAGGATTGCGAATCATTGGCTAGGAGATAATTTAGCATTCTCATCTTCCAATAATTGTAGTCCGTTCGGTGTGTAAACGGAGGTCTAGTCGTTGAAAAACCCTCGGCAAGATTTGACGAGTTGCTTGTAGATGCCATGATCTATTCTCGGACGGTCAAGTCTTTCTAGAGAATACCTCGCTCTGATACCAACTGAAAGTACCTACAAGCAATAGCGACAAAGAAACTCTATACCCAAGAGGGGGTGTGAATTGGGTTATCGCTATAAATGCGGAATTATAAAATCTTTGCCGATTTTAAGCTCTTATTACCAAGTGGGAGTTTTAGGCAATTTTCTCTATTCCAATTAATAGCCTATATGCAAGTTTCTAATCAATATTATAATGTAATCAAACTTGCAAATAAGTAAAAGTTAGGGAAAGAGAAATACGACACCGCGATTTATAGTGGTTCGGCCAAACGTGCCTACGTCCACTCCCCCAAGCCTCGCTTGAAGATTTCCACTAGAATCGAGTTTTCTGTGGTTCACTCGTAACCAAGAGTTTTCCGCCAAGGCGCACTCCAAACCTTTTACAAGATTGAGTTTTCTACGTAGGGCACTCACAACCTTTACAAATTACCCAAACAATGGGATTTCACAAACCGCAAGTGTTTTTGATATGAAAGATTTAAAACACACTTGGGCACTCACAAATAATAAGAAGATTGTGTGAGAGCAAACCCAAGTGTTAAGCTCACTAAATGATATGGAAGATGTGTGTGTGAGCTTGGATGAGTGTTTATGAATATGAAGGTGTATGACACTTTTTGTTTGCCTTAGAGAATGTATATGAAGGTTTTCTAGATCTCTAATCTAAGGCAAAGGAGTTGGAGTTCTATTTATAACAAAATTCAAAGTTTTCCCCAACTTACAGCGAGACCGGCGAGCACACCGGCGAGGGGACCGGCATACCGGTCTAGGGCTCCAATGGTAACATAACATTCAAAAAACTAGCCGTTGGACCGGCGAGCAAACCGGCGAGGAGACCGGCTAGGAGACCGGCGAGGAGCTCCCTGGTTCCAGAGAGCATTATTTTCTCAGCTAAAACCGGCATGGAGACCGGCGAGCAAACCGGCATGGGGACCGGCATGGAGCTCCCTGGTTTCAGTATGTGCATGACCAGTCAAGACTGACGACACTTGGTATTTTGGCCGTAACTTTCTCTAGAAAAATCCAAATTATGATCCGTAAATTTATACATAAACTAGACACATAGATCTAGCTTCTGTAAAACATTCAGCTCCAAAAACATTAAGATGAATTTTATGGAATTTTTCTAATGTGACGTGTATGCAGAAAACGCACATCTGAACATGTTGTACTAAAAAGGCTCTAGCAAAAGTTCTATGCATCGGAATTATGTTCCGTTTGAACCGTAGCAAACTAGAGACACATATCTATCTAACGGTATATTATTTGAAGTTTAATTCAACCGTTTGATAGTTTTTGGAAGATCATTTACCGATGCACTTGTGCATAGAAATTCATTTTTGTGCAAATAAAGTGCAAATGATTCTTTAAGCATTCTAATCCATTTTAAATGCAAGTGATGCAAAATGTATGATTCCTAAGAGCTTTAGATCACTTGAGTAAACTCACTTACAATAAAATTTAGCTCTTAATCATTATCTTCGATTTGCCGCTAGTCTTTACATTCTCGCTCTTCACCCCATATGCTTCAACACTTTTTGTATTGCTTCGTGTTCGTACGTCGAAGACTTCTTTCATGTTGACGTCATCAAAATCCATTTATGCGACCAAGTCGCCAACAGTCGTAATACTGGATAATAGGTGGTCCGACATTGAGATAAGTATTACTATTATAAACTATTCCTAAAGTTTATATATATATATTTTTAATCGTTGGTTTTGGAATACGGTCGAATTCGTATAACCTAGAAAACTAGCACATGTCGTATATTGGAATTAGAGTTCCAGTGGTTTAACCCAATGTAGACATGTGGGTATTGGTTTGACCGAATACTAAATGACTCATATTCGATTCCTAATAGTTGGAAGTACACACCACCGTCAATAGGAATCTCCTCGAGTCGAGTAGCATATGTGATCATTTGACTATAGGATAGTATTGATTTTGTGTGAGATCCTTCATACTTTGATGTCAAGTATGTCAGAAACCTTTCATGGTCTGACCTCTAGATGTTCGTTGGGTGTGGATCGATGCACTCGTTAATCAAGTGTGAATCAAGATATGATCCGTTGGCCCGTATGTGTACCTAAGTGGTTTAGGTATCTATATGAGTAAGTCACGATTCTTAAGACTTTGGTCAAAGCCGATCACTTAGGGTGGATCGCATCAGTTGTAAAGAATCGTGGACATGTCCACATGAGATGTGCTCCTCGGAAACTTGACGGCGTATTATATGTTTCCTAAGCATAACTCAGATAGCCTACGACGGAGGGATTGTTAAACATATGTGATAACCTCGACTTGTATAATTCAGAAAGGTCATTCGTGTTCTTCGTGAATTTCGAAGGGGGCGAATTGCGTACATGATGAGCGGAAAATATATCAATATTTACCGCCCCTTTAACTTAATATTTTATTTAGTTTCTCGGGTTTGATGAACGTTTTGATGTGTTTTAGTTTATTTTGCAGATAAAATAATATCGGATCTCAATGAAATCATTTAGGACGAAATATGGGTCAAATAAGGGCAATTATTGGACTTGATATTTTAATTTTGGAGATTGAAAACTTGAAAGGGCGTTTTTGACGAAGTGCAGTTTTGGAAATTCCAATTTTGCGCATTTTTCGTATTTTGGGCATAACGTTTTACTCCGATATCGGATTGAGCTGATTCAAGTTCCATATTAAAGAAGACTCAAAGCTCTACAGCTTTGAAAGACAAAATAATTTCGAATTCTTACGATTTCATGCCCGAAATTGATGAACCATCCAGAAGTGTGTTGTGTGTAATTATTAAAGTCACTTTCAATCATTTTCAAAGTAAAAAATAAATTAATAAATAAATAATAAAAATTATCAAATCATCACCAAACACGATAAGAGATTAGTGGAGCAATTAATAATGGATTTGGTGGAGCAATTAGTGGAGCAATTAATAATTGATTTGGTGGATGATTTCATGGAGGCAAAATTTTGCCTAAAATACCAAGCCATTTCATTTGTAAAATTCATACTTTCTTCTAAGGAATTCCTTAAGAATACTAAGAAGATTGTATCTTGTTTGTTTATTTACAGCTTTCAGTAATTAATTTCCGCTTTCGCACTTTCTTTTCTTTACTTTTCAGTTTTTACTTTCCGCAATTCACTTTTACGCACAGTACTTTTCTTTCTTTAATTTTCAGTTTTTACTTTCAGTAATTTACTTTTCAGCAATTTACTTTTCAGCAATTTACTTTTCAACAATTTACTTTCAGTAATTTACTTTCAGCATTTAATTTTCAGTATTTAATTTTAGCATTTACTTTCAGCATTTACTTTTCAGTATTTAATTTTCAGTATTTAATTTTCAGTATTTTACTTTATGTCTTTTATTTTATTTAAGTTTTTTTTACTACCCGTAAATATGTGTCATAACTAAGCCAGTTATCTGGGGTTGTGATGAAATCCAATATCACCGGTTTCTAAGGGGTTAGATTATAGCTTGGGTAATATAAAGATTTATTTATTGAGTCTTAATCTTAATGCTTTTTCATTAACTGACCATTAATAAAATTGAACTGGGAAACTTAAAATGAACTAGACATAGGGATTTTAAGTTTAAGACCTTAAACTCAATAGTCCACGATCTTCCTTGAGGATAGATAACCCTTTAATAGATTTCCTTACATGATAGACATATACCTGTCGGGCGGGGGTAGCCATAATTGGAATTTAAACTTAATGAATCCATATAATTTGGTTGATATAGACATATGGATCAATTGGGTTAAACTGGGTATTTGTGTCTGACCATCGACAGAGGCTTACACATAATTTAGTGTTCCAGGTTAATAAATCAATATATTATCCAACTTTAAGATAACCACTTCATCTTTAAAATGATATTGGAAGAAATCAAAACCCTAGATAGTTTTTAATATTGAATTTTCTTAAAACCTACTTTCGAACAATTTTATTTACTTGTTTTTAAATTTAGAATCGTCACCATTTCAAATCAATCAAACAACCTGTTAGATACTAGTAATCATTTGACCTCATAAAATTAATAGATTAGATATTAAGTTCTCGTGGGATCGATATTTTTATACTACTTGAACGATACGTGCGCTTGCGTTATACGCGTGTGTAAGCACCGGTCAATTTTTTGGCGCCGTTGCTGGGGACTTATTTATCTTTCACTATTAATTTTGGGGTTAGATACGTTACTTGTATCTAATTTCTTTTTACTTATTGTTTTTGTTTTCTTGTGTTCCAGGTTCTCAGAAACTACATGAGATGAACCAGAAGCTTTGAACTCTGACCGCTTGACCCAGAAATTGAAAGAACCATCAGACAGATGAGAAGGGAAAGGCGAGAAGGCCAAGAAGCAATCATTAACATGGAACCTGAACCGTTGGAGGTTGCACCACCAATTCCCATTCGAGACAGAACCATTCTGGTGGTTGACAGACTCATTTCCTGTATTGTACTTCCTCCCTTACCAGCAAATGTGTGTGACATCAAAACATGCATTCAGATGATTCAGCAGTCAGTTCAGTTCGGGGGGAATGCAACTGAAGATCCTAATGCCCACATCAGTAACTTCCTGGAAGTTTGCGGTACTTTCAACTACAACAGAGCATCAGAAGAAGCAATGAGACTGCGTGTTTTCCCATACTCCTTGAAGGATAGAGCTAAAGCTTTGCTACATTCACTACCAGCAGGTTCTATCACAACATGGAACACTTTAGCCACCAAATTTCTTGCAAAGTACTTTCCACCAGCCATAACCGGAAAGCTGAGGAATGACATCACATCATTTGTACAACAAGATTCAGAATCCCTCTGCGAAGCTTGGGAAAGATTCAAAGATTTACTCCGGAAATATCCTCACCATGAAATTCCAAAATGGCTTCAAGTCCAAACATTCTATAATGGACTTTCTGGAATAATGAGAACCACAATCGATGCTGCTGTTGGAGGAGCTTTAATGGCAAAAGGAGAAGATGAAGCCTGGGACCTAATCGAAGAAATGGCCAACAACAATTCTTTATGGCCAACATAAAGGAGCATGATCCAAAGAATTGCAGGAATTTATGAAGTTGGAGCCAACACAGCACTGAATTCCAAGCTGGATGTGATTTGCAAAAATCTGGAAACTCTTAACATAAAAGTTAATGGTGGATCCACAAGTTCACCATTTGGAGGAGCACCTGAGTCAGAATCTTTCAACCAACATAAAGAAACGGTGAATTATGTCAATAATTTTAACAGACAGGGGAACAATCCATATTCCAACACCTACAACCCAGAGTGGAGGAATCATCCCAATTTCGCATGGAGCAACAATTCAGGGCAAATGAACAATCCACCACCCGGATTCCAACAACAGAACAAAGGCCAGGAACAAGCAAATGAACCAGGAATAACAGAAGTGTTGACCCACTTGAAAAAGATAGAAGCAAAACACGACTCTCAAGCAGCAAGATATGATATTATGTTTCAATCTCAAGCAGCAAGATATGATGCTATGTTTCAATCCCAAGCAGCATTAATTCAAAGTCAATCTGCTTCTATTAAAGCACTGGAGAATCAAATTGGACAACTGGCCAATGCTCAGAGTTACAGACCGCCAGGTACCCTTCCTAGCAACACAGAGCCAAATCCAATGAACATGGGGAAGAAGCAATGTCATGCCATCATGTTAAAAAACGGTACTGAAATCAACAAAGATGTTGGAATCAAGGCAACAACAATTGAAGATTTTCCAAAAGAAACAAAGCAACAGATGGAGGAAAAAGAAGTAAAGGAAAAAGAACAGATCACTCCACCTCCACCTTTTCCTCAGCGTCTTCAGAAGAATAAACTGGACAAGCAGTTTGCTCGATTCTTGGAGGTGTTCAAAAAGCTGTATATCAACATTCCAATTGCAGAAGCGTTGGAACAAATTCAGAAGAAAGACATTCTTTCACGAAAGCGGAGATTGGGAGATTATGAGACAGTAGCATTATCAGAAGAATGCAGCGCCATCATTCAGAGAAAACTTCCTCCAAAGTTGAAAGATCCTGGCAGTCTCACTGTTCCTTGCACCATATGAGAACATGACTTCGGTAAGGCTCTGTGTGATTTAGGTGCTAGTGTTAACTTGATGCCTTTTTCTATTTTCAGGAAACTGCAGATTGGAGAAACAATGCCCACTTCAGTCTCACTACAAATTGCAGATAGAACGCTCGTATTTCCAAGAGGCGTAGTTGAGGATGTGATGGTCAAGGTTGACAAATTCATTTTCCTAGCAGATTTTATTGTCCTTGATATGGAGGAAGAAGCAGACGTGCCAATCATCATCGGGAGACCATTCTTGGCTACAGGTCGAACCATTATTGATGTACAAAAAAGAGAACTAACCATGAGGGTACAAGACCAAAAAGTAACATTCAATGTTTTCAAAGCCATGAATTTCCCAGATGATGAAAAGAATGAGGAATGTTTCAGACTTGATGTGATACATAGTACCGTTCAGAACTCTGATGAAAGAAAAAGTTCTACTGACAAACTTAAAGCATGTCAATTACCTGTGGAGCCTGAAGATAAAGCGCACTGCGTACTGAAGAAGCCTATTCTTGCACTACAAGCAACATAAGAGAAAAAGTTCCACCAGCTCAACGAATTGGAGGAATTTCACATACAGCCTTTTGATGATGCCAAATTGTACAAGGAAAAGGCAAGGAAAATACATGACGAGAAGATAGTGCGCATACAACTGGAACCAGGGCAGAAGGTACTGTTAAACAAATCAATGGGGAAATTCATCCCATGGAAGCCAAAATCACGGTGGTCAGGTCCATTTGTGATCACCAAGGTTTTACCAGACAGAGCCGTTGAGATACATGATCCTGACTCCAACAAAACCTTCAAGGTTAAAAACAAGCGTGTTAAGCACTACTGGGGAGAATCATTTGAGCGACAAAAAGAAAGTGTCACACTTTCAGATCTAGCCTAACGTTCGAGAAGTCACGTCTAGCTGATGACTTTAAACTTAGCACTTGCAGGGAGGCAACCCATGCAATTTTTGTATATATTGTGATCTGGTGTGTTTTATTTTTGTGTGTTTAATTTTTGCAGGTTTAGTCATTTCACAATGGAAGAAGCTCTCGCAAATCTTCACAAGCAATTTCCTTCTCTCCCTCAAAAATCTCTGATGAAAGTCTACAAAGCTCGCTTGGAACGGATGAGACTACTGATGATCAAAGGTATTCCTAATGACATTCGTTGGGTAATTGAAGCACGAGTCCGATTGGCAGGTGAGTCTTCTGACTCTTTTATTTCACATCTGTCTGGTTTTGGAAGAAGCACATATGCAAAGAAACGTAGAGCTAAATAAATGGGTGTTTGTTACAAATGTGCACGCTGGAATTGCAATACTTGTTGTCGTTCTTTAGGAATGGTGTCTGATAATCGCGAAGACAAAATTAAATTCATTAGGGATGGCTTGAGTAAGGAGTCTTTAGATGATATATCTTTAACTCTTTAGACGCATCCCAGTGGATATGTTCACATAGCCATTCGCAAATTACATACACAATTCCAAAAAGAAAGACAACAATTAAGTCTTGGGAATCTGACTCAAAAAGACCATGTTTGCCAGTTTATAATAAAATTGGATGGGAAGCTTGTCCCTGACGCATAGACGTCAATCAAGCCGTTACTTTTCTTGTAAATATTATATCTCTTTGTCTTTTCTTAATAATTGTGATTTGTTTTGTTGTTTTCTTTTATTTTCTCCGACATGATCCAGACATTTTTGACTATCACGATATTATTTCGCTACTAATCGTCCTCTAGAAGATACTTGTGCTATTTTTACTCACCCTTTTCAGGTACTATAAATTCAGCCTGTCATTGCACTTTTGAAGGCATCCAGAGTTGAGAAAGAAATACATATAAAAAATGGAAGCCACTTCAAGAAGACGAGTTGAAAACATCTGTGTGTTTTGCGGTAGTAGTGTTGGTGTTAAGCCACAATACCTAGAAGTAGCACAAGAATTGGGTCGAGTCTTAGCTGCAAGAAATATGCACTTAATATATGGCGGAGGCAACCTTGGACTTATGGGGATCGTTTCAAAAGCTATACAGGAAGGAGGCAGTCACGTTTTGGGAATCATCCCAAAACCCTTGGCAGAAGCAAATCTTATTGAACCATCAAACGGAGAGGAACTGATCATGCCAGGTATGTCTGAACGTTTGGTAGAAATGATTAACCGTGCTGATGCTTTTATTGCTTTTCCAGGTGGCTTGGGTACATTGGAGGAAATTTTTATTGTGCTATCTTGGGCGAACCTGAACATACACCAGAAACCAATTGGGCTGTACAACGTTGATGGATTTTATGATTTTCTTTGTGTGTTTCTTGATGATGCCCGAGAAATGGGTTCGTGTCAAAACCTTTGAAAGAACTCCTCTTTACTGCCAGAACTGCTCCGGATCTAATAGACCAACTCATAGCCTATGAACCACGAGTTGACCCTATCCTTTCAAAGATAAATTGTTCTGAGGACGATCGTGGTAAGAGGCGTAGGATTAATCTGGATCTTAACCATTAATTTCCTGTAGAATTTCAGCTAACCAGGTATTATTTTCTAAACTCTTCTTCTATTTTTTAAGACATTGGGGACAATGTCTCATTTAGGTTTGGGGGAGGGAATTAGTTGATCAGTACCTTGTTTTTAGTTTGTGTGTTGTTTTTATTTTTAGTCCAAAAATTTTCGAAAAATACAAAAAAAATTGAAATTTTTTCAAAAATTACAAAAATATTTTGCGTTTTTATGTTTTTATTTTGACTAAAATGGTGAAATTGGTAAGAGATAGCTGAGTAAGGAGTTTCCACTCCTGAGACATATCTCAAGCCTATTTTCGAAATAAGTTAATTTTTGTTTATTTCCTTTTGAATTATTTAATTTGTGAATTCTCCATAAAACGGACTAAAATGGATATTCATATGCTCAGTTGACAGGTATTATCAACATATATAGTAACATACGGACATGAGCTAAAATTGAAAAGTTTGTAATATTCAGTGCTCTAGTTTAATTAGAGGAAACATCTCAAAAAGCAATGGAGTAAAAAAAAAAAAAACGTCTGAGATCCGAGTTATTAAGTCTGTAAGGGTGTTTTAACACCTAGTGCCCTAAAACCAACTGGTTTGGGAGTCACTGGCCCAAAGTTCGTTACATGGATCAAAGATGCTGCAAAAATATATATATCTGAAGTCTGAGTAATTAAGTTCGTAGGGGTGTCTTAACACCTGGTGCCTTAAAGCCAACTGGTTTGGGAGCCACCAACCCAACACTCGCTACATAGATGGAAGATATTGTATATAAATAAAAAATAGAGAAAAATCAAAGAAAAAATCTGAAAAATCTGAAAAATTATTCCATTGCTACAAAAATGTGTGAAATCTGATAGAATTTTAGGACAAAAATATTACTCTCTTATCAACTGCACTTATGACTGTTGTGGGCAAAAATGAGTTGATTAATATTTTGTCGACTGTGTATATGGAGAATGGTAAAAATAATCGGAGAATTTACTTATTCGGTAATTTAGAATGAAACAAAACAACTATTGATTTGGAGTAGAAGTTTCACCTGATTAGTCACTAACTTCTTTATTCTCTTTTCTCTTGTCTTTTTACTTTTGTGTGCATTAGTTTCACTACCTTTTTACTTTTGTAAAACGTTTGTGGGTATCGTTGCTGTAAGCCCTCACGAGACTATAACTCGTCCACTAGGGACACCTATGGGTTTAAAGGCTTGTTGCATATGCTAAATGCAACCGTGATCCCTACGAAAGTGGCTTAGTTTAATTTTAATTGTTTCTTGTATTTTATTTTATTGTTTTGCTCGAGGACTAGCAAAATGTTAGGTTTGGGGGTGTGATGAGCGGAAAATATATCAATATTTACCGCCCCTTTAACGTAATATTTTGTTTAGTTTCTCGGGTTTGATGAACGTTTTGATGTGTTTTAGTTTATTTTGCAGATAAAATAATATCGGATCTCAATGAAATCATTTAGGACGAAATATGGGTCAAATAAGGGCAATTATTGGACTTGATATTTTAATTTTGGAGATTGAAAACTTGAAAGGGCGTTTTTGACGAAGTGCAGTTTTGGAAATTCCAATTTTGCGCATTTTTCGTATTTTGGGCATAACGTTTTACTCCGATATCGGATTGAGCTGATTCAAGTTCCATATTAAAGAAGACTCAAAGCTCTACAGCTTTGAAAGACAAAATAATTTCGAATTCTGACGATTTCATGCCCGAAATTGATGAACCATCCAGAAGTGTGTTGTGTGTAATTATTAAAGTCACTTTCAATCATTTTCAAAGTAAAAAATAAATTAATAAATAAATAATAAAAATTATCAAATCATCACCAAACACGATAAGAGATTAGTGGAGCAATTAATAATGGATTTGGTGGAGCAATTAGTGGAGCAATTAATAATTGATTTGGTGGATGATTTCATGGAGGCAAAATTTTGCCTATAAATACCAAGCCATTTCATTTGTAAAATTCATACTTTCTTCTAAGGAATTCCTTAAGAATACTAAGAAGATTGTATCTTGTTTGTTTATTTACAGCTTTCAGTAATTAATTTCCGCTTTCGCACTTTCTTTTCTTTACTTTTCAGTTTTTACTTTCCGCAATTTACTTTTACGCACAGTACTTTTCTTTCTTTAATTTTCAGTTTTTACTTTTCAGTAATTTACTTTCAGCAATTTACTTTTCAGCAATTTACTTTTCAGTAATTTACTTTCAGCAATTTACTTTCAGCAATTTACTTTCAGTAATTTACTTTCAGCATTTAATTTTCAGTATTTAATTTCAGCATTTACTTTCAGCATTTACTTTTCAGTATTTAATTTTCAATATTTAATTTTCAGTATTTTACTTTATGTCTTTTATTTTAGTTAAGTTTTTTTTACTACCCGTAAATATGTGTCGTAACTAAGCCAGTTATCTAGGGTTGTGATGAAATCCAATATCACCGGTTTATAAGGGGTTAGATTATAGCTTGGGTAATATAAAGATTTATTTATTGAGTCTTAATCTTAATGCTTTTTCATTAACTGGCCATTAATAAAATTGAACTGGGAAACTTAAAATGAACTAGACATATGGATTTTAAGTTTAAGACCTTAAACTCAATAGTCCACGATCTTCCTTGAGGATAGATAACCATTTAATAGATTTCCTTACATGATAGACATATACCTGTCGGGCGGGGGTAGCCATAATTGGAACTTAAACTTAATGAATCCAGATAATTTGGTTGACATAGACATATGGTTCAATTGGATTAAACTGGGTATTTGTGTCTGACCATCGACAGAGGCTTACACATAATTTAGTGTTCCAAGTTAATAAATCAATATATTACCCAACTTTTAGATAACCACTTCATCTTTAAAATGATATTGGAAGAAATCACAACCCTAGATAGTTTTTAATATTGAAATTTCTTAAAACCTACTTTCGAACAATTTTATTTACTTGTTTTTAAATTTAGAATCGTCACCATTTCAAATCAATCAAACAAAATGTTAGATACTAGTAATCATTTGACCTCATAAAATTAATAGATTAGATATTAAGTCCTCGTGGGATCGAGATTTTTATACTACTTGAACGATACGTGCACTTGCGTTATACGCGTGTGTAAGCACCGGTCAGTACATATTAGCTAGGCTTATATGACGAACATGTTTGAACTTAGAGAGTCTCAATATGAAGTGTACTCGTTAAGCACTTGGGTAGCCGATTACTTTTGATAAAAGATAATATTCGATATTATAATTATAAACTAAGATAATCAAGTGTTATTGGATAACATTGATTATTTACTTTAACCTAATTGGATTAATTCAATATTTACATGAGGGCTTTGTCATAATTTCATAATTATCTCTACTATTTGAGGATATTATGGTAATTGCAAGTTTATAATTATATGTGTTTTTGGCTTGATTTAATTGGATTAAATCAAAGTGGCAAAAATTGAATTAATCTGTTTCCTAATCTTTGTCTTGATTTAATTGGATTAAATCAAAGTGCTAGACAAAAGTAATTAGTCACACCTAATGATACATATTTGGACAAATTAGATTAAGCCCACATAAAAGTTGATTAGAACTTTTATTAATTAAAAAATTACCTAAGTTTTGCTATAAATAGCAAGCTTTAGGAATGTTTTAATTAAGCAAAAGCTAAGCATAAGCAAAATGAGCTTGAGAATGCTAAGTTAAATTCAAGTAATTCTTAGGGAAATTAGCCTAAGTTAGAGAAGTAATTAGAGATGCTTTGGAAGATCTCTACAACATTTCATTTAGAAGAAATTAAGATTGAATCTTGGAGTGAAGTTTGCTTGCATTGGAATAAAGATTGGATATTGGAATGAAGCTTGCTAAACCTTGGAAGTTCTCTAACAATTTCAACAAGGATAAAGAGATTGGATCTTTGTATCAAGCTTACTAGGTAATGTTTGATCTTCTCATAAGTCATATTTTTTATTAATGAGTTTTCATTAGTGAGACATATAGTGATGAATTATATATTGGATGCATGATTACATAGATTAAAGTTGAAATTAGGCTAATGAATTGTGTTAGGATGCTTTGTAAGTATAAACACAATATGCTTGTAATTAGGTCAAAAATGTTCATGTTGGACATGAAACAAATTAATTAGAGTTTGGAACTCTAGATTAAAGCTTAGAACTATGGCTACCATTATAGAATCACTTGACCAACTTTGGGTGAACTAGAATTGTTCATGAGACATTTCATAGTGGGATTCTAAATTGGTTTATACTTAGATTTAAACAAATGCATATATATTTTAGAATTCATGTATGCTAGTTGTATAACATGTGTTGATAGCGGTTATGATGCTAAAATTAGATTTTAGGTGTATTTGAAGTTATAGGAGGAAATTGGAAGTGTTTATGATTGATTTGAAGGTTGAAATTGCACACTGCCTAGGGGAACGTCTCGACACTGGCCTTCCAATGTCGCGACACTAAGCATCAGACCTAAGAGCGTCACGACTTCCACTATTTGGCGTACCGCGACGTCGAGATGTTTAGCTCTCGCAGTTTCTCTCGCACTTTGGAGCGTCTCGACTCCCAAGACTCAGTGTCGCGACTCCGAGGGTTGATGAACATTAAACTTCATTTTCTATGTTTCGGAGTTTCCGGACTCCGATTTGGTCCTCGTTTCTTCCTACAGAATCGTATCGGAATGCAGGTTTCATTAAAATATTTTAAAATATACATATCCCTGATATCCTTGGGTTAGACCCACTTCTACTGCACGGGGCATCGATTTGACCCTTGGGGTCCACAATTGCCCAACACTAGGATCCTAAATTTTTGCCACGTAAGTCTTTTAGAAATATTTGATTTTGTGGCATGCTTGTTGGATGGGTTTAGTATTGTGGATATTTGAATGATTTGAGATTGCGGCCATTGGCCTGCTACATTTTAGACTTGAAAGGTTTGGTGGAGAACTTTTGGTTTGGAGTTATAAGGAAATGAAATTGTGGGTGTTTGATGAAGGAATAAGATATTATGGGAGATATCGCGACATTGGCATGTCATTCCTGCCATGGAGGAAACCATGAAAAAGTTGGAGGAATCTATGCATTTTCCTTGGATTTCATTGAATGCTGAGGAGCTCTTGCTCATTATTTATAAAATGGTATGTTTGGATTGGTGGCTCTAAAGAATTACCAAGAAACATAGAAACCATGGGTCTGTCGTTGCCAAAGATTGCAGAAAATCCTCTAAAGGTTAGAGGAATCCATAGGAATATTCCATTTCTTTTAAGAAAATAAGTCATATGTTGGCCATTTATTTATATTGAAAGTGATCATTTAACCAACTTCACATATAGTTAAGAAACGAACAAATATAAGAAATAGCCATGTAGATGGCAACTATGCTCAAAATATAATAAAAATAAATATAAAAATAAAGAGAAGACAACATAAAAATTGAGAGAGATTGATGTACCACAAATTCGAACACTGCTCTTTTTGGACTTTCACATTTAAAGACATAGATAGTCATTCCTAGATAAGGTTTCTTTTCCTCACTTATAATTTCGGCATATCCTGTGGTCTTTTCTTCCTCTTCCTTATGAATATTTTTTTTCTATGAGTTTAATGGATGAGTCAGACTTGTCATGATACAATCAGGAATAAGAATTCTTGATACCATGAAGCTATTTCCTGCAAGCTCTTCTTTCACCCTACCATCCGAGCTCCCTATGGATTCTTGATCCTTAGTAGATTTCCCGTAAAATTTTGATTTGGCTTTCACAGGCTCATGTATCTCATCTTTTCTCCTTAAAGCAGCCTTCTTACGTAAAAGCCTCATCTTCTGGATTCAGGAGAGTTTCAGAGAAAAATTTTTGTACTCCATTTTATGCCACTGGTAGCTGTTGGGATTTTAGCGCGGGCCCAACGGAAGCTCGCGGTTCGAGTGAAATCATAATTTTAAAACTTTTTAAATTACCGAATAAATTATTCAATATCCAATATGAATCATTCATTCATATTTCATCTAAACATATTTATTCGATATCAAATAACAACATAAATATTTAAGAAACATCGCAAAATTTTTACGAAAATATTTTTGACCGAACCGACCACCCAATGCACATGGGGGCTGCCCAGGTCAGCCCCTACAGTACTAGGGCGGTTCATGGGCTGCCCGAACAGTGGCCAATTCACTGTTTGGGTAGTCGTTACCCGGCTGGCTCAAAAGTCACCCGATAACGCCGTTTTTCACCGTTTTCGCATATTTCAACTCCGAAATAATTTCCGGCAATTGTTCCAATACCCAAAACACATCCAATACATTTATATGACATAATTTTCATCACCAAAAACCCAATTTTTCCAGATCTGATCCAGAAGCCAAAAATGTCAACAGTTCATGCTTTAATCCAATTTTCTTAACATTAATCATATTAATCATAACAACAATCCAAGCCACCACTAATGAAGCACCCAAGAACAATTCTAGGAATTACAAGAGTGGTCATAACACTCTAGAATGGTAACATATAATCAAATGATCAAATTGAACTAATATTACAATAATATCATTCAAACTTTCTTCACACATGCATATAGCCTCCAAATCCATCATCTAAAGTAAAAAGCCTCAATTTATAAGAAAGTAGAAAACCCTAGAATAATTCTAGATATTCAAGAACAAGAAACAAACTTTCTAAGTTTAGGGATATTGAAGATTACCTTTGAATCTCCTTGTTTCCTTAAGTTTTTTCTTGATTTTCTTCCTTGTTTCATCAAACAAACATGTTGAGAGCATTTTGAAGAAGCATTTCGGCCATGGAGGATGATTGAAAAAGAAAAAAAAATTTCTAACTTAAAAACAAGCCAAAAACGACCTAGGAGGGTAATTTGGTCATTTTCCCAATTTAATTCAATTAAATAAAATTAAACTTTATGTTAGCAAATCAAATTTGCACACCTTAAGCTTAATTAAAATATGCCACATGTAACCAATAATAATTAAATATTTTTCATAACAATTATGAAAAAGAATATCATTTAATTATTCAAATATTTAACATTTAAATATCTAAATAATTAAAATTAATATTATATATGTATTTTTATTTACATTAAATAACAAATACATATATTAATGGCATGTGTCAAAATCTTATTTGACAATTAATTAATATGTATCAAATAAAATTTTGTATCAAATACAAATACACATTAATTATTAATTGACCAAAATCCCCTAAAGCATGTGTTATCGTTTAACCAATTAAACGATTCGAATTAACTTATTTAATCCGATGAAGTATTATGAATAATCTATATTATTCATAACACGTTGCCCAAGTACTCAACGAGTACACTTTATATTGTGGGACTCTCTAAGTTTAGTTTATCTGTCACGAAATCTAATTTCGTGTCCATAATTCACCCACTCATGAATTATGACGACCACAGATAATCTCGTTAAACTATACAAGTCGAGGTCATTGCATATGTATAATCCCTCCGTCACATGCTATCCATATTATACCTATGATATAGATAAAAACATCAAATCATTATGGTATAATATAGTCGACTTTCAAATTTACGATATCTAAATAACACTCGGATTTCACTTCCGAAGTTATACCATGGTCATGGATTTACTAGATCGAAAACACGTGTAGGATACCTATGCCATATACACAGGACTGCCAGATTCTATCTTGATACGCACTGGATATCATGAGCATCAATCCACACCCAACAAACAGACGGATGTCTGATCTAAATAGATCGGTTACGTGACTGTCATGAAATTGTGGAGGATAACTCATATATCCACTGTGGTATCTCAAGTCGAATTACCACTATGCTCGCTCAACTCGAGACGATTCATATTGACGTTGGTGTACCATCTATTAGGAAATCTTCAGTGAGTAGTGTTTATCAAATAAACACCTACATATACGACATGTACTGTCTCATCGGATTTTACTAATCGACCCGTGTTAGTAAATCTTGACCAGGAACTTTATTTAAGGATATACAACTGTGGATGCTGGAATTCGGCCGAGGTCCATAATCAGAATTTGTAGGTTGGGGGCATTAGCGATCCTGCAAGACAAAGGTAGAGTGAGCGGGAGCAGACTACCCACCGGTGTGGTGGGTGCCGGGGGCACTCCGATGCCCAAGTCAGTTGCATGAAATGAGCAGTAATTATGTAAATGTAAAAGGTAGGTTTGATGTTACCTTGACCTCTTTGGGTGGCCATGAGGATGGTGGTAAGTGTATAAGGAGGGGATGGAGAGCTCTGAGAGAGCTAGTATCAGAGAGCAGAGACTTGTAAGAAAGAAGTCCTCCCCCTT
Source organism: Zanthoxylum bungeanum (assembly GCA_019454045.1). Taxonomy (NCBI): domain Eukaryota; kingdom Viridiplantae; phylum Streptophyta; class Magnoliopsida; order Sapindales; family Rutaceae; genus Zanthoxylum; species Zanthoxylum bungeanum. The sequence goes on from SKCR01029293.1 coordinate 66,536, forward strand.
TGGGTTGAGTTACGTATCCTTTTATAGATTTGAAGAACCATCATTGTATGTGCCAGAGGAGTTGTACCTACGATTATTGGGATCTACAAAGTGCTGACACATCTGGCAATTGGGGCCTTTCACATGTTTAAGTCGTCACTTTACAGTTGGAATAGGAATTAAATTTATGGGAACGGTCCCCACAACGTGCTAAAATGTTTAAAACTTTCGGTGGTGAGCATCTTTGCATGTGGAGGGTGCATGTGCTTTGTCTACTGAAAAATGATATAATATATGTGATTAAATAGAGTTTATCTGGTTATCTGTTAGATCGGGCTTGATCGGGGATCGGACCCTTAGCCCAATCTTGGCCTCTAAATACTATTTGGGAGAAATCGGGCCGGGCCTAAAGTGATAAGATAATTGTACCCTTAGACCAAATTTGGCCCATACAGTTTGTCCTCTACTCTCTAAGTCAAGAAGTTCTTGATTTAGAGAGTATTTTATACGTGTCGAATGAAACAAGATGTAAAAGTACATGTTGAGAGTGCATAGTTCATGTTACATACGATAGAGAGAATTCAATGTCTTTTAGACTAAGATTAGTCCAAGTCTTCAACTTGGCTTGACATTTAGCTGTGGGGAATGTCCCCGGTCGACTGAACCAGATGAAAGTTCAGGAAAATCCTCATACTATGGGTCAAAGGACCAGAGGAATCTACAATGTATTCTGACCAGATGAGGCCAGGTTCTTCAACTTGACTCTACAAGAGCCAATGGGGGATGTCCCCAGTCGACTGAACCAGATGAAAGTCAGGATAATCCCCATACTACGGGTCAAAGGACCAGGGGAATCTACAATATCGTCTGACCAGATGAAGGTCAGGTCTTCAACTTGACTCTACATGAGCCAATGGGGGATGTCCCCAGTCGACTGAACCAGATGAAGGTCAGGATAATCCCCATACTACGGGTCAAAGGACCAGGGGAATCTATAATATCGTCTGACCAGATGAAGGCCAGGTCTTCAACTTGACTCTACATGAGCCAATGGGGGATGTCCCCGGTCGACTGAACCAGATGTAGGTCAGGATAATCCCCATAGTACGGGTCAAAGGACCAGGGGAATCTATAATATCGTCTGACCAGATGAAGGCCAGGTCTTCAACTTGACTCTACATGAGCCAATGGGGGATGTCCCCAGTCGACTGAACCAGATGAAGGTCAGGATAATCCCCATACTACGGGTCAAAGGACTAGGGGAATCTACAATATCGTCTGACCAGATGAAGGTCAGGTCTTCAACTTGACTCTACATGAGCCAATGAGGGATGTCCCCAGTCGACTGAACCAGATGAAGGTCAGGATAATCCCCATACTATGGGTCAAAGGACCAGGGGAATCTACAATATCGTCTGACCAGATGAAGGCCAGGTTTTCAACTTGACTCTACATGAGCCAATGAGGAATGTCCCCGGTCGACTGAACCAGATGTAGGTCAGGATAATCCCCATACTACGGGTCAAAGGACCAGGGGAATCTACAATATCGTCTGACCAGATGAAGGCCAGGTCTTCAACTTGACTCTACATGAGCCAATGGGGGATGTCCCCGGTCGACTGAACTAGATGTTGGTCAGGATAATCCCCATACTACGGGTCGAGGACCAGGGGAATCTATAATATCGTCTGACCAGATGAAGACCAGGTCTTCAACTTGACTCTACATGAGCCAATGGGGGATGTCCCCGGTCGACTGAACCAGATGAAGGTCAGGATAATCCCCATACTACGGGTCAAAGGACCAGGGGAATCTATAATATCGTCTGACCAGATGAAGGCCAGGTCTTCAACTTGACTCTACATGAGCCAATGGGGGATGTCCCCAGTCGACTGAACCAGATGAAGGTCAGGATAATCCCCATACTACGGGTCAAAGGACCAGGGGAATCTACAATATCGTCTGACCAGATGAAGGCCAGGTCTTCAACTTGACTCTACATGAGCCAATGGGGGATGTCCACAGTCGACTGAACCAGATGAAGGTCAGGATAATCCCCATACTACGGGTCAAAGGACCAGGGGAATCTACAATATCGTCTGACCAGATGAAGGTCAGGTCTTCAACTTGACTCTACATTAGCCAATGGGGGATGTCCCCAGTCGACTGAACCAGATGAAGGTCAGGATAATCCCCATACTACGGGTCAAAGGACCAGAAGGATCTATAATATCGTCTGACCAGATGAAGGTCAGGTCTTCAACTTGACTCTACATGAGCCAATGGGGATCTTTACATTACTAGTCTTGAAGAAGTTCTATGAGAGTCTTTCCTTCTCATACTACTAGTTCTGATGAAGGTCCATGATACTACTGTCGAATGAACTATCAAATAGACCTGAGAAAGTCCATAAGGCACAGTCGAATGAACCTAATGAATATCTATGTGAATCTTCATACTACAAGACCTGATGAAGGTCACTTGACTACTGTCGAATGGACATGTCGCATGGACTTGATGAATATCTATCAAGGTTATTACTCATTCCCATGATGAGGATTTATGAGACTACGGTCGAATGAACTTTATGAAAGTTCAAAGAATTCATCACTCACTCTTCTAAATGCTACAATGGAATGAACTTGATGAAAGCCATCACTTCTCACTCTCCTATGAGACTACTGTCGACTACCCCTGTCGAATGGACTTGATGGAAGTCCAAGGAGGTCATTACACTATAATAGATCTGAAGAAGGCCCATGATACTACAATGAAATGAACTTGATGCAAGTCATCACCTCTCATTCTTCTATGAGACTACTGTCGACTGGACTTGTCGAATGGATTTTATGAAAATCCAAAGAATTCATTACTCACTCTTCTACATTTGATGAAGGTCCATGAAGGTTTGGTCAAATGAACTTGATGGAAGGACTAAATGAATCTTCATTCTACCAATCTATGATACTACTGTCGAATGGAAATGACAAAGGTCCATGAGACACAGTCGAATGAAACTAATGCATGTCCATGAGAATCACCACTCTACTAGACCTGATGAAGGTCTATGAAGCTATGGTCGAATGAACTTGATGAAGGTTCAAGGGGCTTTTCCAATGCTTTCTAGAGTTTATGGAAATCTATCCATATAGTCTAGTGTGGATGATAATCTCCATACGTAGTGTGGAGATGATTATCTTCATATGTAGTATGTAAGAGATGGATGACTATCAAGGTCATTACTAATTATACAAGACCTGACCAAGCTCAATGATACTATAATAGAATGAACTTTGACGAAAGTCATATAGAATTTCCATACTACCTAAAGGTTGGTCGATTGGACCTAAAGGAGATCCAAGGGGGGGTTCTTTATTCTACTAGGCAAATCAAAGATTCCCTATGTAGTATGGAGATGATGATTAACCTTTGATAGTCTGGAGAAATTGATAATCATTCCAAGTAGTCTATGAGAGATGAGAGTTTTCCATGTAGCCTGAAGTTGATAGCCATCCACATTGTGGCATGGATAGTAGAATGAACCAGATGTATTATCATCCTATATATGTCGAGTGGGATGATAGATCAATGAGAAACCTCTTATGTGTCGTGTACAATGGGACCGTTGCATAGATGGAGAAAATAATGGACTTCATTCACCAATTAGCAAATGAACTAGATGGAATTATCATTAGCTCGTGCAAGTTGGATGGCTTCATTCGACATCTATTCTTTATTGGCTGTAGCATGAAGGTTTCTTCAAATGAGATTGTTTGATCAATTAATTTTGGGCTAGATGCTGGTCATTCTATTGAAGTTGAATAAAACCATGTAATATGATATTGCTTATATGCTTGTCGTTTGGAACAAATGACGAACTTCATTAAGGTATGAATTGCTTCAACCAAGTCCATGACACTTGTGAATCCATTCGCCTTGACTTGTCATGGCGAATGAGACCCTATTGCCTTATATAAGTCTTGGAAGCATGCTAGAGGCACACATATCGGTTGGATGCTAATGGGATGCTTTGTCACCAAAATAAATAGTATGGTGCACTGCATGCGGTCATTGCAGTGATGCCAAGAAGCCATATTAAAACATTTTACAGACTGCCATCACCTACAAGCTACCATAACCAAGCGTGCCAATCACATACTACCACTTCGAAAAAGTCAGCCTACATGTATGAAGCCAGCCTTTGTGCAAATGACAAAGGAACCCACGTAAAATGTCCCACTAAGCAAGGAAATAAAACAAAAGCCACCAAGCAATAAGGAGGTCATACACAAGCTAACAAACATCTCCATACAACAACATGGGCACATAAAAACATGTAGATCAACACATGCGTGAAGCTACACACAAACTACCAAAAATGTAAATGACAAGTACCAGCCTTCACGCGCAAGAGGCCAAAAGTGGCTAAAGACCAATGTGATCCCACATGCATGAAGCTGCACATTAATTTTCAAAACACAAAGGACAAAAATCAACCACCCAAGTGCAAAAGGTCAAGAGGTTAAGACCATCACGATATGGTCATTCCCAAGCCAGAAGGTTCTCTAACGCTGCTTCATGTAAAACCATGCAAAACAAACATTATCTACGACTATCAAGAAAGAAAATATTACCACCTTATAAGCTGGAACCTGGCCAATTGCAGTATCTTCAACCTTGAGACGTGAGTATCATGCACTATCACTTGCGCATAAGGACAAAAACATTAAACCTCAAAGCATGGCCACCAGTAATTATCTCTCCCCATACCACATGGATTTCTTTTTTTTTCATGCGACTATACTTCATGCAACATGAAGTGTAATATTGTTCCAGCTTCCAATATTGAGGACCCCGTGGAGCATGAGCATACCAAGCATGAACGTGGACCATTCAGCCACCATTCAGCCCTAGCCTTTACATTTATCATACATTGGCACGCGACAAGAAGAATGACAGTGATAGAGAAGAAAATAGTCCTTAGACACGTGAATGTAGCATATGTGAGAAAGATTTCAACATGGATGAAACCATCAAGAATGTTGTCGAGTAAACAAATTGACCACTCGGGCTAGCCTCAATTGTGATATTAACATATGAAAGAATCTATTAGTCGAGTGGGCCATTCCTACTTTGCATGTAGCGTGGGGCTTTATTATTATATGGAAGAATCTCTTTGTTAAGTGGGCTATATTTGACACAAATAAATTTGCAAGGTAGGGAGCAGTTGTTTGATTGGCTTTCTTTATTTTTATGGGTTTTGCTCTAGCTGGGCCTATTGGGGAATTATTTATTTTTTTTTTTTTGATGATTAAGTGGATGGTCGTCTTCTGTGGATTTTCACTTGCCATACTGTTGAATGCTTATAAGAGATTGGATTGAATAGCAGGGTCGTAGCCTCACGCATTTGAGAGGTCAAAGAGGTATGCTCCAATTGCTTCTGAATTATCATTGGAGCTTTAGATTTTCATCTTCCAATGATCGTAACTGTTCTTGTAGAGTGGTTAATTATGCCACTACAGGCTCTGGTGTTTGTTTGTAAGGATTGTAGACTGAGTGGTCTTTGTTTGCTATGAATCGCTAAGGCCCCACGGTGGGCGCCAAATTGTGGATGCTGGAATTCGGCCGAGGTCCACAATCAGAATTTGTAGGTTGGGGGCATTAGCGATCCTGCAAGACAAAGGTAGAGTGAGCGGGAGCAGACTACCCACCGGTGTGGTGGGTGCCGGGGGCACTCCGACGCCCAAGTCAGTTGCATGAAATGAGCAGTAATTATGTAAATGTAAAAGGTAGGTTTGATGTTACCTTGACCTCTTTGGGTGGCCATGAGGATGGTGGTAAGTGTATAAGGAGGGGATGGAGAGCTCTGAGAGAGCTAGTATCAGAGAGCAGAGACTTGTAAGAAAGAAGTCCTCCCCCTTTGGGTTGAGTTACGTATCCTTTTATAGATTTGAAGGAACCATCATTGTATGTGCCAGAGGAGTTTTACCTACGATTATTGGGATCTACAAAGTGCTGACACATCTGGCAATTGGGGCCTTTCACATGCTTAAGTCGTCACTTTACAGTTGGAATAGGAATTAAATTTATGGGAACGGTCCCCACAACGTGCTAAAATGTTTAAAACTTTTGGTGGTGAGCATTTTGCATGTGGAGGGTGCATGTGCTTTGTCTACTGAAAAATGATATAATATATGTGATTAAATAGAGTTTATCTGGTTATCTGTTAGATCGGGCTTGATAGGGGATCAGACCCTTGGCCCAATCTTGGCCTCTAAATACTATTTGGGAGAAATCGGGTCGGGCCTAAAGTGATAAGATAATTGTACCCTTAGACCAAATTTGGCCCATACAACAACTTATAGTCACGCTTCCCAATTTCAATTACAAACTAAGTTGTAACTGCGCCCTACATTGTAAATCCCAGGGTCTTTGTCTAATATACATGTATCACTAAATCAGATTTAGTTTCAATCTAATCATAATTAGATATCTAATCGTAATTAGATCGAATATGTATACAAAAGGCAAAATGTGCTACCATTAAATAAGTAATATTATGGAAAAATGAATTGTTTGTATTCATGAATTAGACATAAATACGATCCGAATTGGCACTCCGAGCACCAACCCTAACAATTTCTCCCACTTACTCTAGTGTCAATCCACGGTATCATATACACATCTAAATGTGTATCACATACTCATGGCCATCAAGAGCTCACCTAGCACTCAAAAGGTAGGCAACAACAAGTAAGCCCGCTATAACAAATTGAGTTTGTCCAACAAACCCAATCGTTTTCCTTAACCATCATCATTCATATTTTGTAGACACCAAGTTCTACATCAATATGACTCAGATGCGATATCAATATTGTGCTATAGCTATTAAGTTGTCTATGTATTTAAAGATCAAATCCAAAATACTATGTAGACAACCGCAAACACAATACTAATATCAAAACTTCTAATCTATAAGGTCACTATGCAACTTCATAAGTCAATACTTCATAAGTTACAACTAATTTTACTAATACAGTAGAATCAATCGTGACACTCCCACTGATGTAGACCATCTAACGTAATAATTAGACTCAAAACTAATCTGACCCTAATGGTTGTAGATTATATTCTCCATGAATAAGAATCTCGTTCTTAATATCTTAAAGATAACAAAGAACATATTTCAAGACACATCCTATGGTCTACAACATATCAAAATTACTCGTAAAAATTACAATTAAACTGATATCTTTGATCGCACATAATATAGTATTCATTATGCCATCATCCTATAATGCATAATATTGACTAGACATTCTAATCAATTTCTCTTTCGATAAAGAATCATCCATTACAAAAGATGAATACTATATTCAAGAGACACACTAACTGTCAAACAGTTATACTAACTCTCATACAGATAGTTTTGATGTGTCTTTTGTTAGATCATATCTAATGCACGATTAATGAGAGTATCTCACAAGTATTTTGTTTTATATCATATATAAAACTTTATATCAAATATAACAAAGACTACTCTCACTGCTTTCACAGAGAAAAGAAGACTTACGTAAATCTTTTACCTTACAAACATCTCATTATTACATTAATAATGATAATGTCGTTAGGATATACAACACTAGAAAGAAATTTGTACGCTCCCACTGACCTTACTATCAAATATGTATTCTCTATGTTTTGATAAAATCAAACAATCTGACTGTATCAAATTAGAGAACACAGATTTCCGTAAAGCTTATTTGAGTCTACAATAGGCTCTATAAGCTAATATATCAAACTTTGATCTTAGCATAATACAAACTCTAGGGCCATTCTAGAATGAACTCTTCAAACAAAGAAACCACAACAGATTTCTCATTCGAAGAAAATATTCAAGAACGCCACTTTGCATTCTTTAGCCAAAATACAAAGTTTAATATCAACATTAACCAACAGATCTTAAATTATTCAATCAGTGCGACTATAGACAAGTTTTCTCAAAATCTACAATAAATTGTTAAGTATAACATTTCTCACTGTCATACTATTAAAGGTCAAACCTTTAACAAGCTCACTTTGCTTTTGTTGCGCAAACAATTTGCATAGTTTATAAACTATTCATAACGAAGGCTTAATCAAGTTCAAAACTTGATCGTAGTAAGTTATGAACAATCTTAGATCTATGGTTCAATGGTAATTTCCGAAATCGATATCAAATATCGCTCCCACTATAAGTTATAGGATAACTTTCTTCGATTAGAAAACAACAAAATCATTAAGTATCAAATACTTTGTAAATGATTCTGACATCCTATTGAACTTATATGGAAGCTGTCTAAGGGCCTTTTTATCTTATTAATTATGTAGTTCCATTATAGTTTATCACTCTCACATTTGACTTCAATAAATCAAGTCTTTTCTACAATTGTCAACATCCGATGTTACACACCAAGTAATAAAATAATTTTATTACTCGGGATCATAGAAAAAAATATTCTATCAAATAGAATACAATGTTCTATTAAATAGAATAAATGATAAACTTTTACTTGTACCTTTGAGGCGCAAGTACTTTCAATTATATCACCATTATACAAAAAAAAATTCAAATCTTAAACCTTTTAAGATTCGAATTTTCTACTTATACATATCATATACATAACTGTAGAAACTAATAGAACATTAATTAAAATGATGAATTAGTGTTACTGGACCATATCCCCAAGAGTATTGAAAATAATTCGGTAACTCTCAATATCAAACGAATCAAATCATATAAGATTCGATTTCTCCCACTGATCAATTCCATCATGATGGAATCATAGAATAATTATATTGAGTAAGAATAAAATTCATTGAATAACCTTAGAACTAATTGCCATAAATTCATGTTGGGTTTCTATGTAATCCCAAGATCAATTTAAGCAATGAAATCAAGTGAATACACAAAGAAGAATAGCGGAATTAAACTTACTTTGATCGGATTTTGGAGGTGTTGAATAAAAAACTTTTTGCCTTTGAGAAGTCTCCAAGCTTCCTCTTTGAATGTTGAATCCAAGCTCCAAGCTTTGTTCTTTGATTCCAAGCTTTTGGGATGGTTTCCCTATCACCTTGGATGATTCCTTGTGAGTGCTAGCTCAAGAAAATTTGCAACAAAGTTTCACCTTCACCCTTGTATTGCTCACGGCAATGGAAGAAAAGGAAGAAGGAAAATAGTGTGAATGGAGAGAGTGAGAAGTGAGTGTGTTCACTTATGTTTTTTATTTCAAAAATCAAATAAATGATATATCAAATATTTGGTATTAGTCATTCACTTCTTACATAAATTTGGTGTGTTGGACAAGTTATCACCAACTCACCAAGACCCATCAACATAAAGTGACTAGGTGATGTGGGTTGTGATGTGACTTGTGGGCCCCACTTGATTCAAAATTCGAGTGGGCCCGCAACACATCCCGGGCTCGGGTTCGCTAATTCCGAATTAACGAATTTTCCGTTGCGACGTAATTAAATCAAATTTAATTAAATAATTATGCCAAGCAAAATTACTATTCACGTCGCTCGCGAATTAATTCTAAATTAATTCGTTTGCCCGAATTAAAATCCAATTATAATTCCGCGTCGAAATCTAATTTCGTTTAATATATCGAATATATTATTTTATCGATTAATTCCGAATTAATCGTTCTCTCTCTTCAAATAGTATTTTATCCTAGATAAAGTCTCTCCGTAATTAATCCCAGATTAATTAAATTCGAATCATACATCATCGGTGAATTTTCGGGAAGTGACCCAAGAGATCCCTGGATATGTTGGCAGTAAATCTGGTCGTCGGACTATCCGAATACGTACGTACCTCGTACTACGTTTTTACCAATTTATGAGACTTGGTTGGCTTCTAGCAAAGCACTGTGCCTACCCAATTCTCCAGAAATATTCTTAAAGGAATATATAATATATGTCAGGCGTAGTATACGTAGTATTGCGTATTACGATCCAGTATCGGATGTCACATGCAATGCCTGGGGCTGGAATAGTATCTGCCTCGTACGAAGCATATATCGGATTACAAGCAACTAGTCTCTTTAATCGGATAATCATGACCATGTCATATTATCCCGATGGTTGCAACCATTTAGAGTACCAGTTCTGTATCCCTGCGTGATCATCATCTCCATAAGACTGAAGTGATACTTCCGTCTTGACATCACACCCAATACACTACGATTCTCAATAAACCCAGAAGAGGCGTACACAGAACCTGTTAAAGTCCTGGACGACCAAAACCAAAGCGTATTGATTGTCGCAAGTACTAGCGATGCAAGTCTCAGGTTAAGACCAAATACACCTACCCTAATGCGGATTCCCATAGACACATAGTCATACTACCAATGGGATTCCGCGGGGTCTATCCAGAGCGAAGCTGTTTCCGTATCATCGGTAAACACAACCTCCTATCACACGTGCATAAGTATCCAATACTTAAATATATGAGAACTATGATGTTACGCTTCCATAACACGCACAAGTGCAATACTAGTCTATTCTGCATTATCGATGTCCAGTCTCGATAATACTACGACTAGGGATATTTAATGATTAAACCGTTATGGATTGATACTGTCTCATATCTCGCAATCCGAAACTAATCATAAGGACTTTTATCATTTATATATTTAAGTAATCAAATTACAAAATGATAAAATGCAATTTCCATTGCTACATAGTTAATTTGTACAAAAACCACAATGTCTTTTACAAATAGTGACGCTATGGGTCATAATTGTCTAACAATTCATATGTTTGATCATATCAAATATCCTTGAACAATTCAAAGATTCACGATGAATTTTTTTAAAAAATATAGTTTTCAACACTTCAAATAGAATATCTTTGAACCATTCAAAATATTCTATCAGTGTTTCATCAAAAACATATTGAAAGTTCTCGAACTATTCAAGATGTTCAATATATATTCTTTTAGAAACACGCAACTAAGTCATGACAACTCATTAACTAAGTTACGAAATAGAGAAAACTATCCAAGGCAATTTATAATTCATTAAACTACATACATCCAATGTATTAGTTTAATAAAATTGTGGTCCAATGACAATCATTGGTTAAATGAGATTTAATCACATCCTGAATACAATATTCATTAAATGGACAAGGATATATGGTGTGATCTCGTATCAGACCATCCTTCACCATAAGGAATAAGCATCTAATGTTTATGTGATAAAATCTCATAAACAACAGTTCTAAGTTATTTAGTTAACCGAATATTTTTCTTAATGTTTATCTCTTCATCAATGACACTACTAGTCATATTAAAATATGTAGCAATTGTTTATAAAGAACAAGTAACTATCCAATAGTCGCAAGTTTTGATATCAAATATCAAAAATAATCATTAAACACTATTTTAAATAACTAGACGAGAGATTTGATATCCAATACTTATAGTTGTCGTATTGTGAGAATCGAAATTCTCAACACACAATTATACATATCTAATTTCTTTAGCTTTATAATTTGCCTTCAATTATTCACAACAATTGCAAATAATTGATTAGCAAATTGTGTCAAACACGTGACTTCTAAAAGTCACTAAAGCCAAGAAACGTCATTATAAGATAAACAAATACCTAATGGAGTTTTCTTAATGCCAGTCAAGAATCTCAATACATGAACTAATTCACGTCAATTCTTACCACACAAGAAACTATTCTCTATAGACAATCATATTCTAAAACATATATCTATTTAGATTACTTCTTGTGACTTAGTAACTAAGTCACTAGCCATCTTGATTTTCAAGAAAATCAGAACAACAGTTCCCTATGGTTTTGACTAATCTAACAATATCCAAGACTACTTACATTCTAGAACCTATTCTAGAAATATGCAACCATAAGTGAAGTCAGAAAACATATTCAAATAATATGCAAGCAGTGGATTAGAAGTATAATTCTATTAACAATATAGAATAAGGAAAAACACAAGCAGCAATTTCATAATATTACGCACTGCTTTAGTTATGGATTCTTAACCCAGCAATATCTCCCATTACTTTACGTAATACCGCAATCCCCAACGGAAAATGGGAATTCAATAATTAAATCGAATTCCATAGTGAGAAGTGGACCCCATGAATATATTTCGACTCACAGCTTTGACACGATCCCGCCTACGTATATTCATTAGGTAGACAACTCATTGTCAATCACACTCACTGTGACTCCTGATTTTGGTCCTGACCGTTTCTCGTTATGACAGCTTTGGCACGTTCACAATGAGGCGTATCAAGGATTCACTTGCCAATGACAAACTCAAGCTACCGATGTAGTCCTGACAGCTTTGGCACGTTCACCCTCACTGCTTTGGCACTTTCTCGGATGCAGCCATAGAAAGATACCCATAAACTGTATTGACAAGACGGACCAAGAAACATGTATCCAATACATGTCACTTTATTACCTTATTTAAGTGGGATATTCCTCAAGAAAGCATTTCTCTAAATCAAATGTAGAATTTCAATCTAGATAAATTTCTAAACAATTCAATTCTACCTTAGAAAACATAACTTAACTTAACAATTAAATTTCTGTTACGTTTCCCGTAAGCGTAGAACCGAAAAGTCAAGAAATATCTAAATTACATGCATGCGCAAACATCAAAATTGGATTATTTATCATATATCAAGCATGACAAATATAATGGATGAAGGATCAGACCTGCTCTGATACTATTTTGTTGGGATTTTGGCCGACCGTAAAATGGCATAAAACGCATTTTTGACCGAACCGACCACCCAATGCACATTGGGACTGCCCAAGTCAGCCCCTACAGTACTAGGGCAGTTCATAGGCTGCCTGAACAGTGACCAATTCACTGTTTGGGCAGCCGTCACCCGGTTGGCTCAAAAGTCACATGGTAACGCCGTTTTTCTCCATTTTCATATATTTCAACTCCGAAATAATTTCCAGAAATTGTTCCAATATCCAAAACACATACAATACATTTATATGACATAATTTTCATCACCAGAAACCCAGTTTTTCCAGATGTAATCCAGAAGCCAAAAATGTCAATATTTCATGCTTTAATCCAATTTTCTTAACATTAATCACATTAATCATAACACCAATCCAAGCCACCACTAATGAATCACCCAAGAATAATTATAGGCATTACAAGAGTGGTCATAACACTCTAGAATGACAACATATCATCAAATTATAAAATTGAACTAATATTACAATAATATCATTCAAACTTTCTTCACACATGTATATAGCCTCCAAATCCATCCTCTAAAGTAAAAAGCCCCAATTTATAAGAAAGTAGAAAACCCTAGAAAAATTCTAGATATTCAAGAATAAGAAACAAACTTTCTAAGCTTAGGGATATTGAAGATTACCTTTGAATCTCCTTGTTTCCTTAAGTTTTTTCTTGATTTTCTTCACTTTCTTCCTTGTTTCATCAAAAAAACATGTTGAGAGCCTTTTTAGGAAGTATTTCGGCCATGGAGGATGATTGAAAGAGAAAACAAAATTTTTCTAACTTAAAAACAAGCCAAAACCGACCTAGGAGGGTAATTTGGTCATTTCCCCAATTTAATTCAATTAAATAAAATTAAACTTTATGTTAGAAAATCAAATTTGCACACCTTAAGCTTAATTAAAATATGCCACATGTAACCAATAATAATTAAATATTTTTCATAACAATTATGAAAAAGAATATCATTTAATTATTCAAATATTTAACATTTAAATATCTAAATAATTAAAATTAATATTATATATGTAATTTTATTTATATTAAATAAAAAATACGTATATTAATGGCATGTGTCAAAGTCTCATTTGACAATTAATTAATATGTATCAAATAAAATTTTGTATCAAATACAAATACACATTAATTATTAATTGACCAAAATCCCCTAAAGCATGTGTTATTGTTTAACCAATTAAACGATTCAAATTAACTCATTTAATCCGATGAAGTATTATGAATAATCTATATTATTCATAACGCGTTGCCCAAGTACTCAACGAGTACACTTCATATTGTGGGACTCTCTAAGTTTAGGTTTATCTGTCACGAAATCTAATTTTGTGTCCATAATTCACCCACTCATGAATTATGACGACCACAGATAATCTCGCTAAACTATACAAGTCGAGGTTATTGCATACGTATAATCCCTCCGTCACAAGCTATCCATATTATACCTAGGATATAGATAAAAACGTCAAATCATTATGGTATAATATAGTCGACTTTCAAATTTACGATCTCTAAATAACACTCGGATTTCGCTTCCGAAGTTATACCATGGCCATGGATTTACTAGATCGCAAACACGTGTAAGATACTTATGCCATGTACACAGGACTGACAGATTCTATCTTGATACGCACTAGATATCATGAACATCAATCCACACCCAACAAACAGGCGGAGGTCTGATCTAAATAGATCGGTGACGTGACTGCCATCCAAGTGTGGAGGATAACTCATATATCCATTGTGGTATCTCAAGTCGAATGACCACTATGCTCGCTCAAATCGAGAAGATTCCTATTGACGTTGGTGTACCATTTATTAGGAAATATTCAGTGAGTAATGTTTATCAAATAAACACCTACATGTCTATACGAGTCTCCTGATACTTATGGTTCTTTGGGATAAACCATCGGACCAAGTCACGATATACGACATGTACTGGTCTCAGCGGATTTTACTAACCGACCCGTGTTAGTAAATCTTGACCAGGAACATTATTTAAGGATATACAAGTTATAATGACGCTTCCCAATTTCAATTACAAACTAAGTTGTAAATGCGCCCTACATTGTAAATCCTAGGGTCTTTGTCTAATATACACGTATCACTAAATCAGATTTAGTTTCAATCTAATCATAATTAGATATCTAATCGTAATTAGATCGAATATGTATACAAAAGACAAGAGGTGCTACCATTAAATAAGTAATATTATGGAAAAATGAATTGTTCGTATTCATGAATCAGACATAAATACGATCCGGATTGGCACTCTGAGCACTAACCCTAACAATAGCTTGGCATGACGATTGGAAGAGTCATGAATTTCGGTTTCCTCCTCTGAAAAGGAAAAGTCTGAGGTGGTTGGGCTCTTCGAGGAAGCCAAATTCTGAATATTTGTTCCTTCTTGGGGTTCTATCATACTTTGTCTCCCTGTACCAAATACTTCTTGGGAACCAAAACCTTGCAGACTATCTTTCTTGGATGGATTTTTGAAGCCTTTCCTCTTTGTCTCATTTTGGCACTCGACGAATCCTGCATTGATGTCATTGGGGGAACAATTTCCTTCTTCTCTGGAAACTTTAATATGTCTCTATTGATCATGTCCTGTATAATATTTTTAAACTCACTATGAGAATTAATTGCATGATTGCAGGAATTGTGATACTTACAGTGTATTTGTGAAGGATTTCCTCGGTTGACAATTGGACGAATGCCCCCCGAGCTCATTCCTACATGTGTTTCCTTTTCATCAATTGCAAGATTGGTGTTCAGATTTGTGGCTCCAACGAATTATTGAATAGCTATATGCCTGCCATTATCGAAATGGCCGCCATTGGTAGGAGGAATTCTGATGGATCCTTCAACTTCCTCCCTCATAGGTTGATATTTTTATTCCACTGGAGTTGGAGGAGGATCAAGAACAGTAGGACGAGATAAACCATGTGCTTCATGAGAGCCTTCAGAGGAATGCCCCCCGAGTTTTTCCTATCTGACCAGCCTAGAGTTTGTTTCTAGACCTTCATTTCTGGGATTGGATTGAGTCTGACCAAACATGAGTTGCTCGATCCTCTCTAAGGTATGTAGGATTTTTTCTTAGTCAGCTTCCATTCTCCTTAATATTGTATCTGTAAAAATAACCAAATCAGTACATAAATTAGTAGGCGAGCTTGTATCACCTGAGGCTCCAATAACAGGTCATGTTGGAGTTTGATTCATGTGACTGTGAATTTTAAGAAAAGTCGGATTCCTTTCAAATTGCTCCACCAGGTGTGGAACGATTCCTTCTCGTCTTTGCCCTATTGTTGTAGGAGTAACTTTCCCAACATGAGACATGGATATTTTTTACATATTATTTTCTGTTGATTATTTGCATCCTTCTAG
Organism: Zanthoxylum bungeanum; assembly: GCA_019454045.1. Classification (NCBI taxonomy): domain Eukaryota; kingdom Viridiplantae; phylum Streptophyta; class Magnoliopsida; order Sapindales; family Rutaceae; genus Zanthoxylum; species Zanthoxylum bungeanum. The sequence goes on from SKCR01029293.1 coordinate 82,703, forward strand.
TGGGTCCCACCGAGAGTGCCAATTTATATGTTGGCTTTGAAAAAATTAGTGTTATGCACGGGCGTACCAGATGAGCAAGTCATCAATGTAAAAAGACTAACTTCTAACAAGCGATTGTGAAAACTACGGGTTCTCCAAAGCCTGCAAGAGATAGACAATTGGAATTTATGAGGATGCTAAAAAGATTAAGAGTTGAAAACTATTGGAACTGGAAATTTTACTGGAATTGAAAATCTTTAATGGAATGAAAAACTACAGAGACAGTTACTGGAATTGAGATTCTATAATTACAAAGCAATGCTTGAAAGAACGGAAATTAACTACAGAGCTAACTAACTACATAGAGTAATTGAGAATTGGCATGTTTTGGATTTTTTGATCGATGTGTTGGCGATCCTTTTCTCCTAGCTCGTCTTTAGCTTTCATAACTTCTGGAAATAACTGTCTCATAATGCTTCTTAACTTCATGCACGTTTCCTGTTTACTTTCTTTCTTGCAACTACTATTCACGTTATGCAATTATTTTTGGAGGAAACTTCTAAATGATGGAGGAAAACTGGTACATGCATAATTTTTTTTAGAAACCATTTATAGTTATCCTTGATTTCTTTGGGCTTAGGCCTGATTCTTCTGGCAATTGGGTTGAGATTTTAGAGTTGATTTTGATCTTGTAAAAGTCTAAATTTGAGAATTTTTCTTAATGAAAATTGTAGGTATGAATTTTAATTGCATGTAGATTTTTACGGATTGTGATTTAAAATTCAGATGAATGAAACATAAGTGTTTGAATAGACTTTTATGAAATTATCAATCTCTTATGAATCTAATGAGCATTTTTAATTGAGACATATCGATAATGATATTTATTTTAAAGTTTATAATTTATAAAATAATAATATGCAATTATTTCTTAAAAATTATATATTTTGAGAGATTTTTAATTTAAAATTAAAAATTTATTAAAAAAAATGGAATTTGATAACATGTGATCCAAACGCCTAGGGATAAATTTCTTTAGGAAATTTGATCAAATTCATCTCTATTAACAGTCACTCTCGAGTCTCCTTTAGGGTATCCTTTTCCTCTGGGTAAAGGGACTGTATAGGAGTAGAGTGAGGTGGATAGAACCCGTTTTCTTCCTCTTTTTTGGGGTTTCAGTTGTTACGGGGAGTCTATTTCTTCCTTGCCTCTTTTCTCCTCTTAGATTTAGGGGGATTTATAGAATTTGGGGGTTTCTGTAAGGTGATTCGTTCTTCGTTCCCTTTGATTTGGGGGTGGTTAATAGAATTTTGCTTCTGTTTGGTGGGTAGGTGCTGGCGTAGGGCTCCAATCTTCGCTGAGAAGAGTCGCTGCTGCAATTGGAGGCTTTAGGGTTTTTATTCCGATTGTTACTTGAAGTAGTTAATTGAGTGGGGTGGCATGATGGACACAGAGGAATTAATACGGAAATGTAGCTCTATCTCGCTTAAAGAAGAAGTGGAGGACAGTGTGGTTTTTGTGGGCGAGATGAAAGCTAAAGGAGAAAGGATGGTAGCGAATTGCTTGGTGGGGAAAGTCCTCCTTAACAGGGGTGTGAATAGAGAAGGATTCAAAGCAGTAATGCAGCAAGTTTGGAGGACTGTAAGAGAAGTCAAAATTGAAAATCTGGGAGATAACATCTTCATTTTTAAATTTGGCTCACGCAAAGTGTTAACAGGAGGCCCTTGGCATTTTGATAGAGCATTACTTGTGGTAAGGGAACCCGTGGGGATAGGAGATATTGCGAAGCAACCTTTTACTCATGTTTCGTTTTGGGTTCAAATCCATAACATACCGATTATGTGCATGAATAAGGACATGTTACAGAGGCTGGGGGAAAAGATTGGAAGGGTTGAGGAAGTGGGGACTGATATGGCAGGTGAGTGCATTGGCAAGTTTGCGAGAATTAGGATTTCGGTAGAGATATCAAAACCACTGAAGAAAATGGTAATTCTGAAACAGGAAGATGGGGATGATATTATAATGCCAGTATTGTATGAAAGGTTGCCAGATTTTTGCTTTTGCTGTGGATGTATTGGTCACCAGTTTAGGGAATGTCTGAATTACAGGGCTCAGCCAAAAGAGGAATTCGCATATGGAGTATGGATGAAGGTGGTCACTTTAGCTGAAAAATCTAAACTAAATAGGGGCAGAGAGAGATGGAATAGTGAGCAGATCAAACCGGGAAATGTAGCAACAGAAACAGGTGATACAGCAGAAAACCAACTGATATCAAAACTTACAAGCCCAATCACGTTACCTGGGGAGGGATCATCCCAGGAAGAAGAGCAGGTCAAGGGGCATCCGAAAGGAATCTGCAATGTAGAAGAGATGGGTGAAGGGTCACCAAAAGCAAGTGCCATAGGGCGGAGCATTCAGAGGTTAGGGGAGCCTATGCAGCATCGCCTAGCTGTCATAGATCAGAAGCTGGAGTTGGGGAATAGAGAAGCAGACGAGTACAAAGGGCGGGAACATTGGGAAATGCAAATCAATCTCTTTGGACCAAACGGACTCACAAACCAATGTGAGACAGAGCCCATCCCAGTACCAAGAGTCAGATGCAGGGCCTGAGATAACAAAAATAGAACACATGAAGAGAAAATGGAAAAAAGCAAGCCAGGAAGAATTGTCACAAAGGGAGCTCGATGCTGGAGGCTAGAAATTTTAAGAGGATGGACAGTTGTATGAGTAGTATGAGCCCGTTAAATAAAAAGCTAAAAATATGTAGTCCTAGGAGGGTGACCACGAATCAGATGTTGTTCAGATCCCCACGGGCAGCTATTAAATTGAGGTGGGAGATGACGGAGGTGGAAGTACCAACCAATTGCACGGATGAGTCAACGGTGGAGGCTGGTTGCCATCCTCGTCGATAGCCATGAAAATCATCAGCTGGAACGTTCGGGGCTTGGGGAATGCCCGAATGTTTCGAGCACCACAAAAAATTCTCCAGATGCAGAGACCGCAGCTTCTTTTTCTCTGCGAAATAAAGTTGAGGTCGGAGCAGATGACAATAGCAGGTAGGAAATTACTTTTTCAGAACTATTTTGTAGTTAATATGAGTGGTAGGGGTGGAGGATTGGCAATGCTATGGAACTCAGATGTAGAGATAAACGTGAAGTCATTTAGCAAACACCATATTGACGCTGAAGCTTGAATTGAGAATGGTTTGAACCTACGTGTGACTGGGCTTCATGGACATCCTGAGGGGGGTATGAAGAAGCATACTTGGACACTGATGAGGCGATTGGCTGCTTTGTCCTCTACTCCATGGGTATGTTTTGGGGACTTCAATGAAATCATGGATTTGGATGAAAAATCAGGTGGGAATGAGAGAAATGTGAGCATGATAATGGATTTTAGAGATGTGGTTGATGAATGTGGCTTGTTCAATGTAGAGAGCAGAGGGTATCCGTACACATGGTCTAATAGGAGATTTGGACATCAATTAATAGAGGAGAAGCTTGACAGATTTCTTTGTAGCAGGGACTGGAAAAACAGAAGTTACAACTTGATGGCCATGAACTTGGACTCCTGGAGCTCAGATCACTGTCCAATTATGTTAGAAATCTATGCAAGGAGTAGTGAAGGGTATTGCCGTAGGAAAGTATTCTCGAGAATTCATTATGAGGATATGTGGAGCTCGTATAAAACCTGTAAGGACATAGTAGCAAGGGAGTGGGGTGATTATGGAAGTTGGAATAACCAGAATCCTTTCCAAAAATTCCACCAGGTTGCCGAAAAAACATTAACCTAGTTACAAAGGTGGAGCAAGTCAGATTTTGGAGGGCAAAAGAGGAAGTTCAATAACTTAGTGAGACAGCTCCAAAGAGTGAAAATGAGTAACATGAGGGATGGGTATGGAGAAGAAATTCGATCAATTGAGAGCAAGATTGACAATATACTTTTGGATGAGGAAGTGTACTGGAAGCAGAGGTCGAGAGGAGACTGGCTGAAAGAGGGGATAAGAATACCAAATATTTTCATGCTAAAGCAACTGCGAGGAAAAGAAGAATAAGATATGGGGAGTGATGGATGAGGATGGAAAATGGAGGGAGCAAGATGAGGAAGTAGAATCCTTGTTCTGTCAATACTTTACAAAAATCTTTACCACATCCAACCCAAGCAATGATCAGATCAGTGCTGTGTTATCAAGTATGCCACAGAAGGTAACAACATAAATGAATGAAATATTGGGACAACCTTATACAGAGGACGACATTAAAGAAGCTCTTTCTCAGATGTGCCCTACACATATTGTCCTAATCCCTAAAGTTGAGCAACCAACAAGAGTGGGGGACTTTCGACCTATAAGCCTCTGCAATGTGATTTATAGGATTATAACTAAAAATGTGGCTAATAGGCTCAAACCTCTACTTCACCAAATTATCTCCCCAACACAGAGTGTCTTTATCCCCGGTAGACTCATTACGGATAACATTATCATTGGATACGAAGCTCTACATAAGATCAGGCTTAGCAAGAGCAAGAAACACAGGCTGGTTGCGCTCAAATTGGATATTAGCAAAGCTTATGACAGGATAGAATGGCCTTTTCTAAGGCAAGCGATGATACATCTGGGGTTCACAAGTACATTGATTGATTTGGTTATGAACTGTATTTTTACTTCATCGTTCTCAGTGGTTATAAATGGAGTGGCAAAGGGTTACATACAACCTCAACGAGGGCTAAGACAAGGATGTCCACTATCTCCGTATCTGTTCATCATTTGTGTAGAGGCTTTCTCTAATATGTAGGGGCAGGCAGTGAGGCAAATGGTTATTCACGGGCTGAAATTTGACAGAAACACAACAATTTCACATCTTTTTTTTGCTGATGACAGCCTTATCTTCTCACGAGCTTCGGTGGAAGAATGCCAGAAACTGAAGTCCATTTTTGAGGCCTATGCAGAAGCATCAGGACAGGTTTTTAACTATGAGAAATCATCCATGTTCTTCAGTACCAACACCCAGGAAGCATGTAAGGAAGAAATCAAAAACATTTTCCAGCTACAGGTGGTGTCCAAACACGAGAAGTACCTGGGGTTACCATCCATGATAGGTAGAAAAAAGAGAACTTTTTTCAACGAAGTAAAGCTTAGAGTTCTAGGGAAGATAACAAACTGGCAACACCAATTTTTTTCAAGCGGAGGCAAGGAAATTCTAATAAAGGCAGTTGCACAAGCAGTCCCAGCTTTTGCGATGAGTGTATTTAGGATTCTTAGAGGGATTTGTGAGGAGATTCAAAAAGCCATAGCCAGATTTTGGTGGGGGTCCATAGCAGATCGAAGAGGTATCCATTGGGCAAAGTAGGAAATGTTGAGTCAAGCGAAGAGTAGAGGATGGCTGGGGTTTAGAGAAATTTCTCCTTTTAACCAGACACTCATTGCGAAACAGGGGTGGAGGCTAACCCAATTCCCAGACTCATTAGTAGCAAAGGTACTAAAGGCAAGATACTGTTGGACAATTATGACCCATAGCGTCACTATTTGTACAGATCATGGTGTTGTTGTACAAATTAACTATGTGACAAAAAAGATTGCACCTTATCATTTGTGATTAGATCACCTAGATGTATAAATGATGAGAGGTCCTTGTGATTTGTTCCTGGACGGAGAATGGTATGAGACAGTATCAGTCTACGAAGGATAAATCATTAAATATCCATAGTCAGAGCATTATCGAGATTGGATATCGATAAATGCGTAAAAGACTAGTATTACACTTGTGCGCGTTGTGAGGGCACAACGACATAGTTCTCATATATTTGGGTATATGATACTCATGCAAGTGTAATAGGAGGTTGTGTTTTACCGATGGTACGGGAAACAGCTTCGCTCTGGATAGACCCAATTGGAATTCCATTGGTAGTATGACTATGTGTCTATGGAAGTCCGAAATCAGGGTAGGTGTATTTGATCTTAACCTGAGACTTGCACCGCTAATACTTGTGACAATCAATATACTTTGGTTGCGGTCGTCCAGGGCTTTAACAGGTTCTGTGTACGCCAATGCTGGGTATATTGAGAATCGTAGTGTGTTGGGTGTGATGTCAAGACGGAAGTGTCACTCCAGTCATATGGAGATGGTCACGTAGGATACAGGACTGGTTCTCTTAAATACTGCAGCTATCGGGATAAAATGACAAGGTCAGGTTTATCCGATTATAGAGACTAGTTACCAGACATCCTACATGTGCTTCGTACGGGGCAGACACAATTCCAGCCCCAGGCCTAACACGTGATCATTCGATACTGGATAGAAATACGCAATACTACGTAAACTACACCTGATACATATCCTTTATTCCTGTAAGGATGTTTCCGGAGAATTGGGTAGGCATGGCGCTTTGCTAGAGGCCAACCTTGTCTTGTAAATCGGTATAAACGTAGTACGAGGTACTTACGTGTTCAGATAGTTCGACGACCGAATTTACTGCCAACATATTCGGTGATCTCATGGGTCGCTTCTCAAAGATTCACCGATGACGTATAACTCGCACTCTATATTAATCTGGGATTAATTAGAAGAGAGAGAAAATTAATCTGGGATTAATAGCGGATATATTTTATCTGAGATAAAATATTAATTAAAGAGAGATAATGATTAATTTGGAATTAATCGATTAATTAATATATTTGATATATTAAAAGAAATTAGATTTCGACGCAGAATTAAAATTAGATTTTAATTCGGGCAAACGAATTAATTCGTTAGCGATGTGAATAGTGATTTCGCTAGGCGTAATCATTTAATTACGACGCAACGGAAAATTCGTTGATTTGGAATTAGCGAACCCGAGCCCGAGATTATTTGCGAGCGCATTCGCATTTCGAATTCGAGTGCGGCACGCAAGTCAAATCAAACATCAAATCGCTAGTCGCATCAAGCGTCAAATCACAAGTCACAAGTCACTTTGAGTGATGTGACTTGACAACTTGATGGATTGAGTGATGTGAGTGGTTGGTGCCATTTATGGCTTTAATGGTTTGCTTTTTGAAAGCCAAATTCATGTGAAATGAATGTGAAATTCAAATGTGTGTATATAATACACAAATTTGACAAACCAAACACAACTCTCTCTCCATTTCTCTCTACTTTTCACGCCCAAACCAGTGGGCTGTTTTCTTCACTACATTTTGTGAAAATGCCGAGCAAGAAGGGAAGCTAGAGTATGATTTTGTGGCAAAATCACAAGTGCTAGCACACTTACGAGACATGCGAATGTGATAGGGAAGTCCACCCATGAGTTGGGAACCATTCAACGAAGCTTGGAGCTTGATGAAGGACCAAAATGGAGGCTAAACCAGTGAGCACACACAGCCCACTGCCGTGATAGTTCAAGGAGGAAGAATTTCGTTTTTGTTGCCTCCGCGTCGCTCAACCGATCGATGTGAGTATTCCGCAACTTCTTCGATGTGTATTCGCACTTGATTCATATTGATCAATAGAAACCAACAGATACTACAAGCATTATGAATTTCTTAACGCAAAGGTAGGCAATAATCCCTCTTTTATTTGGAGGGGCATTATGTGGGGAAAGCAGATTATTAATAGAGGATGTAGATGGAGAATCGGCGATGGAGCTAAGGTGAAGATAAGACAGAACAATTAGATTCCCAGACCATCAACATTTTGACCTATCAAAGAACCAGAATTACCTCATGATGCCACATTTGCAGATATTCTGAGTCCAATGAACAGTTGGAACGCAGAGCTGATTCAAGAGAAGTTCAGAGAGGAAGATATTGAAGAAATATTGGCTATCCCTCTTCCAAGAAGACCAAGACCAGACCACTTAATATGGCACTATGATAAAAAAAAAGGTCAGTACTCGGTGAAAAGCGGATATCAACTGGCTCTTCAACTCAAGTATCCAGACATGCCAGCTAGTTCGGTATCTAGTAGCAAACACTAGAGCATTATATGGACCCTCAACATCCCTGAAAAGATTAAGATATTCTTATGGAGAGTGACCAAGAACCTTATGCCAACTGCGGAAAACCTCTGGAAGAAGAAAGTGTTGCAGGAACCATTATGCCAAATATGCAAGGGTGGAGTGGAAGACATTACCCATGTGCTGTTTTATTGCAAGAATGCGAAGAAATGATGGAACACAACTCCTTTTTTTCAGAGTGTCCGAGATTTTGTATGCCACGATATGTTAATTATGCTCGATCAACTGCAGAAGTTGCACAACAAAAGAAGTTTAGAGATGATTATGGCGATATTCTGGGCCTTGTGGCAGATGAGGAACAAGATCATTTTCGAAGGGAAGGAAGCTGACCCTTGGGAGGTCATAGCTAGAGCAGAGGCAGTGGTTAGCGCATATCAGAAAATCCAGGCTAGGGGGACTGTTTGCAGAGCCCCCTCCTGTTGGATGGTATAGCATCAACGTGGATGCTGCCACAGACGTAGAGAGAAAGAAAGCCGAACTGGGGGCTATTATAAGAGACTGGGAGGGTAATTTTATAGCGGCAGCGATGAAAGTGGTTAAATTTTATGGGGATGTAGCATTTGCGGAAGCGAAGCTATAAGCTGGGTGCAGCTTGCAGAGAAGAAGGAATTATATGTTGGCTTTGAAAAAATTAGTGTTATGCGCGGGCGTACCAGAGGAGCGAGTCCTCGATGTAAAAAGACTAACTTCTAACAAGCGATTGTGAAAACTACGGGTTCTCCAAAGCCTGCAAGAGATAGACAATTGGAATCTATGAGGATGTTAAAAAGACTAAGAGTTGAAAACTATTGAAACTGTAAATTTTACTGGAATTGAAAATCTTTAATGGAATGAAAAACTACAGAGATAGTTACTGGAATTGAGATTCTAGAATTACAAAGCAATGCTTGAAAGAACGGAAATTAACTACAGAGCTAACTACATAGAGTAATTGAGAATTGGCATGTTTTGGATTTTTTGATCGATGTGTTGGCGATCCTTTTCTTTTGACTTCTCTTTGGCTTTCATAACTTCTGGAAATAACTATCTTATAATGCTTCTTAACTTCATGCACGTTTCCTGCTAACTTTCTTTCTTGCAACTACTATTCACGTTATGCAATTATTTTTAGAGGAAACTTCTAAATGATGGAGGAAAACTGGTACACGCTCAATTTTTTTTTAGGGACCATTTGTAGTTATCCTTGATTTCTTTGGGCTTAGGCCTGGTTCTTCTGGCAATTGGGTTGAGCTTGAATATTTAGGGTGCAAACAATAATATATGCAACATAATGATTTTGGAGTTGATTTTGATCTTGTAAAAGTCTGAATTTGAGAATGTTCCTTAATGAAAATTGTAGGTATGAATTTTAAGTGCATGTAAATTTTTACGGATTGTGATTTAAAATTCAGATGAATGAAACATAAGTGTTTGAATAGACTTTTGTGAAATTATCAATCTCTTATGAATCTAATGAGCATTTTTAATTGCGACATATCGATAATGATATTTATTTTAAAGTTTATAATTTATAAAATAATAATATGCAATTATTTCTTAAAAAATTATATATTTTGAGAGACTTTTTTTAAAATTAAAAATTTATTAAAAAAAAATGGAATTTGATAAGATGTGATCCAAACGCCTAGGGAGAAATTTCTTTAGGAAATTTGATCAAATTCATCTCTATTAACAATCACTCTCACCATTTTTTTTTAAAACAAAGGACTAAATCCAACTTTAATTTTCCGCCTGAGTTAAGTGGGTACAGTACCGTACTCGTACTCGTATATTGATTTTTGGACTAATTAATAAATGCCTATGAATAAATTAACTCCAGTTAATAAACAAATTTGAATTGATGCCATTGAAAAAAAAAAAGTTAGTTAGCGAATAATTAGCTGTCATTAACTCATTATTTTTATGTTAGCAAAATAATAAAATACCTTTTTTAGTTCTAATTTTTTGACAAAACCAAAATACTACGTGGTATTTATTTTTCCCTGTTCTCTGCAATCATCTGTAACTTCCAGTTCAGGTATTTAATTTAATTCCAACAATATCCACTTTGATTTTCATAACTTGGATCAATTAAAATCATTTTATCATCAAATTCGACAATAACCTCTCGCTTTTGACTTGACTTTGTTTTTAATTCTTATCATCATCTGTGTGCTGATAATTGAATTAATTGTTAGGGTTGACGATCCATGAAAGGGGATTTACAGCTGGAGGAGTTTTCTGAACGGAATCCTAGCGATGCCGATCCTTTGCTTGGGAGCCAGGAGGTCTCCGAAGCGCCTGTTGTATGTTCGCCTTTGAGCTTGAGTGAGATTAAGGATGAGGATATAGAGAGTGGTTCGGTTCCTTGCTGTCGCATTTGTCTCGAAAGCGATGGCCAACCAGGTGATCATGCATTCTTTGTCAAATTACTTCAATTTATGATGAGTTTGATCGAATTGTACATTGTTTTTTTTATTTGATTTCGTATTTGTTGATTCGTTATGATTTTGTTTGTAAAAATTTCTGATGATACCTTCAAAGGGTGTAATTGTTAGGATTATATAGATGAAATTGAAGTAATGTTTAAAAATTTCGTATTTGATTTCGTATTTGTTGATTCGTTATGATTTTGTTTGTAAAAATTTCTGATGATACCTTCAAAGGGTGTAATTGTTAGGATTATATAGATGAAATTGAAGCAATGTTTCAAAATTGGGTTCGAGGCGGCGCCTCGACCGCCTCGACGGCATCGCTGCCTCGAGGCTGCTCGAACCAGGAATTGGAAAGAGGCCGCCTCCGTCGATTGAGGCGGCCCGCCTCGCCAAAATTTTCATCGAGGCATCCGAATAAGGTGAGAGGCGGAGCCCCAACGAAAATTACCTATTTTAAAAAAAAAAAAAAAAAAGCCAAAAAGGGATAACTTATCGACTTCCTATTTTACCATAAATAGAATTATAAATAAACAAAACCTCTGTTGAGTTTTGAATACTTCATCGTAAAAATCGTTGCGTCAACCCTAAATCTCGTCGTCAATAAACACAGCTTTGTCAACCCTAAATCTCATCGTCAACATAGGTACTTCATCGTGCTTCTTCTCTGTCATTTTCTTCTTCCTTTTTCTATCTTTAATATTTTCTCTAGATTTGGTCAACGTGAATGCAGACTTGATGCATGTGCCCACCAATGTTTAAAAATACGTGGCGGCGCCTCGAGACGGCCGACCATTAAGGCACAAGGCGGACCTCCTCGAGGCGGCGAGGCGGGTGCCTCAATCCGAACGTCAAAAAAATTAATAATTTTTGTAACTTGATGAAATGATAATTCTTGATTAATAGTAAATTTATTATAAATATTTAGTAATTTAATAAATTAATAATTAATGATTTTAACTAAGAATATTTTTGTAATTTGTTAACAATTCATTACGATTTATAAATAAGGTAAATACATTAATGAAAATGTTATTTGATTCCAATTATGATTCCTACATCTAATTAATCATCTTCTTTTTTATCACCAATACTATAATTAACATTACTAGGTGAAGAATTCATGACGAACAATTAAATTATCAACCTGTTCAATTCACAAACAATAAATATAAAATGAGATTAAATTTTAAGTATCAATAATATATGAAGTAATTAAAAAATAATAACGTAAAGTAAATATTATATTTGATTGTATAAATTGTTATACTAAATATTATAAAAAATATTTTTATCTAATAAAGTAACTTAGTCAAATAATGGACCAAAGCAAACATAGCCCACTACAAAGACATGGAAGTATCAAAGCAAATATTGTCCACGTGCAGACTTTGAAAGCAAAATAAAAAATAAAAAATAATAGTGAGTGGTGTACAACTATTTTCAACTCTTCTTAATCTTCTATCAAAAAATATCTCATCACTATTCATCTTTTATTTTCTTTGACTTTCTTGTATGAATATTATCAAACACTGCATCTGCATCTTCTTCATCGGCATCTTCTTCATTTCTGCATCTGCACCTTCTTCATTTTTGCATCTGCATCTTTATCTTCGTCTTCTTCTTCATCATTTATTCGTCTTCTTCTTCTTCTTCATTTTCACATCTTCTTCTTCTTCATTTCTGCATCTTCTTCTTCTTCTTCATTTCTGCGTCTTTTTCTTCTTCGTTTCTGGTGATGAAACCAAAGAGAGCACTTCGTGTGAGCAGAGAGTTGCGTGAGAGAGAGCCAAAATGGGTTGACTGTGAGGCGCCCGCCTCGCGCCGAGTCGGCGCAAGGCGTGGTGAGGCGGCCGCCTCATGCGGGAAGACGCGGGGATTATGGATTTACCAAATTAGGCGGCCGCCTCGATGCGCCGACGGCCAGAGGAGGCGACTCGGCGCCTCGAGGCAGCGCCTTGTAGACAACAAAAACTGGGCGACGCATGCTGTTCCGGGCTCGCGGCCCGGTTGGGAGTACGGAGTAGCCCGCGGGGGACTAAACCGGAGAAATAAAATGGAGTCGCCACCCGGTGTGAACCGGGAAAATGATTTAAGGCCGCACTCACCCCTCGCAAGGGAAGACCTCAAACCGTTGGGTTCGGAATGGTCCCTTACTTATGCCACTTGTAATGAGCGGATTTGTGCAATAATTTAACCAAGTCTACACAACATACATGTCCAAGAATAACCTAAATCTAGTTCGCATTCATAAAAATAAATCCTATGTCTAGGTCATCATGCTTTGAAAGTAATTTTCTATAACGGCAAACACATGATATCACACATCAAACATGCTAAGTAAATAATGATATAAACATACCATTACTTAAATTCCTAATGCAAAAGGTAAATAAATAAGTCATGCCCAAAATAAAAATAACATTCTAATAGCCTAATCATGCTCACATACAAGTTTGAGTGGAATGAAACATATGAATCTTTCAAGTGGTACGGGGCATTGTATCCTGAGTGCAAACCATATTACCGTCCATTCGGATTCGGCTATGGAATTTATGTCCGGGTTTCCATCCAATATACCACAAGAAGGAACACATATTCCATTCACCCAGAATTCACATCATATATCAATCCATGATACTCATGCGAAATAAAGGAATATAAATAAAAGGGGTGCCCTCAGGTCTTACCTTTTTAGTCGCTTTCCGGGAGTGCGTTTCACGATGCCGGAAGGGATGTCGTTTCGACTGTTTTCACAGGTTCACTGTTTTCTCTGTTTTCACTGGTCCGCTGTTTCCGCTGTTTTCACGGGTCCGTTATTTCTATTGTTTTGTCCGTTTTCACTCGCGGTTTTCTCTGATTTTTCTCACTGTTTTCACTCAAGTTTTCGGGCTATTTTTGGACTGTTTTGGGTAGTTTTTTGTGGTATTTCGGGGGCTGTTTTGGGTAGTTTTTTTGTGGTATTTTGTGTGGCTTTCATGTGAAGCAGGCTGTTGTTCCCACTGGTTTCAAGTTCGGTTAGGGGCTGATTTGTTTGGTATTGTCGGTTGTGTGAGCTGCGGCTCTTAAGGCTATGAAGAAGGGCAGTGGCGTTGGTGGTTTAAGTTTTTAAGGGGCAAAGGGTGCGCTGGGAAGCTACGTGCGTGGCTTGTGAGGGAATGAAGGTTGATGGTTGGGACGTGAGCGTGAGGCAGTAAGAGTGTTATTGGCGTCAAGGGCATGCGCAAGTCAGAGGGGAATTTGGTTTCTGTTAAGGTTGTGAGTAAGCGGCTCCAACGTTGAGTTATGGGGCTTTTTGTGTGTCTATTTTCTGTATGAGCTGCTAATGGAGAAGGGACGTGGCAGTGTCTTTAGTGTGTTTTGGTGAGTGAGCTGCTTGAAGTTGTTGTTAGGCGTGAGTTTGAGGCTGCTGTGAAGGGTTTTTACGTGAAGGATGGCTGATGAAGACTCAGTTTTATTTTTGCCACTGAGAGAGATGAGGGTGTTGGCTGGGTTTGCCGAGAGTGGTATGTGTTTGGTTAGGGTTATCTTGGTCACGATTGCAGGTGTCAAAAGGAGAGTGCATACAAAGGGATAGAGGACGTGAAAATGGAGGTGTGGGTGCTTGTTGTTGCGTTGTTAAGGGCAGTGTGGCGTGAAGGTGATGAAGGGCTATATTACCGAGAGATCAGAGGGCTGTGGGCGTTAAAAGGAGCTGTGCGAGAGAGATGGGTCAGGTTGTTGATTTTGTTGATTGCCGAGAGTCTTGGAGAGGAGAGATTAGGGCTTTGTGTTATTTTTGGTTGCTGTGTGAAGCTTTGAAGGAGAGTGGGGTTGCCGTGAAGGGTTAGGCTGTTGGAGGTCGTTGGTTTGCTGGGTTATTGAAGGCGCAACGTGAGTGTTTGTTGATGAGTTGAAGGGCTGATGAAGAGGGTAATGACATGAAGTTACTGGATGAATTTAGTGCGTAGGTTTGCTTAGGGTTTCACGGTCCAGGTTTACGCGCTGAATGGCTCGATTGTTCACGTGTGCATGGTTCGGTTTGGGGCGTTGAAGGCAAGCTATTGGTGTTTAGGGTATGTGCGTGAATGGTGATCTGGGCAGTGTGATGAGTTTAGGGTTCCCTTTGTGGTGAGGCTGCCGAGTGGGTTCTATTTGCGTCTGAAGGCTATTGGTTGCTTGAGGCGGTGAGGCAATGTGTCACTGGTTTTGTGGCGCTTCCCTGAGGGTCTCGTGGGTTTTCTGGCTTATGAGTGGGTGATGGCTAATGAAGGCTAGGTGTTTTTTTTTTTTTTTGAAGTCAGAGTGAGGGAGAGGCACGACATGGGTAGAGTTATGGGTAGTCATGGGTTATGCAATGGGTATTGTATGGAGGGTGGTTAGCATGAATAGGGTATGGGTGTTGCAGGGGAATAATGGTTGATTGTGGATGGGTGAGAGATGGGTTGTGATGGGCGTGAGGCATGGGTGAGGTTAGAGTTTTTGTTGTTGTTTATTATTTTGTGTTAGTGGGTTTTGTTGATGTTTGTTTATTTTATTGTTTATTTGGTTTAAGTTTGTGTGTGTGTGTATGTTACACGTGAATGAGCTTTGTTTTATTTGGTGTTTGTGTTTGGTTAGTATTTTTTATTTATTTGTGTTGTGTATTTTATTTTTTGTGTTTTAATTATTTGTTATTATTATTATTTTTTTGTTAAAATTGTTATTTAATTGGTTTGTATTTTTTAATGGTTTGATTTAATTTGAATTTATTTAATTGGTTGGTGATTTTTATTTTTGCATGGAAGTTGAAGGGACACAGGGGTAGGTTTTAAGGTTCGGGGCGAGAATAAATTTTGAAATAGAGGCTCCACGAGCAAACCCGAGGTTAAGTGAGCGAACAAAAATCCAACAAAACATCAATTTTTGACTTTTCCCTTCCGTCGTCCGTTTCCCGCGACTCCCGCGACTTAAAAGGTGGTGCCTCCGTATGAGGCTCATCATTGGGCTGGTATGTAAAAATGCAATGTCTACACGCCTCAAACCGTATTTTTAAACACTGGTGCCCACTGCCCAGCCACTGATTATTTTTTCTATCTTTAATTTCACTGCCCAGCCACTGATTATTTTATTGATAATCATTGTTTTTTTTTTTTTTTTTTTTTTCTGAAACTTAATGCATGTCAGCATGTGCCCAGCCACTGTTTCTTCTTATTTTATTGTGCATGTGCCCACTGCCCAGGCACAAGTAAAAAAGTGAAGATGAAGATATGTGTGATGTGTCCGAATAATATGTTAACTAAGCCACATGCTTCCATAATCTTCATTTGTACTTTCTGATTTGGTTATGTTTTATTTTATTTAATTTCGATGGATGATTTTGTGTTGTGAATGATTTAATTTTGACAATATTATGAATTTATGCTTTTATTTTATATATTTATTTTTTTATTCTTATATTTGGATTGAGGCTACCGCCTCGACCGTCTCGCCTCACACAAGTGGCCGCCTCGCACCGCATACCTAGTTTTCGAACATTGAATTGAAGTAGCATAATGAGCTTGAAAGGGGAATGATAATTGACTAACTAAGGACATAAAGCAATAAAAGGACTTTGCATTTTTGTTTAATTTGTGATCTTTGGAATTGTTACACTACTTCCAAGCAAAGTTTGGATTTGATGAGGCTTCTCTATGAGCACAAGGAGGGTGCTGAAAATATTTTTAAACCACGTTATATTTTCTGATAGCCGTTTCTTCTAAACTATATCTGTCGCCTAATTATTGGCATTCAATGTCATAGATGATGAGTTGATATCTCCATGCTTGTGCAAAGGCACTCAGCAGTTTGTTCATCGTGCGTGCCTTGATCATTGGCGCTCTGTAAAGGTAAAGTGTTAGTCTTCTTTTTTGGTTTTAATGATGCTACTGTGAATGCTAAAAATTGAAATGTTTCATCTTCCAAGTTTCTTTTGGTGATGATCTGATAGTTTATATTCCCCTTCCCCCTCCCTTCATTTCTTCCTTTCCCTTTTATAGGAAGGATTTGCATTTTCACATTGCACAACCTGCAAAGCCCAATTTCACCTTCGAGTTGAACTATTTGAGGATAACTCTTGGCGCAAAGTAAAATTCAGACTTTTTGTGGCAAGGGATGTTTTCTTTGTATTTTTGGCTGTACAAACTGTGAGTGATCTTGCTTTCTTCTCCTTTGTAGAAGGGTGCATAAATGATGTGTTTTTTTTTTTTTTTTGTTGATTTAAGTTCTAATTTTAGTTTGAATACTTTCTGCCCTTCAAAAATAACAATTAGAGAAAGAAGAGAAACCTGATTTTGAGTTGTCTCCAAATTTATAAATTCATTTTAGTTGTTTTCTTGGATTATTTCTCCTCTTTTAATTAAAATTGGCACAACATTTTATCTGTCTTTTCAGTTAATTTCTAAAAATTTACAATTGAATTGAATCTATCGACTCTTTATGATATAATTGAAGACTTTTAAATAGATGTCAAGGAGGAAGGCTACACGGCAGAACCATAGAAGCGTCCTAATGATGAGTTTTCTATGATTGATATGTGCATCACACTTTTAGGGCTTGGATGGGTCTAGTTGGTGATATCAATGTGATGTTCTGTTAAATAGTGAGTTGGTGCTAATAAATGAAAGATGCTCTAAGGGAACATTATGAATGACTATAACAAAACCAACATTAATGTTTATGTCTTAGTTGGAACTTGGATGCCTGACAATTGCAGAGCAAATTGTTGAAGTGAAAATTCTGTTGCATCAAAATTTTAATTAAGTTTCCCTTGACAAGTCCACGATCTTGTTGGAATTTAGGACAGTGGAACACGTTACTTTTCATGACTTTTGAAAGTTCAAGAGTTGTCTGTGTAACATGGAAGGTTTGATATATCTGTATTTCTACTTTTCTTCTAATAATATTTGTCGAATTTAGATACTTGATATTCATGATAAGTTTATTCTTCATGTTCAGATGTTGGAATTGCGTGGCTACATTAATATATAAGTGCTATGATTTACGTTTCTAGAAAATAAGTTCTTTGTGATGAAAATTGATATGGAGGAGAACATTTGCATTGTTTGAGGCAGGACAAATTTAGCTTATGTCCTTGGTATGGTGACTGTGGTTCAGTGTGACGTGTTACTCGTGTAGTTAATTATCAACAAATGAAGCTGCATAAATGGTGCTTTTTTCTTTTTTCAAGTCTTATGCATGTGTTTATTCATGCTAACATTTGTAATTTTGTTCCTTGTTCATGTTTCTCTGTGTCCTGGATTGAGGTTCTTTGTTGGTCTCCATAGCCCTACTAGGTCCTGCAATGGGTTTTGAGTTGTAGAGTCTCAGAACCTGGAACTGACTTTCTGTTTGCTGCTTTTGTCTAATTAGGTAATTGCTGCAATGGGCGCCTTTGCATATCTCATGGACAAAGATGGGGCTTTCCGTAATTCATTTAGTGATGGTTGGGATCGTATTCTGTCGAAGCATCCTATACCATTTTATTATTGTATAGGTAAACTCCCTTAATTGCATTATTTACGTGTATCTTTATCACTCCAGTCCTGAAATGTATAGCGTTGTAGTATACTTTTGTGGTTTCAGTTAATTGTCAATTATTTCTGCTCCACATGTTTAGTAAAGGACATAACTGACTTGGGTGGGCTGGAGTGTGGTTTCTGGTCTATTTTCTTTATATTTGACCTCCTAATTGCCTCTGGCCATTTTGAAGATTTCCACGTTATGGGAACAATTGCAGTTTGAATTTTTTGTATCTGGTTGTTATGCATGTATCTTTCCTGAAAGAGAAATTTTAATCACAAAAGTTCCTTTTTCCCTATAACCAAAGGGTTTGTGCGCTTTTGTTACAGGAGTTGAATGCATCCTTTTTGATTACCTAATTTACAATTCTCTCTAAGTTATCTGTGTGTGCACATTTAAAATTTAAGGCATGTTTACTGAGATTGGCTGTGTTAACATATCCAGGGGTTATGGCCTTCTTTGTGCTGCTTGGATTTTTTGGGGTCATACTACATTGCTCATCCCTCAATACTAACGACCAACCGATGGCTGGCTGCCAGCACTGTTGCTATGGTTGGGGTGTCTTGGATTGTTTCCCCGCTTCTATGGAAGCATGCTTTGCGTTGGTTATCGTTTTTGTTGTCATATTTGCCATTCTTGGCATAGCATATGGTTTCCTAGCTGCCACTATGGCTATTCAAAAGATCTGGCAGAAACACTACCACATTGTTACCAAGAGGGAGCTCACAAAGGTAATTAGTTGGCTAAGGCCTTCGATTGCTTCACTTCCAAAATTCAGGAATACTCACTGTTTGGAAACTTTATTTATTTATTTATTTTATTTTATTTTATTGCAGGAGTACATTGTGGAGGATCTTCATGGCAGTTACATGCCGCCAAAGCTCGATCCAGAACACGAAGAACGTCTGAAAATGCTTAAGCTTTTGTAGTTGATTGTTGGGAGGTGAAGCTACATGATGTCTATGGAATGTTTAAAATCATTCAGGATCTCAAAGCTGCAATGTATATTTTGTCACTAGTCGATTCCATTTGGAATGTTTTTTTAGTCTCCTGTTTCTTTTGCCTCTGTGTGCTTAGCTAGTCTTTTTAATCTGGTGGCGGACCCGTTCGTGCTTAAATTAAAACAATCTCTGAGAATGATTTGCATTTTTTATTCTTACAAGATTGAAGTTCTAATATGAACTTTTAATCTAAACGAATGCAAATCACCACCCTAATATTGATAATTTCTTAAGTCATAACTGTACCTTTACATGCCTGTATTCGTTACATTTTGAGTGAGACGTCATAACTAACAAAACAATGGTGCTTTTATGCACCGCGAGATATGAGGCATATTTTTTTCCGTTTTTAGAGGATGTAGGAATTCGTATGATCTATCATGACTTTGTATAAAGTTTACTCAGGTGGGATATGATTGTGAACATATAATACTGAAATCCTCACATTTAAAGAGGGCTTGTGGATTCATCATGATTAAATAGTGCATATTATTAAGTTTGATGAGACGTAAATTTTGGATCTGTGAATTCACAAGATTCGAGTCCAACGGATCAAAATATGCACGATTATATCAAAAATCCATACATTCACTCGATCCCATTTCTACCCATTCTTATGCTGCAACTTTCCAATTCTCCTCTTTTGGAAACCAAACATTCGGCCCCACCTAATTTAATGTTTGAATCCTTATTAATTGTTCAGTGGGTTTCAACTCAAAATTCAATTTCTTTCTTTAATTTGAATAGCTTGTCACTAGAGATAGTAACAAGTCAGATATGATATAAGAATATGAATATATATATTTAACATGTCTAATTAACAAGTATGAAAATTTTATTATACCTAACTCACCCACTGATCCCATGTGATTTCTATTTAAATGAGAATACAAATACTCTTATTTAACCCATCCAAAAATTATCATTTTATCCATCCTAATACACTAAGCCCTTAGCAGCCCTATCCCCACGATAATTTTTTTCCCATCTATACTTATCACGGCATAGTACTTCTCTTGTTTATAATATTTGCTTCCAATTTAATTTTTATCCTCACATGCTTTCTGATATTAAGTCCGCAGCTTTCCCAATTTAAATGCCTTGTATGTTTCTCTTTCTTTGGATATTCCAAAAACTTCTCTACAAAAAAATAAATAAATAACAAATTAAGATAAAAACTTATAAAACAAAATACAAACTAGAATAAAATAATAGAAATTAAAATAATATATAAAACATACACCTATCAATATTATTTCATTTTAATTTAATGCTACTCCAAATATTATCTGGTGAACTAGGATGCATTCATGGAGAGCGAACAAAAAGATTTTATTTTAGGGTTTTATGTTTTAGTAGGGTGTGTATATATATTTTAAGCCCCGTGCTTGTGATTTGGTGGAAAAGAATTTAGAATTTGGTTGTCAGGTCCTGAGCTCGAGTCCAGATTATATATTTCTTGTAAAAGATTGGGGCAGCCAAGAGTTTTGTCTCTTCCGCTTAAGCCCGTATCAAGTAGTTTGGAGGCGGGGTTTTGAAACGTTTCCAATATATATATAGAAAATTATTCGGGTTGGGTTCGGGTCTTTTATGGGCCTTGAAACTAATCCATTATGATGACCAGTTTTATGTGGACTGTTTGCGATTTTGCACGTTACGCAAGCGCATGTAACACTTAAGTAATACATAAGATATTGAATCCACAATGACTTACTATTTATCCTATTAATACCATAACTAAACCCACTTAACTAAAACTAAACAATTGATTTGAGAGGTTATGATTAATCTAACTAACTAAAGATCTAAATACTCAGAAAATAAATGACTTAGAAAAACCTTACGCGAGAAAAACACCTAGGGTTGCAACTTCACATAAGCACGCACACAATATTTATGCACTTTTCATTCAATTGAGTATTTGTTATGGATTATTAACCTAGAACACGAAGTTATCTACAAGCATCTTCCGATTGTCAGGTAGAAACACTTAACGTAATTCAATTACTTATATTCCAATGATAATTGATTTAAGCTAAACTCATTAAGTTCAAGTTCTAAATATGGCTATGCATGCCCTCTAGGTATATTCTTATCCTGAACGAAAATCGATTCATCGAATGCGATCACTTGCTATTAATTCTCAAGGCTAAACCCAAATTCCTTTTTCCAAGTTCCTATGCATTTACCACACCTATTTTATTGTTGTTCAAACAATAAAACACATTAGAATGGAGAATAATAAATATTTCAATCACAAACTCAAAAGAATAAAAAGATACAATTTGAATTACATAATGTGTTTAAGATCCATTACAACCCTAGATAAATGTATTAGTTACTCATGATTGCCATTAAATGCAAACAATTCATTATTATAATGCAAGAACTCATAAAAATAAAACTGGAAGAGAAAATGATGAAAGAACTCTTGTTGCGATCTTATGCTTCAATCTCCAGCTCAGATTAAGATTCTGGTTCTTGTCTTGCTCTATGTGTTTTTACTGCTTTGTGGTCTCCAAAAGTATGATTCTTTAGGTTTATACTGGACTTATTTCTTTTATAGAGGCTGATGTGAGCTTTCTTTCTTAAGAAAGTGGAATTCTATTCGCATTATAAATGAGACTCATTGTCACGATAATGAGGATCCATTGTCGCGACAACGGAAGTCAGAATATACCCCATGGCTTCAGGTTCTAATTGTCACGACAATGAGGTCCATTATCGCAAAAATGAGGTATTCTACTGTGTTTATGCCCAAAACACCTTGATTTGTCAACGATTCATACCTGATAAGTCTGACTTGGTCTTATTATGATCCAAACCTAGAAAACATACTCAAAACACATCAAACGCTCATAAAGCTCGAAGTAACTAACAAGATACAAGATATAAAGGTGGTAAATATAGAGATATTAATCGCTCATTACACCATAAAACCTAATATTTTGCTAGTCCTCGAGCAAAAACAGAAGGTAATAAACTAAAAGAAACAAACTTAAATAAATTAAACTAAGCCTTTTTTTCGTAGGGATCACGATTGCATTTAGCGTATGCAACAATCCCTTAAACCCCTAAGTAGCCCTAGTGGACGAGTTGTAGTCTCGTGATGACTTACAATGATGACACCCACAGACGTCTCTCAGCACACACATGCAGTCACACAATATTGAAAAAAGACAACTGAACAAATAAAATTATTCTAATGAGTTATACATAATAATGTCCTCAAAGAATGTCCAATAATGAAATCAAAGAAACCTTCAAAGTACTACTTTAATTTAAATACAATTTCTTGAGTAAGTTATCTAAATCAGACTCACAGTGTGTGTGTATGTGTGTAAAGGTCCGATCATAGCTCGATTCCTAATTAAGTCAACTTAGTGATTTCATCTTGGAAATCAAAATTTTGACCGGCGTAAACACACACGTATAACGCAAGCGCGCGTATCGTTCAAGTAGTATAAAAATATCGATCCACGAGGACTTAATTCCTACTGTTCTTATTAATTGTTGAATCTATTTATTTACAAATATCTAATTATAGGGAGAAGAGAATGATTGCTTGATTGATTTGGTTGATTGTAGATTTGCGAAATAAATAAAAAGACAAAAGAAAATACTAAGGAAAATAACAAAAGACACAAAGATACAGGGTTGTGAATCTTTCTAATATCTTTTAAAAGATGAAATAATTATTTTATGTTTGTGTAATAAATCGGTTTACTAACCTGGAACACGAAATTATGCGAAAGCCTCTGTCGATGGTCAGACGCAAATACCCAGTTTAACCCAATTGAACCATATGTCTATGTCAACCAAATTACCTGGATTCATTAAGTTTAAGTTCCAATTATGGCTACCCCCGCCCGACAGGTATATGTCTATTCTGTAAGGAAATCTATTAAAGGGTTATCTATCCTCAAGGAAGATCGTGGGCTATTAAGTCTAAGGCTGAAACCTAAAATTCCTTTGTCAAGTTTATTTTAGATTTACCACATCAATCTTATTGGTGATCAGACAACAAGAAGCATTAAGCTTAAGACTTAATAAGTAAACCTTTAAATTACCCAAACTATAAAATAACCCCTTATAAACCGGTGATATTAGAATTCATCACAACCCCAGATAACTAACACATAACTAGGGCTAGTAAAAACTTAAAAGTAAAAGACATAAAGTAAAAATGCTGAAAAGTAAAAGACATAAAATAAAATGCTAAGGTAAAAGGATAAACTTTTACTATTTACTATTTAGATATCTCCCTTAATATAATATATTAACTTGTGATTATTTTACCAACCAGCCATATAGGCGGTAACCTGATTAAGTCAAATTAAGTCAAACCAGCCATAAAGGCGGAACCAAAATAAACTTGCCATATAGGCGGTATGAAAATTTAATTACCAACCGACCAATCTGGCGGTATCCTTGATTAATCAGGTTTAAACCAGATTAAAATGAATTACCAACCGACCAATCTGGCGATATCATTTTTAAGTCAATATTTTAAATAGTGAATATATTATATTTAAGGGAGATTAATCTAAATAGTAACAGTAAAAGAATTACCTTTCACCCTAACTGGGGAAGTTACCTCCTCATGGTGAATAGTAAAAACTGTAAAAAGTAAGAAAGTAAATTACTATTATTACAAAACGTAATTAAAATTAATTACAAAACTAAAAATTAAAAGAAACTAGATAGAAAACTCCATATTTATATCAGAGAATTCAGAGAGGAATGTACATTTGAAACTGAAACATCGAGCTGAATTTATAGGCCTCCGTAGGCTCTGGGCGTCGCGACGCGCCCAAATTACCAAAATGCCCTTTTTGCCAATTTTCAATGTTTTGCTCCAAATCACCTCCAGAATGTCCTGAAACTTTATTTATCTACAAAAAACACAAAACACATCAAAATATTTAAAAAACTCAAGAAACTATACAAAATATTAAGTTAAATGAGAGGGAAATAGTGATAGATTTATCACTCATCACACCCACAAACCTAACATTTTGCTAGTCCTCGAGCAAAATACAATAAAATAACATAGTAAAATTTAACTAAGCCACTTTCGTAGGGATCACAGTTGCATTTAGCGTATGCAACAAGCCTTTAAACCCCTAGGTGTCCCTAGTGGACGAGTTGTAGTCTCGTGAAGGTTTACAGCAACGATACCCACAAATATTTTATAAAAGTAAAAATGTAGTGAAACTAATGCACACAAAAGCAAAAAGACAAGCGAAAAGAGAATAAAGAAGTTAGTGACAAATCAGGTGAAACTTATACTCCAAGTTACTAGTTGTTTTCTTTCTTTCTAAATTACTGAATAAGTAAATTCTCCGATTATATTTACCATTCTTCATATACACAACAACAAAATATTAATCAACTCATTTTTTCCCACAACAGTCATAAGTGCAGTTGATAAGAGAGTAATATTTTTGTTCTAAAGTTCTATCAGATTTCACACTTTTTTGTAGCAATGGAATAATTTTTCTGATTTTTTCTTTGATTTTTTGATTTTTTTTTATATACAATATCTTCCGTCTATGTAGCGAGCTTTGGGTCGGTGGCTCCCAAACCAGTTAGCTTTAGGGCACCATGTGTTAAGACACCCCTCCAGACTTAATTACTCAGACTTTAGATATATATATTTTTTGCAGCATCTTTGATCCATGTAGCGAGCTTTGGGCCAGTGGCTTTAGGGCACTAGGTGTTAAAACACCCTTACAGACTTAATAACTCGGATCTCAGATTTTTATTTTTTATTTTTATTTTTTTACTCCATCACTTTTTGAGATGCTTCCTCCAATTAAACTAGAGCACTGAATATTACAAACTTTTCAATTATAGCTCATGTCTGTATGTTACTATGCATGTTGATAATACCTGTCAACTGAGCATATGAAGATCCATTTTAGTCTGTTTTATTGAGAATTTACAAATTAAATAATTTAAAATGAAATAAAAAAAAACTAACTTGTTTCAAAAATAGGTTTGAAATACGTCTCAGGAGTGAAAACTCCTTACACAGCTATCTCCTACCAATTTCACCATTTTAGTCAAAATAAAAACACAAAATATTTTTGTAATTTTTGAAAATTTTTGAAAATTTTTGTATTTTTCGAAAAATATTTTGGACTAAAAATAAAAAATAACACACAAACTAAAAACAAGGTACTGATCAACTAATTCCCTCCCCCAAAACCTAAATGAGACATTGTCCCCAATGTCTTAACAGTAGAATAAGAGTTTAGAAGATAATACCTGGTTAGCTGAAATTTTACACGAAAAGTTAAAGGTTAAGATCTAGATTAATCCGACGTCTCTTACCACGATCGTCCTCGGACCAATTTATCTTTGAAAGGATATGGTCAACTTGTGGTTCATAGGCTAAGAGTTGGTCTATTAGATCTGGAGCAGTTCTGGCAGTGAAGAGGAGTTCTTTCATAGGTTTTGACACGAATCCATTTCTCCGAGCATCATCAAGAAACACACAAAGAAAATCATAAAATACATCAATGTTAAACAGTCCAAGCGGTTTCTAGTGTATGTTCAGGTTCACCCAAGATAATACTATAAAAATTTCCTACAATGTGCCCAAGCCACCTGGAAAAGCAATAAAAGCATCAGCACAGTTAATCATTTCTACCAGTCATTCAGACATACCTGACACGATCAGTTCCTCTCCGTTTGATGATCCAATAAGATTTGCCTCTGCCAAGGGTTTTGGGATGATTCCTAAAACGTGACTGCCTCCTTCCTGTACGGCCTTTAAAACGATCCCAATTAGTCCAAGATTGCATCCGCCATATACTAAGTGCATATTCCTTGCGGCTAAGACTCGACCCAATTCCTGTGCTACTTCTACGTATTGTGGCTTAGTACCAACACTAGTACCGCAAAACACACAGATAAAAATTTCCTCCATTGTGCCCAAGCCACCTGGCAAAGCAATAAAAGCATCAGCACGGTTAATCTTTTCTACCAGTCGTTCAGACATACCTGGCACGATCAGTTCCTCTCCGTTTGATGATCCAATAAGATATGCCTCTGCCAAGGGTTTTGGGATGATTCCTAAAACGTGACTGCCTCCTTCCTGTACGGCCTTTGAAACGATCCTCATTAGTCCAAGATTGCCTCCGCCATATACTAAGTGCATATTCCTTGCAGCTAAGACTCGACCCAATTCCTGTGCTGCTTCTACGTATTATGGCTTAGTACCAACACTAGTACCGCAAAACACACAGATGTTTTCAACTCGTCTTCTTGAGGTGGCTTCCATGTTTTACTTTGGATGTCTTCAAAAGTGCAATGACGGGCTGAATTTATAGTACCTGAAAAAGGGTGAGTAATAATAGCACTAGTATCTTCCAAAGGACAATTGTTAGCTAAACAACAAAAGAAATCGTGAAAGGTCAAAAAGTCTGGATCCTGTCTACGAAAATAAAGATAATTACAATAGAAAAGCAAATCAAAGTAATAATTAAGGCAACAGAATTGTGTACGCAATACGCCATTCGCTTAGTATAAATTAAATAGGATGCGTCTCAAGAATCCATTCCTTACTCAGCCATCGCTAATGAATTATCTCTTATTTTTGCCAAACACCATTCCTTCTGTCTTATGCTTTGGTTGAGCTTTTCCCTACAAAAATAACACACAAAATTATAAACTCTACAACATGTATACACAAAATATAAAAATAGAAATAACAACAAATTGCATGGGTTGCCTCCCTGCTAGCGCTAAATTTTTCGTCTTCAGCCAGACGTGACTGAAATCTATCCTTCAAGGAGGTTTCGGCGTCGTTTTGGAGGTCCGATTAAAGACAATCCCGTGTGCGTTGCTTTTGAAGGGTCTCTTCCAACGGTAAAGTGGCAAAAAGACTTTTGTCCCATTCAGTGCTTGTGCCACCTTTTTATTCGTTGTCGCTCCATTGGTTCCTGAAAAGAAAGAAAGAAAATCAGGAGGTCTCGTATGGTGCTTGACTTGGAATGGAAGTTCCATTTTTTCAAGCTTCTAGGTGATATCTCTAAATCGTACTCCCCAAAACAGTGGTGTTTCGCCTGAATGCTCTGGATCTTCAATTTGGTCTGACAATTGCTCCTCCTTTTTGTCTGTTTCTTGCTCCACCTTTTCTTCACAGATGAATTTTAAAATTTCTATATTCAACTCTTCATCCGTCATCTGTGAAATGCATGCTCCATAAGTGTCAATCTGAGGATGTAAAGTTATGTCTGTTTTTAAGTCTTCATCCTCTAATCTGAGTGAAATGATTGGCTCAGGTAGATCTTCTTCAAACATTTGTGCAATGGAAGCTCCAAGATCTTCATTTGGAGGAAAGAAAGTTTCATCCTCCTTTGTTGGTGCAGTTGGTACAAATAGCTCAGCTTCTTTATCCTCGTCAGAGTCAGAATAATAAAAATCAAATTGAGACTTTGTTGGTTCAGGCTCCTGAACTGATA
The DNA here is from genome assembly GCA_019454045.1 of Zanthoxylum bungeanum. NCBI lineage: Eukaryota > Viridiplantae > Streptophyta > Magnoliopsida > Sapindales > Rutaceae > Zanthoxylum > Zanthoxylum bungeanum. The sequence goes on from SKCR01029293.1 coordinate 110,078, forward strand.
CCTCTGATTCTTGATACTGCTCAGCCTCGTCATCTGTTATGATATCATGATGAATCTCAGGATATTCGAAGGCTTCAACAATAGTATTTGAATTTGCTCCGTGAGATATGTGATTCATGTTGTCTGTTAATTGTCTAACTTGATCTGTCATCCTCTGTATAGATGCCGATTGACTCTGAATTTGTGCATCAAATTGAGCTTCTCGTTCCTCGAACCAATCTTTGAGCATGTGAATCAACTGATCTTCCTCTGATGGTTCTGGTTCTTGATGTAGATTGTAGATGGATGGTGGATAAGATGGAAAATATGATGGTTCTTCGTACCTTGAATGATTCTGATAATTCTGCCACTCTGAAAAGTATATACATTGATCGCTCGGGGGGTGGTTACCATCACATATTACACATCTCACTATTTTGTTCTGTTGAGCAAATGTAGAATTGCTTGATTCTGACATCCAGTGATAATTGTTGGGCTGAAAAAATGTTCCAGATTTGGGGTTATCTTCTTCTAGTAAAGCTCGAAATCTTTCAATCTCCCAATAATGTTCCATTTTTCAATCACCTGAAAATAAAATAAAGAAATAAAAAATTACAGATAAAAATAAAGAAAATTAGATACAAGTAAATTAGATAGCTTCAAAATTAATAACTCAAGAAAAATAAGTCCCCGGCAACGGCGCCAAAAACATGACAGGCGTAAACACACACGTATAACGCAAGCGCACGTATCGTTCAAGTAGTATAAAAATATCGATCCCACGGGGACTTAATTCCTACTGTTGTTATTAATTGTTGAATCTATTTATTTACAAATATCTAATTATAGGGAGAAGAGAATGATTGCCTGATTGATTTGGTTGATTGTAGATTTGCTAAATAAATAAAAAGACAAAAGAAAATACTAAGGAAAATAACAATAGACACAAAGATCTAGGGTTGTGAAACTTTCTAATATCTTTTAAAAGATGAAGTAATTATTTTATGTTTGTGTAATAAATCGGTTTACTAACCTGTAACACGAAATTATGCGAAAGCCTCTGTCGATGGTCAGACGCAAATACCCAGTTTAACCCAATTGAACCATATGTCTATGTCAACCAAATTACCTGGATTCATTAAGTTTAAGTTCCAATTATGGCTACCCCCGCCCGACAGGTATATGTCTATCCTGTAAGGAAATCTATTAAAGGGTTATTTATCCTCAAGGAAGATCGTGGGCTATTAAGTCCAAGGCTGAAACCTAAAATTCATTTGTCAAGTTTATTTTAGATTTACCATATCAATCTTATTGGTGATCAGACAACAAGAAGCATTAAGCTTAAGACTTAATAAGTAAACCTTTAATTACCCAAACTATAAAATAACCCCTTATAAACCGGTGATATTAGAATTCATCACAACCCCAGATAACTAACACATAACTAGGGCTAGTAAAAACTTAAAAGTAAAAGACATAAAGTAAAAATGCTGAAAAGTAAAAGACATAAAATAAAATGCTAAGGTAAAAGGATAAACTTTTACTATTTACTATTTAGATATCTCCCTTAATATAATATATTAACTTGTGATTATTTTACCAACCAGCCATATAGGCGGTAACCGGATTAAGTCAAATTAAGTCCAATCAGCCATAAAGACGGAACCAAAATAAACCTGCCATATAGGCGGTATGAAAATTTAATTACCAACCGACCAATCTGGCGGTATCCTTTTTAAGTCAATATTTTAAATAGTGAATATATTATATTTAAGGGAGATTAATCTAAATAGTAACAGTAAAAGAATTACTTTCACCCTAGCTGGGGAAGTTACCTCCTCATGGTGAATAGTAAAAACTGTAAAAAGTAAGAAAGTAAATTACTATTATTACAAAACGTAATTAAAATTAATTACAAAACTAAAAATTAAAGAAACTAGATAGAAAACTCCATATTTACATCAGAGAATTCAGAGAGGAATGTACATTTGAAACTGAAACATCGAGCTGAATTTATAGGCCTCGGTAGGCTCTAGGCGTCGCGACGCCAAGGGTTTGGGCGTCGCGACGCGTGTTGATCATTAACACGCTTTGGCTTGGCTTCGCGAGATCGTGACACGTGTCACTCTTATGTCGGCAATTGAATTATTGATGTCGGCAACATGTGATGGCGACACGTGTCCAGGCACACATTAGCTTGATATGCTTAGATTTTGACACGTGGCAGGTGCATTTTAGCGTAGATGATGATTGTCGGCATCTTAGGATGATGACACGTGGCAGACGCATTTTAGCAGATCGGCTGTGATGTTGACACGCGCACGGCGCACGTTAGCAAAGTCAACTTTTCAGATTCTGACACGTAGACCCGGCGCACGTTAGCAAGGATTCGTCGCACGTAGGCGTCGTGACGCCAAGGGTTTGGGCATCGCGATGCGCCCAAATTACCAAAATGCCCTTTTTGCCAATTTTCACTGTTTTGCTCCAAATCACCTCCAGAATGTCCTGAAACTTTATTTATCTACAAAATAACACAAAACACATCAAAATATTCACAAAACTCAAGAAACTATACAAAATATTAAGTTAAATGAGTGGGAAATAGTGATAGATTTATCACTCATCACACCCCCAAACATAACATTTTGCTAGTCCTCGAGCAAAATACAATAAAATAACATAGTAAAATTTAACTAAGCCACTTTCGTAGGGATCACGGTTGCATTTAGCGTATGCAACAATCCTTTAAACCCCTAGGTGTCCCTAGTGGACGAGTTGTTAGTCTCGTGAAGGTTTACAGCAATGATACCCACAAATATTTTATAAAAGTAAAAAGGTAGTGAAACTAATGCACACAAAAGCAAAAAAACAAGCGAAAAGAGAATAAAGAAGTTAGTGACTAATCAGGTGAAACTTATACTCCAAGTTACTAGTTGTTTTCTTTCTTTCTAAATTACTGAATAAGTAAATTCTCCGATTATATTTACCATTCTTCATATACACAGCCAACAAAATATTAATCAACTCATTTTTGCCCACAACAGTCATAAGTGCAGTTGATAAGAGAGTAATATTTTTGTTCTAAAGTTCTGTCAGATTTCACACCTTTTGTAGCAATGGAATAATTTTTCGGATTTTTCTGATTTTTTCTTTGATTTTTGATTTTTTTTTATATACAATATCTTCCGTCTATGTAGCGAGCTTTGGTCGGTGGCTCCCAAACCAGTTAGCTTTAGGGCACCATGTGTTAAGACACCCCTCCGGACTTAATTACTCAGACTTTAGATATATATATTTTTTGCAGCATCTTTGATCCATGTAGCGAGCTTTGGGCAGAGGCTTTAGGGCACTAGGTGTTAAAACACCCTTACATACTTAATAACTCGGATATCAGATTTTTATTTTTTTTATTTTTATTTTTCTACTCCATCACTTTTTGAGATGCTTCCTCCAATTAAACTAGAGCACTGAATATTACAAACTTTTCAATTATAGCTCATGTCTGTATGTTACTATGCATGTTGATAATACCTGTCAACTGAGCATATGAAGATCCATTTTAGTCTGTTTTATTGAGAATTTACAAATTAAATAATTTAAAATGAAATAAAAAAAAACTAACTTGTTTCAAAAATAGGTTTGAAATACGTCTCAGGAGTGAAAACTCCTTACACAACTATCTCCTACAAATTTCACCCTTTTAGTCAAAATAAAAACACAAAATATTTTTGTAATTTTTGAAATTTTTTGTATTTTTCGAAAAATATTTTGGACTAAAAATAAAAAAAAACACAAAACTTAAAACAAGGTACTGATCAACTAATTCCCTCCCCCAAAAACCTAAATGAGACATTGTCCCCAATGTCTTAAACAGTAGAATAAGAGTTTAGAAGATAATACCTGGTTAGCTGAAATTTTACACCGAAAAGTTAAAGGTTAAGATCTAGATTAATCCGACGTCTCTTCCACGATCGTCCTCGACCAATTTTCTTTGAAGGATATGGTCAACTTGTGGTTCATAGGCTAAGAGTTGGTCTATTAGATCTGGAGCAGTTCTGGCAGTGAAGAGGAGTTCTTTCATAGGTTTTGACACGAATCCATTTCTCCGAGCATCATCAAGAAACACACAAAGAAATCATAAAATACATCAATGTTAAACAGTCCAAGCGGTTTTTAGTGTATGTTCAGGTTCGCCCAAGATAATACCATAAAAATTTCCTCCAATGTGCCCAAGCCACCTGGAAAACCAATAAAAGCATCAGCACGGTTAATCATTTCTACCAGTCATTCAGACATACCTGGCACGATCAGTTCCTCTCCGTTTGATGATCCAATAACGATTTGCCTCTACCAAGGGTTTTGGGATGATTCCTAAAACGTGACTGCCTCCTTCCTGTACGGCCTTTAAAACGATCCCAATTAGTCCAAGATTGCATCCGCCATATACTAAGTGCATATTCCTTGCGGCTAAGACTCGACCCAATTCCTGTGCTACTTCTCTAGTATTGTGGCTTAGTACCAACACTAGTACCGCAAAAACACACAGATAAAAATTTCCTCTATTGTGCCCAAGCCACCTGGCAAAGCAATAAAAGCATCAGCACGGTTAATCTTTTCTACCAGTCGTTCAGACATACCTGGCACGATCAGTTCCTCTCCGTTTGATGATCCAATAAGATATGCATCTGCCAAAGGTTTTGGGATGATTCCAAAAACGTGACTGCCTCCTTCCTGTACGGCCTTTGAAACGATCCCCATTAGTCCAAGATTGCCTCCGCCATATACTAAGTGCATATTCCTTGCAGCTAAGACTCGACCCAATTCCTGTGCTGCTTCTACGTATTATGGCTTAGTACCAACCACTAGTACCGCAAAAAACACACAGATGTTTTCAAACTCGTCTTCTTAGGTGGCTTCCATGTTTTACTCTGGATGTCTTCAAAAGTGCAATGACGGGATGAATTTATAGTACCTGAAAAAGGGTGAGTAATAATAGCACTAGTATCTTCCAAAGGACAATTGTTAGCTAAACAACAAAAGAAATCGTGAAAGGTCAAAAAGTCTGGATCCTGTCTACGAAAATAAAGATAATTACAATAGAAAAGCAAATCAAAGTAATAATTAAGGCAACAGAATTGTGTACGCAATACGCCATTCGCTTAGTATAAATTAAATAGGATGCGTCTCAAGAATCCATTCCTTACTCAGCCATCGCTAATGAATTATCTCTTATTTTTGCCAAACACCATTCCTTCTGTCTTATGCTTTGGTTGAGCTTTTCCCTACAAAAATAACACACAAAATTATAAACTCTACAACATGTATACACAAATATAAAAATAGAATAACAACAAATTGCATGGGTTGCCTCCCTGCTAGCGCTAAATTTTTCGTCTTCAGCCAGACGTGTGACTGAATCTATCCTTCAAGGAGGTTTCAGCGTCGTTTTGGATGTCCGATTAAAGACAATCCCGTGTGCGTTGCTTTTGAAGGGTCTCTTCCAACGGTAAAGTGGCAAAAAGACTTTTGTCCCATTCAGTGCTTGTGCCACCTTTTTATTCGTTGTCGCTCCATTGGTTCCTGAAAAGAAAGAAAGAAAATCAGGAGGTCTCGTATGGTGCTTGACTTGGAATGGAAGTTCCATTTTTTCAAGCTTCTTGGTGATATCTATCTCTAAATTGTACTCCCCAAAACAGTGGTGTGTTTCGCCTGAATGCTCTGGATCTTCAATTTGGTCTGACAATTGCTCCTCCATTTTCTCTGTTTCTTGCTCCACCTTTTCTTCACAGATGATTGAATTTTAAAATTTCTGTATTCAACTCTTCATCCGTCATCTGTGAAATGCATGCTCCATAAGTGTCAATCTGAGGATGTAAAGTTATGTCTGTTTTTAAGTCTTCATCCTCTAATCTGAGTGAAATGATTGGCTCCGGTAGATCTTCTTCAAACATTTGTGCAATGGAAGCTCCAAGATCTTCATTTGGAGGAAAGAAAGTTTCATCCCCCTTTGTTGGTGCAATTGGTACAAATAGCTCAGCTTCTTTATCCTCGTCAGAGTCAGAATAATAAAAATCAAATTGAGACTTTGTTGGTTCAGGCTCCTGAACTGATACCTCTGATTCTTGATACTGCTCAGCCTCGTCATCTGTTATGATATCATGATGAATCTCAGGATATTCGAAGGCTTCACAACATAGTATTTGAATTGCTCCGTGAGATATGTGATTCATGTTGTCTGTTAATTGTCTAACTTGATCTGTCATCCTCTGTATAGATGCCGATTGACTCTGAATTTGTGCATCAAATTGAGCTTCTCGTTCCTCGAACCAATCTTTGAGCATGTGAATCAACTGATCTTCCTCTGATGGTTCTGGTTCTTGATGCAGATTGTAGATGGATGGTGGATAAGATGGAAAATATGATGGTTCTTCGTACCTTGAATGATTCTGATAATTCTGCCACTCTGAAAAGTATATACATTGATCGCTCGGGTGGTTACCATCACATATTACACATCTCACTATTTCGTTCTGTTGAGCAAATGTAGAATTGCTTGATTCTGACATCCAGTGATAATTGTTGGGCTGAAAATAATGTTCCAGATTTGGGGTTTATCTTCTTCTAGTAAAGCTCGAAATCTTTCAATCTCCCAATAATGTTCCATTTTTCAATCACCTGAAAAAAGAAATAAAAATTACAGATAAAAATAAAGAAAATTAGATACAAGTAAATTAGATAGCTTCAAAATTAATAACTCAAGAAAAATAAGTCCCCGGCAACGGCGCCAAAAACATGACAGGCGTAAACACACACGTATAACGCAAGCGCACGTATCGTTCAAGTAGTATAAAAATATCGATCCCACGGGGACTTAATTCCTACTGTTGTTATTAATTGTTGAATCTATTTATTTACAATATCTAATTATAGGGAGAGAGAATGATTGCCTGATTGATTTGGTTGATTGTAGATTTGCTAAATAAATAAAAAGACAAAAGAAAATACTAAGGAAAATAACAATAGACACAAAGATCTAGGGTTGTGAAACTTTCTAATATCTTTTAAAAGATGAAGTAATTATTTTATGTTTGTGTAATAAATCGGTTTACTAACCTGTAACACGAAATTATGCGAAAGCCTCTGTCGATGGTCAGACGCAAATACCCAGTTTAACCCAATTGAACCATATGTCTATGTCAACCAAATTACCTGGATTCATTAAGTTTAAGTTCCAATTATGGCTACCCCCGCCCGACAGGTATATGTCTATCCTGTAAGGAAATCTATTAAAGGGTTATTATCATCAAGGAAGATCGTGGGCTATTAAGTCTAATGCTGAAACCTAAAATTCCTTTGTCAAGTTTATTTTAGATTTACCACATCAATCTTATTGGTGATCAGACAACAAGAAGCATTAAGCATTAAGCTTAGACTAATAAGTAAACCTTTAAATTACCCAAACTATAAAATAACCCCTTATAAACCGGTGATATTAGAATTCATCACGACCCCAGATAACTAACACATAACTAGGGCTAGTAAAACTTAAAAGTAAAAAACATAAAGTAAAAACGCTGAAAAGTAAAAGACATAAAATAAAATGCTAAGGTAAAAGGATCAACTTTTACTATTTACTATTTAGATATCTCCCTTAATATAATATATTAACTTGTGATTATTTTACCAACCAGTCATATAGGCGGTAACCGGATTAAGTCAAATTAAGTCCAACCAGCCATAAAGGCGGAACCAAAATAAACCTGCCATATAGGCGGTATGAAAATTTAATTACCAACCGGCCAATCTGGCGGTATCCTTGATTAGTCAGGTTTAAACCAGATTAAAATGAATTACCAACCGACCAATCTGACGGTATCCTTTTTAAGTCAATATTTTAAATAGTGAATATATTATATTTAAGGGAGATTAATCAAAATAGTAACAGTAAAAGAATTACATTTCACCCTAGCTGGGGAAGTTACCTCCTCATGGTGAATAGTAAAAACTGTAGTAAAAAGTAAGAAAGTAAATTACTATTATTACAAAACGTAATTAGAATTAATTACAAAACTAAAAATTAAAAGAAACTAGATAGAAAACTCTATATTTACATCAGAGAATTCAGAGAGGAAGATACATTTGAAACTGAAACATCGAGCTGAATTTACAGGCCTCGGTAGGCTCTGGGCGTCGCGACGCCAAGGGTTTGGGCGTCGCGACGCGTGTTCATCACTGACACGCGTTGGCTTGGCTTCGCGAGATCGTGACATGTGTCACTCTTATGTCTGCAATTGAATTATTGATGTCGGCAACATGTGATGGCGACACATGTCCAGACGCACATTAGCGTGATATGCTGAGATTTTGACATGTGGCAGGTGCATTTTAGCGTAGATGATGATTTTCGGCATCTTAGGATGATGACACGTGGCAGGCGCATTTTAGCAGATCGGTTGTGATGTTGCCACGTGGCACGGCGCACGTTAGCAAAGTCAACTTTTCAGATTCTGACACGTAGACCCGGCGCACGTTAGCAAGGATTCGTCGCACGTTAGTCGTTGCGACGCCAAGGGTTTGGGCATCACGACACGCCCAAATTACCAAAATGCCCTTTTTGCCAATTTTCACTGTTTTGCTCCAAATCACCTCCAGAATGTCCTGAAACTTTATTTATCTACAAAATAACACAAAACACATCAAAATATTCACAAAACTCAACAAACTATACAAAATATTAAGTTAAATGAGTGGGAAATAGTGATAGATTTATCACTCATCACACCCCCAAACCTCACATTTTGCTAGTCCTCGAGCAAAATACAATAAAATAACATAGTAAAATTTAACTAAGCCACTTTCGTAGGGATCACGGTTGCATTTAGCGTATGTAACAAGCCTTTAAACCCCTAGGTGTCCCTAATGGACGAGTTGTAGTCTCGTGAAGGTTTACAGCAATGATACCCACAAATATTTTATAAAAGTAAAAAGGTAGTGAAACTAATGCACACAAAAGCAAAAAAACAAGCGAAAAGAGAATAAAGAAGTTAGTGACTAATCAGGTGAAACTTATACTCCAAGTTACTAGTTGTTTTCTTTCTTTCTAAATTACTGAATAAGTAAATTCTCCGATTATATTTACCATTCTTCATATACACAGCCAACAAAATATTAATCAACTCATTTTTGCCCACAACAGTCATAAGTGCAGTTGATAAGAGAGTAATATTTTTGTTCTAAAGTTCTATCAGATTTCACACCTTTTGTAGCAATGGAATAATTTTTCGGATTTTTCTGATTTTTTCTTTGATTTTTTGATTTTTTTTTTATATACAATATCTTCCGTCTATGTAGCGAGCTTTGGGTCGGTGGCTCCCAAACTAGTTAGCTTTAGGGCACCATGTGTTAAGACACCCATCCATACTTAATTACTCAGACTTTAGATATATATAAGCATCTTTGATCCATGTAGCGAGCTTTGGGCAATTGACTCCCAAACCAGTTGGCTTTAGGGCACTAGGTGTTAAAACACCCTTACAGACTTAATAACTCGGATCTCAGATTTTTATTTATTTTTTTATTTTTTTACTCCATCACTTTTTGAGATGCTTCCTCCAATTAAACTAGAGCACTGAATATTACAAACTTTTCAATTATAGCTCATGTCTGTATGTTACTATGCATGTTGATAATACCTGTCAATTGAGCATATGAAGATCCATTTTAGTCTGTTTTATTGAGAATTTACAAATTAAATAATTTAAAATGAAATAAACAAAAACTAACTTGTTTCGAAAATAGGTTTGAAATACGTCTCAGGAGTGAAAACTCCTTACACAGCTATCTCCTACCAATTTCACCTTTTTAGTCAAATTAAAAACACAAAATATTTTTGTAATTTTTGAAAATTTTTCAAATTTTTTGTATTTTTCGAAAAACAATTTGGACTAAAAATAAAAATAATACACAAACTAAAAACAAGGTACTGATCAACTAATTCCCTCCCCCAAAACCTAAATGAGACATTGTCCCCAATGTCTTAAACAGTAGAATAAGAGTTTAGAAGATAATACCTGGTTAGCTGAAATTTTACACGAAGAGTTAAAGGTTAAGATCTAGATTAATCCGACGCCTCTTACCACGATCGTCCTCGGACCAATTTATCTTTGAAAGGATAGGGTCAACTTGTGGTTCATAGGCTAAGAGTTGGTCTATTAGATCTGGAGCAGTTCTGGCAGTGAAGAGGAGTTCTTTCATAGGTTTTGACACGAATCTATTTCTCCGAGCATCATCAAGAAACACACAAAGAAAATCATAAAATCCATCAATGTTAAACAGTCCAAGCGGTTTTTGGTGTATGTTCAGGTTCGCCCAAGATACCACTATAAAAATTTCCTCCAATGTGCCCAATCCTCATGGTAAAGCAATAAAAGCATCAACACGGTTAATTATTTCTACCAGTCGTTCAGACATACCTGGCACGATCAGTTCCTCTCCGTTTGATGATTCAATAAGATTTGCCTCTGCCAAGGGTTTTGGGACGATTCCTAAAATGTGACTGCCTCCTTCCTGTACGGCCTTTGATACGATCCCCATTAGTCTAAGATTGCATCCGCCATATACTAAGTGCATATTCCTTGCAGCTAAGACTCGACCCAATTCCTGTGCTGCTTCTACGTATTGTGGCTTAGTACCAACACTAGTACCGCAAAACACACAGATAAAAATTTCCTCCAATGTGCCCAAGCCACCTAGGAAAGCAATAAAAGCATCAGAACGGTTAATCATTTCTACTAGTCGTTCAGACATACTTGGCACGATCAGTTCCTCTCCGTTTGATGATCCAATAAAATTTGCCTCTGCCAAGGGTTTTGAGATGATTCCTAAAACGTGACTGCCTCCTTCCTGTACGGCCTTTGAAACGATCCCCACTAGTCCAAGATTGCCTCCGCCATATACTATGTGCATATTCCTTGCAGCTAAGACTTGACCCAATTCATGTGCTGCTTCTATGTATTATGGCTTAGTACCAACACTAGTACCGCAAAACACACAGATGTTTTCAACTCGTCTTCTTGAGGTGGCTTCCATGTTTTACTCTGGATTTCTTCAAAAGTGCAATGACGGGCTGAATTTATAGTACCTGAAAAAGGGTGAGTAATAATAGCACTAGTATCTTCCAAAGGACAATTGTTAGCTAAACAACAAAAGAAATCGTGAAAGGTCAAAAAGTCTGGATCCTGTATACGAAAATAAAGATAATTACAACAGAAAAGCAAATCAAAGCAATAATTAAGGCAACAGAATTCTGTACGCAATACGCCATTCGCTCAGTATAAATTCATTAAGATGCGTCTCAAGAATCCATTCCTTACTCAGCCATCGCTAATGAATTATCTCTTATTTTTCCCAAACACCATTCCTTCTGTCTTATGCTTTGGTTGAGCTTTTCCCTACAAAAATAACACACAAAATTATAAACTCTACAACATGTATACACAAAATATAAAAATAGACTTAATAACTCGGATCTCAGATTTTTTTTTTTTTTTATTTTTTTACTCCATCACTTTTTGAGATGCTTCCTCCAATTAAACTAGAGCACTGAATATTACAAACTTTTCAATTATAGCTCATGTCTGTATGTTACTATGCATGTTGATAATATCTGTCAATTGAGCATATGAAGAACCATTTTAGTCCGTTTTATTGAGAATTTACAAATTAAATAATTTAAAATGAAATAAACAAAAACTAACTTGTTTCGAAAATAGGTTTGAAATACGTCTCAGGAGTGAAAACTCCTTACACAGCTATCTCCTACCAATTTCACCTTTTTAGTCAAATTAAAAACACAAAATATTTTTGTAATTTTTGAAAATTTTTCAAATTTTTTGTATTTTTCGAAAAAAAATTTGGACTAAAAATAAAAATAACACACAAACTAAAAACAAGGTACTGATCAACTAATTCCCTCCCCCAAAACCTAAATGAGACATTGTCCCCAATGTCTTAAACAGTAGAATAAGAGTTTAGAAGATAATACCTGGTTAGCTGAAATTTTACACGAAAAGTTAAAGGTTAAGATCTAGATTAATCTGACGCCTCTTACCCAATCGTCCTCGGACCAATTTATCTTTGAAAGGATAGGGTCAACTTGTGGTTCATAGGCTAAGAGTTGGTCTATTAGATATGGAGCAGTTCTGGCAGTGAAGATGAGTTCTTTCATAGGTTTTGACACGAATCCATTTCTCCGAGCATCATCAAGAAACACACAAAGAAAATCATAAAATCCATCAATGTTAAACAGTCCAAGCGGTTTCTGGTGTATGTTCAGGTTCGCCCAAGATAAAACTATAAAAATTTCCTCTAATGTGCCCAAGCCACCTGGCAAAGCAATAAAAGCATCAGCACAGTTAATCATTTCTACCAGTCGTTCAGACATACCTGGCACGATCAGTTCCTCTCCGTTTGATGATCCAATAAGATTTGCCTCTGCAATGGGTTTTGGGATAATTCCTAAAACGGGACTGCCTCCTTCCTGTACGGCCTTTGAAACGATCCCTATTAGTCCAAGATTGCATCCGCCATATACTAAGTGCATATTCATTGCAGCTAAGACTCGACACAATTCATGTGCTGCTTCTACGTATTGTGGCTTAGTTCCAACACTAGTACCGCACAACACACAAATAAAAATTTCCTCCAATGTGCCCAAGCCACCTGGGAAAGCAATAAAAGCATCAGCACGGTTAATAATTTCTAATAGTCGTTCAGACATACTTGGGACGATCAGTTCCTCTCCGTTTGATGATCCAATAAGATTTGCCTCTGCCAAGGGTTTTGGGATGATTCCTAAAACGTGACTGCCTCCTTCCTGTACGGCCTTTGAAACAATCCCCATTAGTTTAAGATTGCCTTCGCCATATACTAAGTGCATATTCCTTGCAGCTAAGACTCGACCCAATTCCTGTGCTGCTTCTACGTATTATGGCTTAGTACCAACACTAGTACCGCAAAACACACAGATGTTTTCAACTCGTCTTCTTGAGGTGGCTTCCATGTTTTTCTCTGGTTTTCTTCAAAAGTGCAATGACGGGCTGAATTTATAGTACCTGAAAAAGGGTGAGTAATAATAGCACTAGTATCTTCCAAAGGACAATTGTTAGCTAAACAACAAAAGAAATCGTGAAAGGTCAAAAAGTCTGGATCCTGTCTACGAAAATAAAGATAATTACAACAGAAAAGCAAATCAAAGCAATAATTAAGGCAACGGAATTGTGTACGCAATACGCCATTCGCTTAGTATAAATTCATTAGGATGCGTCTCAAGAATCCATTCCTTACTCAGCCATCGCTAATGAATTATCTCTTATTTTTGCCAAACACCATTCCTTCTGTCTTATGCTTTGGTTGAGCTTTTCCCTACAAAAATAACACACAAAATTAAAAACTCTACAACATGTATACATAAAATATAAAAATAGAAATAACAACAAATTGCATGGGTTGCCTCCCTGCTAGCGTTAAATTTTTCGTCTTCAGCCAGACGTGACTGAAATCTATCCGTCAATGAGGTTTCAGCATCGTTTTGGATGTCCGATTAAAGACAATCTCGTGTGCGTTGCTTTTGAAGGGTCTCTTCCAACGGTAAAGTGGCAAAAAGAATTTTGTCCCATTCAGTGCTTGTGCCACCTTTTTATTCTTTGTCGCTCCATTGGTTCCTGAAAAGAAAGAAAGAAAATCAGGAGGTCTCGTATGGTGCTTGACTTGGAATGCAAGTTCCATTTTGTCAAGCTTCTGGGTGATATCTCTAAATTGTACTCCCCAAAACAGTGGTGTTTCGCCTGAATGCTCTGGATCTTTAATTTGGTAGGACAATTGCTCCTCCATTTGCTTTGTTTCTTGCTCCACCTTTTCTTCACAGATGAATTTTAAAATTTCTGTATTCAACTCTTCATCCGTCATCTGTGAAATGCATACTCCATAAGTGTCAATCTGAGGATGTAAAGTTATGTCTGTTTTTAGGTCTTCATCCTCTGATCTGAGTGAAATGATTGGCTCAGGTAGATCTTCTTCAAACATTTGTGCAATGGAAGCTCCAAGATCTTCATTTGGAGGAAAGAAAGTGTCATCCTCCTTTGTTGGTGCAGTTGGTACAAATAGCTCAGCTTCTTTATCCTCGTCAGAGTCAGAATAATAAAAATCAAATTGAGACTTTGTTGGTTCAGGCTCCTGAACTGATACCTCTTATTCTTGATACTGCTCAGCCCCGTCCTCTGTTATGATGTCATGATGAATCTCAGGGTATTCGAAGGCTTCAACAGTAGTATTTGAATTTGCTCCGTGAGATATGTGATTCAGGTTGTCTGTTAATTGTCTTACTTGATATGTCATCCTCTATATAGACGCCGCTTGACTCTGAATTTGTGCATCAAATTGAGCTTCTCGTTCCTCGAACCAATCTTCTAGCATGTGAATCAACTGATCTACCTCTGATGGTTCTGGTTCTTGATACATATTGTAGATGGATGGTGAATAAGATGGAAAATATGATGGTTCTTCGTACCTTGAATGATTCTGATAATTCTGCCACTCTGAAAAGTATATACATTGATAGCTCGGGTGGTTACCATCACATATTACACATCTCCCCATTTTCGTTCTATTGAGCAAATGTAGAATTGCTTGATTCTGACATCCAGTGATAATTATTGGGCTGACAACATGCTTCAGAAAACCGGACTGTTGCTCCCAGATTTGGGGTTTATCTTCTTCTAGTAAAGCTCGAAATCTTTCAATCTCCCAATAATGTTCCATTTTTCAATCACCTGAAAACAAAATAAAGAAATAAAAAATTACAGATAAAAATAAAGAAAATTATATACAAGTAAATTAGATAGCTTCAAAATTAATAACTGAAGAAAAATAAGTCCCCGGCAACGGCGCCAAAAACTTGACCGGCGTAAACACACACGTATAACGCAAGCGCACGTATCGTTCAAGTAGTATAAAAATATCGATCCCACGAGGACTAAATTCCTATTATTGCTATTAATTGTTGAATCTATTTATTTACAAATATCTAATTATAGGGAGAAGAGAATGATTGCTTGATTGATTTGGTTGATTGTAGATTTGCTAAATAAATAAAAAGACAAAAGAAAATATTAAGGAAAATAACAAAAGACACAAAGATCTAGGGTTGTGAATCTTTCTAATATCTTTTAAAAGATTAAGTAATTATTTTATGTTTGTGTAATAAATCGGTTTACTAACCTGGAACACGAAATTATGCGAAAGCCTCTGTCGATGGTCAGACGCAAACACCCAGTTTAACCTAATTGAACCATATGTCTATGTCAACCAAATTACCTGGATTCATTAAGTTTAAGTTCCAATTATGGCAACCCCCGCCCGACAGGTATATGTCTATCCTGTAAGGAAATCTATTAAAGGGTTATCTATCCTCAAGGAAGATCGTGGGCTATTAAGTCTAAGGCTGAAACCTAAAATTCCTTTGTCAAGTTTATTTTAGATTTACCACATCAATCTTATTGGTGATCAGACAACAAGAAGCATTAAGCTTAAGACTTAATAAGTAAACCTTTAAATTACCCAAACTATAAAATAACCCCTTATAAACCGGTGATATTAGAATTCATCACAACCCCAGATAACTAACACATAACTAGGGCTAGTAAAAACTTAAAACTAAAAGACATAAAGTAAAAATACTGAAAAGTAAAAGACATAAAATAAAATGCTAAGGTAAAATGATCAACTTTTACTATTTACTATTTAGATATCTCACTTAATATAATATATTAACTTGTGATTATTTTACCAACCAGCCATATAGGCGGTAACCAGATTAAGTCAAATTAAGTCCAACCACCCATAAAGGCGGAACCAAAATAAACCTGCCATATAGGCGGTATGAAAATTTAATTTCCAACCGACCAATCTGGCGGTATCCTTGATTAGTCAGGTTTAAACCAGATTAAAATGACTTACCAACCGACCAATCTGGCGGTATCCTTTTTAATTCAATATTTTAAATAGTGAATATATTATATTTAAGGGAGATTAATCTAAATAGTAACAGTAAAAGAATTACCGTTCACCCTAGCTGGGCAAGTTACCTCCTCATGGTGAATAGTAAAAACTGTAAAAAGTAAGAAAGTAAATTACTATTATTACAAAACGTAATTAAAATTAATTACAAAACTAAAAATTAAAAGAAACTAGATAGAAAACTCCATATTTACATCAGAGAATTCAGAGAGGAAGGTACATTTGAAACTGAAACATCGAGCTGAATTTATAGGCCTCGGTAGGCTCTGGGTGTCGCGACGCCAAGGTTTGGGCGTCGCGACGAGTGTTGATCACTGACACGCGTTGGCTTGGCTTCGCGAGATCGTGACACGTGTCACTCTAATGTCGGCAATTGAATTATTGATGTCGGCAACATGTGATGGCGACACGTGTCCAGGCACACATTAGCGTGATATGCTGAGATTTTGACACGTGGCAGGTGTATTTTAGCGTAGATGATGATTGTCGGCATCTTAGGATGATGACACGTGGCAGACGTATTTTACCAGATCGACTGTGATGTTGACACGTGGCACGACGCACGTTAGCAAAGTAAACTTTTTAGATTCTGACACGTAGAACAGCGCACGTTAGGCGTCGTGACGCGCCCAAATTACCAAAATGCCCTTTTTGCCAATTTTCACTTTTTTGCTCCAAATCACCTCCAGAATGTCCTGAAACTTTATTTATCTACAAAATAACACAAAACACATCAAAATATTCACAAAACTCAAGAAACTATACAAAATATTAAGTTAAATGAGTGGGAAATAGTGATAGATTTATCACTCATCACACCCCCAAACCTAACATTATGCTAGTGCTCGAGCAAAATAAAATAAAAATAACATAGTAAAATTTAACTAAGCCACTTTCGTAGGGATCACGGTTGCATTTAGCGTATGCAACAAGCCTTTAAACCCCTAGGTGTCCCTAATGGACGAGTTGTAGTCTCGTGAAGGTTTACAGCAATGATACCCACAAATATTTTATAAAAGTAAAAAGGTAGTGAAACTAATGCACACAAAAGCAAAAAGACAAGCGAAAAGAGAATAAAGAAGTTAGTGACTAATCAGGTGAAACTTATACTCCAAGTTACTAGTTGTTTTCTTTCTTTCTAAATTACTGAATAAGTAAATTTTCCGATTATATTTACCATTCTTCATATACACAGCCAACAAAATATTAATCAACTCATTTTTTCCCACAACAGTCATAAGTGCAGTTGATAAGAGAGTAATATTTTTGTTCTAAAGTTCTATCAGATTTCACACCTTTTTTGTAGCAATGGAATAATTTTTCGGATTTTTCTGATTTTTTATTTGATTTTTTGATTTTTTTTTATGTACAATATCTTCCGTCTATGTAGCGAGCTTTGGGTCGGTGGCTCCCAAACCAATTAGCTTTAGGGCACCATGTGTTATGAAACCCCTCCGGACTTAATTACTCAGACTTTAGATATATATATTTTTTGCAGCATCTTTGATCCATGTAGCGAGCTTTGGGCCAGTGACTCCCAAACCAGTTAGCTTTAGTGCACTAGGTGTTAAAACACCCTTACAGGCTTAATAACTCGGATCTCAGATTTTTATTTTTTTTATTTTTATTTTCTTACTCCATCACTTTAAATAAATTAAAATGAAATAAACAAAAACTAACTTGTTTCGAAAATAGGTTTGAAATACGTCTCAGGAGTGAAAACTCCTTACACAGCTATCTCCTACCAATTTCACCTTTTTAGTCAAAATAAAAACACAAAATATTTTTGTAATTTTTGAAAAATTTTCAAATTTTTTGTATTTTTCGAAAAAAAAATTGGATTAAAAATAAAAATAACACACAAACTAAAAATAAGGTACTGATCAACTAATTCCCTCCCCCAAAACCAAAATGAGACATTGTCCCCAATGTCTTAAACAGTAGAATAAGAGTTTAGAAGATAATACCTGGTTAGCTGAAATTTTACACGAAAAGTTAAAGGTTAAGATCTAGATTAATCCAACGCCTCTTACCACGATCGTCCTCGGACCAATTTATCTTTGAAAGGATAGGGTCAACTTGTGGTTCATAGGCTAAGAGTTGGTCTATTAGATCTGTAGCAGTTCTGGCAGTGAAGAGGAGTTCTTTCATAGGTTTTGACACGAATCCATTTCTCCGAGCATCATCAAGAAACACACAAAGAAAATCATAAAATCCATCAATGTTAAACAGTCCAAGCGGTTTCTGGTGTATGTTCAGGTTCGCCCAAGATAAAACTATAAAAATTTCCTCCAATGTGCCCAAGCCACCTGGCAAAGCAATAAAAGCATCAGCACGGTTAGTCATTTCTACCAGTCGTTCAGACATACCTGGCACGATCAGTTCCTCTCCGTTTGATGATCCAATAAGGTTTTCCTCTGCCAAGGGTTTTGGGATGATTCCTAAAACGTGACTGCCTCCTTCCTGTACGGCCTTTGAAATGATCCACATTAGTCCAAGATTGCATCCGCCATATACTAAGTGCATATTCCTTGCAGCAAAGACTCGACCCAATTCATGTGCTGCTTCTATGTATTGTGGCTCAGTACCAACACTAGTACCGCAAAACACACAGATGTTTTCAACTCGTCTTCTTGAGGTGGCTTCCATGTTTTCTCTGGATGTCTTCAAAAGTGCAATGACGGGCTGAATTTATAGTACCTGAAAAAGGGTTGAGTAATAATAGCACTAGTATCTTCCAAAGGACAATTGTTAGCTAAACAACAAAAGAAATCGTGAAAGGTCAAAAAGTCTGGATCCTGTCTACGAAAAAAAAGATAATTACAACAGAAAAAAACAAATCAAAGCAATAATTAAGGCAACAGAATTGTGTATGCAATACGCCATTCGCTAGTATAAATCATTAGGAGGCGTCTCAAGAATCCATACCTTACTCAGCCATCGCTAATGAATTATCTCTTATTTTTTCCAAACACCATTCCTTCTGTCTTATGCTTTGGTTGAGCTTTTCCCTACAAAAATAACACACAAAATTAAAAATTCTACAACATGTATACACAAAATATAAAAATAGAAATAACAACAAATTGTATGGGTTGCATCCCTGCTAGCGCTAAATTTTTCGTCTTCAGCCAGACGTGACTGA
Organism: Zanthoxylum bungeanum; assembly: GCA_019454045.1. Classification (NCBI taxonomy): domain Eukaryota; kingdom Viridiplantae; phylum Streptophyta; class Magnoliopsida; order Sapindales; family Rutaceae; genus Zanthoxylum; species Zanthoxylum bungeanum. The sequence continues at coordinate 129,276 of SKCR01029293.1, forward strand.
AATCTATCCGTCAAGGGGTTTCAGCATCGTTTTGGATGTCCGATTAAAGACAATCCCGTGTGCGTTGCTTTTGAAGGGTCTCTTCCAACGGTAAAGTGGCAAAAAGATTTTTGTCACATTCAGTGCTTGTACCACCTTTTTATTCTTTGTCGCTCCATTGGTTCCTGAAAAGAAAGAAAGAAAATCAGGAGGTCTCGTATGGTGCTTGACTTGGAATGGAAGTTCCATTTTTTCAAGCTTCTGGGTGATATTTCTAAATTGTACTCCCCAAAACAGTGGTGTTTCGCCTGAATGCTCTGGATCTTCAATTTGGTTTGACAATTGCTCCTCCATTTGCTCTGTTTCTTGCTCCACCTTTTCTTCACAGATGAATTTTAAAATTTCTGTATTCAACTCTTCATCCGTCATCTGTGAAATGCATGCTCCATAAGTGTCAATCTGAGGATGTAAAGTTATGTCTGTTTTTAGGTCTTCATCCTCTGATCTTAGTGAAATGATTGGCTCAGGTAGATCTTCTTCAAACATTTGTGCAATGGAAGCTCCAAGATCTTCATTTGGAGGAAGAAAGTTTCATCCTCCTTTGTGGTGCGTGCCGTTGGTAAAAATAGCTCAGCTTCCTTCTCCTCGTCAGAGTCAGAATAATTAAAATGAAATTGAGACTTTGTTGGTTCAGGCTCCTGAACTGATACCTCTGATTCTTGATACTGCTCAGCGTCGTCCTCTGTTATGATGTCATGATGAATCTCAGGATATTCGAAGGCTTCAGCAGTAGTATTTGAATTTGCTCCATGAGATATGTGATTCAGGTTGTCTGTTAATTGTCTAACTTGATCTGTCATCCTCTGTATAGACGCCGCTTGACTCTGAATTTGTGCATCAAATTGAGCTTCTCGTTCCTCCAACCAATCTTTGAGCATGTGAATCAACTGATCTTCCTCTGATGGTTCTGGTTCTTGATGCAGATTGTAGATGGATGGTGGATAAGATGGAAAATATGATGGTTCTTCGTACCTTGAATGATTCTGATAATTCTGACACTCTGAAAAGTATATACATTGATCGCTCGGGTGGTTACCATCACATATTAGACATCTCCTTATTTCGTTCTGTTGAGCAAATATAGATTTGCTTGATTCTGACATCCAGTGATAATTGTTGGGCTGAACAACATGCCTCAGAAAACCGGACTGTTGCTCCCAGATTTGGGGTTTATCTTCTTCTAGTAAAGCTTGAAATCTTTCAATCTCCCAATAATGTTCCATTTTTCAATCACTTGAAAACAAAATAAAGAAATAAAAAATTACAGATAAAAATAAAGAAAATTAGATACAAGTAAATTAGATAGCTTCAAAATTAATAACTCAAGAAAAATAAGTCCCCGGCAACGGCGCCAAAAACTTGACCGGCGTAAACACACACGTATAACGCAAGCGCACGTATCGTTCAAGTAGTATAAAAATATCGATCCCACGAGGACTAAATCCTATTCCTATGTTGCTATTAATTGTTGAATCTATTTATTTACAAATACCTATTATAGGGAGAAGAGAATGATTGCTTGATTGATTTGGTTGATTGTAGATTTGCTAAATAAATAAAAAGACAAAAGAAAATACTAAGGAAAATAACAAAAGACACAAAGATCTAGGGTTGTGAATCTTTCTAATATCTTTTAAAAGATGAAGTAATTATTTTATGTTTGTGTAATAAATCGGTTTACTAACCTGGAACACGAAATTATGCGAAAGCCTCTATCGATGGTCAGACGCAAATACCCAGTTTAACCCAATTGAACCATATGTCTATGTCAACCAAATTACCTGGATTCATTAAGTTTAAGTTCCAATTATGGCTACCCCCGCCCGACAAGTATATGTCTATCCTGTAAGGAAACCTATTAAAGGGTTATATATCCTCAAGGAAGATCGTGGGCTATTAAGTCTAAGGCTGAAACCTAAAATTCCTTTGTCAAGTTTATTTTAGATTTACCACATCAATCTTATTGGTGATCAGACAACAAGAAGCATTCAGCTTAAGACTTAATAAGTAAACCTTTAAATTACCCAAACTATAAATAACCCCTTATAAACCGGTGATATTAAAATTCATCACGACCCCAGATAACTAACACATAACTAGGGCTAGTAAAAACTTAAAAGTAAAAGACATAAAGTAAAAATGCTGAAAAGTAAAAGACATAAAATAAAATGCTAAGGTAAAAGGATCAACTTTTACTATTTACTATTTAGATATCTCTCTTAATATAATATATTAACTTGTGATTATATTACCAACTAGCCATATAGGCGGTAACCTGATTAAGTCAAATTAAGTCCAACCAGCAATAAAGGCGGAACCAAAATAAACCTGCTATATAGGCGGTAAGAAAATTTAATTACCAACCGACCAATCTGGCGGTATCCTTGATTAGTCAGGTTTAAACCAGATTAAAATGAATTACCAACCGACCAATCTGGCGATATCATTTTTAAGTCAATCTTTTAAATAGTGAATATATTATATTTAAGGGAGATTAATCTAACGCGTTGGCTTGTCTTCACGAGATCATGACATGTGTCACTCTTATGTCGGCAATTGAATTATTGATGTCGGCAACATGTGATGGCGACATGTGTCCAGGCGCACATTAGCGTGATATGCTGAGATTTTGACATGTGGCATGTGCATTTTATCGTAGATGATGATTGTCGGCATCTTAGGACGATGACACGTGGCAGGCGCATTTTAGCAGATCGGCTGTGATGTTGACACGTGGCACGGCGTATGTTAGCAAAGTCAACTTTTCAGACTCTGACACGTAGACCCGGCGCACGTTAGGCGTCGCGACGCCAAGGGTTTGGGCATCGCGACGCGCCCAAATTACCAAAATGCCTTTTTTGCCAATTTTCACTGTTTTGCTCTAAATCACCTCCAGAATGTCCTGAAACTTTATTTATCTACAAAATAACACAAAACATATCAAAATATTCACAAAACTCAAGAAACTATACAAAATATTAAGTTAAATGAGTGGGAAATAGTGATAGATTTATCACTCATCAAATTTGATGGGTCAAACCAACCTAAATATTTCAAAACGGCTATGTGTCTAACTATTTATGCTCAATGTGGGACAGTTTAAATGAATTTTTATTGTTTTTTTTATATTTTTTTTATTTGACTCACACTACTCTTTAAGGTAATATTTCTCCTCATTGTGGTCCTTATACTCGCCAATTGGAAGCTTCACGCTTAAAGATTTTATATGGTATTTTTTATATATCTTCTTAAGGCCATATTGCATATTATAAATATATAACATATAGAGACAGATATTAAGTAAATGGTCATTCATCATCTAACAATCTTCGCAACTATACACTTTATCGACTAATTAGGTTATCACAATTATAAACCTTCTTTTAAGTGCTTAAAAGTCTAGCCTCTCACTCACTCAAAGTATCAAATAAAAACATTTTGGGCACTTATCATTTTCAAAGACGTAACCTGAAAGCACACAAATCTAATCATTGGACTTTTGTCTCACTTCCTATGACCTTTTTTTTTGGAAAATAAATATAAAAGGAAAATAAAACATAATGGGAACAAAAATGCAGAAAACACAACACGCATGATCGGTGAAATCACTCACGTTACGCAAGCGCACGTATCGCTCAAGTAGTATAAAATATATCGATCCCACGAGGACTTAATACCTAAGCTATTAATTTATGAAGCTGAATGTTTACGAGTATCTAATAAATTGGTTGTTTGATTGGATGGTGATTTTAAACTTAAAACAAGTAAATAAAATAACGCAAAAGTAAATTAAAGGAAAATTCAATATTATTAAACTATCAAGGGTTGTGAATCCTTCCAATATTTTTTAAAGATGAAGTGGTTATCTCACGTTTGTGTAATATAACGGTTTATTAACCTGGAACACGAATTTATACAAAAGCCTCTTTCGATGGTCAGATGAAAACACCCATTATAACCCAATTAATCATATTCCTATGTTAACCAAGTTACCTGATTTCATTAAGATTAAGTTCCAATTATGGTTACCACCGCCCGATAGGTATATTCCTATCCTGTAAGAAATCTATTAAGGGTTATCTATCCTTAAGGGAGATCGTGAGCTATTGAGTCTAAGGCTGAAACCTAAAATCTATTTTCCAAGTTCATTTTAAGTTTACCAAATCAATCTTATTAATAGCCAGTTAACAAGAAGCATTAAGCTTAAGGCTCAATAAATAAACCTTTATATTACCCAAACTATAAAATAACCCCTTATAAACTGGTGATATTGGAATTCATCACAACCCTAGATATGATATTTAGTTACAACAAATATCCCAGACTATTAAAAACGTAAATAAAGTAAATGACATAAAGTAAAAGCTTGAAAGTAAAAAGGTAAATAAAGCAATAAAGAAAATGATGGGGGTTAGAGGATCCACTTTTATTACTTCTATTTTAGATATCTCCCTTATTATAATATATTAACTTTGTGTGATAATTACCAACCGACCATATATGAGGTATCCTGATTAAGTCAAATTTATAATTAATTCCAACCGACCATAAAGGCGATATCCAATTTAATCAGGTTAAAATCAATTTAATTAAGTCCAACTGACCACAAAGGCGGTATCCCATTAAGTCATGCTTTAAATAGTTTATATATTATAATTAAGGGATATTAATCTAAATATTAGTAATAAAAACTTAACCTTTTACCCCAGCAGAAGGGAGTTACCCCCTCATACTGAACAGTAAAAATAAAGTAAGTACTATTGCTTAAAATAAAAAATTAAATACAGAAAACTGTAAATAAACAAACAAGATACAATCTTCTTAGTATTCTTAAGTAATTCCCCAGAAGAAGGTATGAATTTTCCTTCTGATTTCAGCCTTTATTTATAGGGAAACATCTGCCACGCGTGTCGCGACGCGCCACTCATTCAACACAATGATGACACATGTCTGGCCACTGAATTATTAGCTCGGCATCGCGACGCGTACGTAAGCAGTGACGTGTATTGTCGGCAGCATGGGATGATGACACGTGACCGGCGCACGTTAGCACGACTGATGTGATGTTGACACGTGGCAGACACATGTTAGCAAGTGCGCATGATAGCAAGTCTATCTGATTTTGACACGTAGCAAGCGCACTTTAGTGGCGCATGATAGCATGCGGTGTATTTTAGCAACGGCGCATTTTAGCAAACGGCGCATTTTAACAGGAAATTTACATTTTTACCTTTTTTGTCCGTTTTTCGATGTTTTGGCCCCGAATTACTTCCAGAGAGTCCTGATATTTTATTTATCTACAAAATAACACAAAACACATCAAAATATTCACAAATCTCAAGAAACTATACAAAATATTAAGTAAAATGGACGGTAAATACTGATATATTTACCGCTTATCACACCCCCAAACCTAATATTTTGCCAGTCCTTGAGCAAAACAACAAAATAAAATACAATAAACAACTTTAAAATAAAATTAAACTAAGCCACTTTCGTAGGGATCACGGTTGCATTTAGCGTATGCAACAAGCCTTTAAACCCCTAGGTGTCCCTAGTGGACGAGTTGTAGTCTCATGAGGGCTTACAGTAACGATACCCACAAACGTCAATCTAATACACACAAAAGCAAAAAGACAAGCGAAAATAGAATAAACAAGTTAGTGACTAAACAAGTGAAACTTCTTATCCAAGTTAGTAGTTGTTTTCTTTCTTTAGAAATTACCAAATAAGTAAATTCTCCGATTATTTTTACCATTCTCGATATACACAGTCAACAAGGTATTAATCAACTCATTGTGCCCACAATATTTGTAAGTGTAGTTGAAAAGAGAGTAACTTTTTTGTCCTAAAGTTATATCAGAATTCACACCTTTTTAGTAATGGAAAGTTTTTTCAGATTTTTTTTTTTATTTATATACAATATCCTTTATCCATGTAGCGAGCTTTAGGCCAGTGACTCCCAAGCTAGTTGGCTTTAGGGCACTAAGTGTTAAGACACTCTTACAGACTTAATTACTCGGATTTCATATATCTATTTTTTTATAACATCTTCAATCCATGTAGTGAGCTTTAGGTCAGTGACTCCCAAACCAGTTGGTTTTAGGGCACTAGGTGTTAAAACACCCTTACAGACTTAATTACTCGGATCTCATATGTTTTTTTTATTCCATCATTTTTTTAGATGCTTCCTCCAATTAAAATAGAGCACTGAATATTACGAACTTTTCAATTACAACGCATGGTTGTATGTTACCATGCATATTGATAATATCTGTCAACTGAGCATACGAAGATCCAATTTAGTTAGTATTATGGAGAATTAACAAATTAAATAATTCAAAAGGAAATAAACAAAAATTAACTTGTTACGAAATAGGTTGAGATACGTCTTAGGAATGGTAATTCCTTACACAGCTATCTCACACCAATTTCACCAGATTAGTCAAATTAAAAACATAAAAACACAAAATATATATTTTTATTTTTTTTCTAAATTTGTTAATTTTTTTGAAAATGTTTGACTAAAAATCAAATAAAAACAACACAATAAAAACAAGATACTAGTAAACTATTCCCCTCCCCCAAACTTAAATGAGACATTATCTCAAATGTCTTAAAAGTAGAAGAAGAGTTTAGAAAACAGTATCTGGTTAGCTGAAATTCTACATCTAAAATGTAAATTAAAGGTTAAAATCCAGATTTATCCGACGCTTTTTACCACGATCATTATCAGACCAGTTTAGCTTGGAAAGGATAGGGTCAATTTTTGGTTCAAATGCTAAGATTTGGTCAATTAAATCATAGACAGTTCTGGCAGTGAAGAGGATTTCTTTTACAGGTTTTGACACGAACCCATTTCTCCGGGCATCATCGAGAAACACACAAAGAAAATCATAAAATCCATCAGAATTATATAGTCCAATCGGTTTCTAGTGTATGTTCAAGTTCGCCCAAAATATCACTGTAAAAAGTTCCTCCATCGTGCCCAAGCCACCTAGCAAAGCAATAAAAGCATCAACACGATTAATCATTTCCACAAGTCGCTCAGACATACCTGGCACAATAAGTTCCTCTTCGTTTGATGGTCCTATAAGATTCGTCTCTGCCAAGGGTTTTGGGATGATTCCCAGAACTTGACTACCTCCTTCTTATACAGCCCTTGAAATGATCCCTATTAGTCCAAGATTGCCACCGCCATATACTAGGTGCATATTCCTCTCAGCTATGACTCTACCCAATTCATGTGTTGCCTCAACGAACTCTGGCTTAGAACCGACACTAGTACCGCAAAACACACAGATATTTACAACTCGTCTTCTTGAAGTTGATTCCATTTTTTTTCTTAACTCTAGATGTCTTCAAGAGTGCAATGACGAGCTCAATTTATAAAACCTGAAAAAGGGTGAGTAATAATAGCACTAGTACCTGTCAAATGACAATTATTAGCTAAATAGTAAAGTATATCGTGAAAGTCAAAAGTCTGGATCCTATCAGAGAAAACAAAGAAAATAACAAAACAAATCACAATTATTAGATAAATACAACGAGAAAGAAAAAATATTTACAGGAAGTAACAGCTTGAATGACGTCTATGCGTCAAGGAAAAGCTTCTCATCCAATTTTCTTATAAATTGACAAACAAGGTCTTATAGAGTCAGATTCCCAAGACTTGAATGTTGTCTTTCTTTTCAGAACTGTGTATATAACATGTGAATTACGTAATACACATATCCACTGGAATGCGTTTCAAGAGTTAATGATATGTCATCCAAAGACTCATTACTCAAGTCATCCCTAATGAATTTAATTTTATCTTCACGGTTATCAGACATCATTCCTAAAGAACGACAATGAGTATTACATGTCATGCGTGCACATTTATAGCAAACACCCATTCTTTTAGCTCTTCTGTTTTTAGAATAGGTGTTTCTTCCTAAACCAGACAAATATGAAATAAAAGAGTCAAAAGACTCACCTGCCAATCGGACCCGTACTTCAATAATCCAACAAATGTCAGTAGGAATACCTTTGATCATCAGAAGTCTCATTCGTTCCAAGCGAGCTTTGTAGACTTTCATCAGAGAGTTTTGAGGGAGAGAAGGAAATTGCTTGTGAAGATTTGTGAGAAATTCTTCCATCCTGAAATGTGACTTTACCTATAAAATTAAACACACCAAATCTTAATATATACATAAATTGCATGGGTTGCCTCCCAGCTAGCGCTAAGTTTAACACCGTCAGCTAGACATGACTGCCCGAACGTTAGGCTGGATCTGAAAGTGTGACACTTTCTTTTATCGCTCAAATGATTCTCCCCAGTAGTGCTAGACACGCTGCCTGTTTACCCTGAATGTATTGTTAGATTTGGGTTGTATATCTCAACAACGCCTTAGGTTAACTCCTGAGTAATCACAAATGGACCTGACCACTTTGATTTCAACTTTCTAGGAAAATATTTCAACCGTGAATCGTATAACAACATCTGCTACCTTGGATCCAGTTGTCTGCGCACTATTTTTTTATTATGCCATTTCTTCATCTTTTCTTTGTACAGTTTGGCATTCTCATAAGCATGTAGGCAAAATTCCTCCAATTCATTGAGTTGGTGGATCCATTTTTCTCATGCTGCTTTTAGATCAAGATTTAACTTCTTCAGTGCCCAATACAATTTGTGTTCAAGCTCTACTAGCAGATGGCATGTTTTCCCAAGCACCATTCGATATGGGGACATACCGATGGGTGTCTTGTAAGTTGTCCGGTACGCCCATAATGCGTCATCCAATTTTTCAGACCAGTCTTTCCTTGTTGATCCAACGGTTCTCTCCAAGATTTTTTTGATCTCCCTGTTTGAAACTTCAACTTGTCCATTTGACTGTGGATGGTAAGCAGTGATAACTTTATGAGTAACTCCGTATTTGGATAAGAGTGCATCGAAGTATCTGTTGCAGAAATGTATGCCACCATCACTGATAATGCCCTAGGTGTTCCGAAGCGAGTGAAAATATTCTTTTTAAGAAATTTTATCACCATTTTTGAATCATTTGATGGCAGTGTTATCGCTTCAACCCATTTGGAGACGTAGTCTACTGCAACTAGTATTTACAGGTTTCCGAATGATGGAACAAATGGTCCCATAAATTCAATTCCCCATACATCAAATATTTCCACTTCCAGAATATTTTATAGAGGTCCTTCATTTCTCCTCGAAATATTTCCCGTTCTCTGGCACCTGTCACATTGAAGAGAAAATAAGTAAGCATCTTTAAACAGAGTGGGCCAGAACAAACCTGATTGTATGACTTTGGCTGCAGTTTTATTTCCGCTGAAGTGTCCGCTGTATGGTGATGAATGACAATGCTTCATGACACTATTGACCTCCTCATGTGGAACACAATGTCTCAGTAATTGATCAGCACAACATTTGAATAGGTACGGCTCATCCCAGATATAGTGTTTGACTTCTTTGAAGAAATTCTTTCATTGCTGATGTGTCCATTCCAACGACTATTTTCCCGATACTATGAAGTTTACATAGTCAGCATACCAAGGGACATCCTGTTGTTTCATGGTAAACAACTGTTCATCTGGAAAAGTTTCTTTGATTGTAAGTTCATTGCCAGCTGTTTCTCCGTTCTCGAGCCTCGATAAGTGATATGCCACTTGATTTTTTATCTCTTTCCTGTCTCAGATCTCCAAGACAAATTCTTGTAGCAGAAGCACCCAACAGATCAATCTGGGTTTGGCATCTTTCTTCACGATCAGGTATTTGATTGTTGAATGATCTGTGTAGACTACCACTTTGGGACCCAGCAGATAGGAGCAGAATTTATCAAAAGCAAACACAACTGCAAGCAACTCCTTTTCGATTGTTGTGTAGTTGAGTTGAGCTTCATTCAAAGTTCTGCTGGAGTAGTAAATAGTATGGAAAATTCTTTCTTTCCGTTGTCCCAAAACTGCTCCTATAGGAAAATCACTAGCATCGCACATCACCTCAAATGGAAGGTTCCAGTCTGGTGCTGCTATAATGGGGGCAAAGACCAGCTTCTGTTTTAAAATCTCAAAAGCTTCGTGGCATTCTTTGGTGAAGTTGAAAGGCACATCTTTCTGCAGCAAATTGCATAGAGGTTTCGCAATCTTGGAGAAGTATTTGATAAATCTCCTGTAAAAACGCATGTCCGAGAAAACTCTGAATCCCTTTGACAAATGATGGTGGAGGTAGTTTTTCAATTGTCTCGATCTTTTCTTTGTCTATCTCGATTCCCTTTTGTGATATCCGATGTCCCAGGACAATGCCTTCCTCTGCCATGAAGTGGCATGTCTCCCAGTTGAGTACCGGGTTGGTATCTTCGCATCTTTGTAACACATTTTTCCAGATTTTACAAGCAGTGGTCGAACGAGTCTCCAAACACAAAAAAATCATCCATGAAAACCGCCATACTTTGTTCCAGCATGTCTGAGAAGATGGCCATCATGTAACGTTGAAATGTGGCAGGAGCATTACATAGTCCAAATGGCATCCTGCGGAAAGCAAAAATACCATACGGACATGTAAAAGTGGTTTTCTCCTGATCTTTTGGGGTGATGGAAATTTGATTATACCCCAAGTATCCGTCTAAAAACAATAGAATTCATGTCCCGCCTATCTGTCTAGCATCTGATCAATGAATGGTAATGGGAAATGATATTTCCTTATTGCTTTGTTCAGCTTCTTGTAGTCCATGCATACTCTTCATCCAGTCATCGTTCTTGTTGGAATCAGCTTGTTCTTTTCATTTGTGACTACAGTAATTCCTCATTTCTTTGGCACATATTACATAGGACTCACCCACGTGCTGTCAGAGTTGGGGTAAATGATGTCAGCATCTAACCATTTGATAATTTCTTTCTTCACGACCTCTTTCATGATTGGATTTAGTCTCCGTTGATGCTCCACTGTGGCTTTGTATTCATCGTTCATCAAAATTTTATGCATGTAAAATGATGGACTTATGCCTCGAATGTCTGCTATAGTCCAACCAATGGCTTTCTTGTGTTCTCGTAACACTCTCATCAACTTTTCTTTCTGCTCCAATGTTAGCGAAGAAGAAATAATCACAGGTAATTCAGAAGAGTTTCCTAAGAATGCATACATGAGATAGCTCGGAAGTAGCTTTAGTTCCAGCTGTAGTGGTTCTTCAACAGAGGGCTTGATTCGCTCCTTTTTTGTAGTTCCAAACTTTCCACATGTGGTGATGATTTGAAGCAAAAGGGTCTGTCAAGATAGTTGATACATTCCAGAATTTCATCATCTAACTCGATGTCAGTCATGTTGGCGATGCAAGCTTCAAGTTTATTCGTGGGAAGTGACATTACATCAGTATCCTAGATGATACTATCTACAACATCGATTCTAAAACATTCCTCCTCTTTTTCATCACTCGGGAATTTCATGGCTTTGAAAACATTGAATATAACTTCTTGGTCCTGCACTTTCATGGTTAGTTCTCTTTTTTATACATCAATAACAGTTCGACCTATAGCCAAAAATGGTCTCCTGAGGATGATAGGTACATCTTTGTCTTCTTCCATATCAAGGATAATGAAATCTGCTGGGAGAATGAGCTTGTCGACTTTGACCAGCACATCTTCAACTACACCTCTCGGAAATGCGAGTGTTCTATCAGCAAGTTCCAGAGAGACTGAGGTGGACATTACTTCTTCAATTTGCAGTTTCCTGTAAATTGAAAAAGATATCAAACCAATTAACACTAGCACTTAGATCACACAAAGTTTTACGGACGTAATGTTCTACTATGGTGCATGGGACGGTGAAACTGCCAGGATCTTTCAACTTTGGGGGAAGTTTCTTCTGAATGGTGGTGTTATATTCTTCTGTCAATGCTACTGTCTCGTAATCTCCCAATCTCCACTTTCGTGATAAAATGTCTTTCATGAATTTGACATAGCTGGGCATTTGTTCCAATGTTTCTGCAAATGGAATGTTGATATGCAGCTTTTTGAAGATCTCCAATAATCAAGCAAACTGCTTGTCTAGTTTACTTTTCTAAAGACATTGTGGAAAAGGTGGAGGTGGAGTGAATTTTTCTTGATCATTTGCTTTTGCCTCTTTTTTCTCCATCTGTGGATCTGTTTCACTGCTATCTTTTGGAACTTCCTCAATAGATGCCTTGATTCCAACATCTTTGTTGATTTTAGTACCGCTTTTCAGAGTAATGACTTGACATTGCTCTTCCCTCAGTTCCTTGGATTTAGTTCTGTGTTGCTAGGAAGATTACCTGGCGGTCTGTAACTCTGAGCATTGGTCAGTTGTCCTATTTGATTTTTCAGTGCCTTTATAGAATCTGATTGGCTTTGAAACATAGCATCGTATGTTGCTTGTTGCTTTTTGAACATCTCTGCAATCCAATCTTTTATATCTGGTTCTTTCTCATACTTCTCGCCTTTATTTTGTTGTTGGAATCCAGGTGGTGGATTGTTCTTTTGCCTTGAATTGTTGCTCCATGCGAAATTGGGATGATTCCTCCACCCTGGGTTGTAGGTGTTGGAATATGGATTATTCCCCTGTCTGTTGAAATTTTTGACATAATTCATTGTCTCATCATGTTGGTTTATTTCTGGTGCTCCTTCATATGGTGAACTTGTGGATCCAATATTGCCTTGCATGCTAAGAGTTTCCATGAATTTGCATAGCTGATCCAGCTTGGCATTCATCGCTGTGTTAGCTCCAACTTCATAGATTTCTGCGATTCGTTGAATCATGCTCTTTTCTATTGGCCACAAAGAATTATTGTTGGCCATTTCTTCAATAAAGTCCTAAGCCTGATCTTCTCCTTTTTCCATTAAAGCTCCTCCAACCGCAGAATCAATTGTAGCTCTCATCAGCCCAGAAAGTCCATTGTAGAATGTTTGGACTTGTAGCCATTTTTGCAATCTCATAGTGATGACATTTCCAGAGAAATTCCTTGTATCTTTCCCAAGCTTCGCAGAGGGATTCCGAGTTATATTGTACAAAGTATGTGATGTCATTCCTCAGCTTTGCAGTTCTGGCTGGTGGAAAGTATTTTGCAAGGAATTTGGTGGCTAGAGTGTTCCAAGTTGTGATGGAACCTGTTGGTAGTGAATGTAGCCAAGCCTTAGCTCTGTCTTTCAAAGAATATGAAAAAACACGCAGTCTCATTTCTTCTTCAGCCGCTCGGTTGTAATTGAATGTGCCTCAAACTTCCAGGAAGTTGCTGATGTGGGCATTAGGATCTGTAGTTGCATTCCTCCCAAATTGAACTGACTGTTGAATCATCTGGATGCATGTTTTGATGTCACACGCATTTACTGGTAAGGGAGGAAGTATAATACATGAAATGAAGCCGTCAACCACCGGAATAGTTCTGTCTCAAATGGGAATTGGTGGTGCAACTTCCAAAGGTTCAGGTTCCATGTTGATGAGTGCTTCTTGACCTTCACACTTTTCCCTTCTCAACTGTCTGATTGTTCTTTCAATTTCTGGGTCAAGCGGATGGATTTCAAAGCTTCTAGTTCTTCTCATGTGGTGTCTGAGAACCTGAAACAAAAGAAAACAAAAATAATAAGTAAAAACAAATTAGACACAAGTAAATGTATCTAACCTCAAAATTAATAGTGAAAGACAAATAAGTCCCCGTCAACGGTGTCAAAAACTTGATCGGTGAAATCACTCACGTTACGCAAGCGCACGAATCGTTCAAGTAGTATAAAATGTATCGATCCCACGAGAACTTAATACCTAAGCTATTAATTTATGAAGCTGAATGTTTACGAGTATCTAATAAATTGGTTGTTTGATTGGATGGTGATTTTAAACTTAAAACAAGTAAATAAAATAACGCAAAAGTAAATTAAAGGAAAATTCAATATTATTAAACTATCAAGGGTTGTGAATCCTTCCAATATTTTTTAAAGATGAAGTGGTTATCTCACGTTTGTGTAATATAACGGTTTATTAACCTGGAACACGAATTTATACAAAAGCCTCTTCCGATGGTCAGATGAAAACACCCAGTATAACCCAATTAATCATATTCCTATGTTAACCAAGTTACCTGAATTCATTAAGATTAAGTTCCAATTATGGTTATCACCGCCCGACAGGTATATTCCTATCCTGTAAGGAAATCTATTAAGGGTTATCTATCCTTAAGGGAGATCGTGAGCTATTGAGTCTAAGTCTGAAACCTAATATCTATTTTCCAAGTTCATTTTAAGTTTTCCAAATCAATCTTATTAATGGCCAGTTAACAAAAAGCATTAAGCTTAAGGCTCAATAAATAAACCTTTATATTACCCAAACTGTAAAATAACCCCTTATAAACCGGTGATATTGGAATTCATCACAACCCCAGATATGATATTTAGTTACAACACATATCTATGACTATTAAAAACGTAAATAAAGTAAATGACATAAAGTAAAAGCTTGAAAGTAAAAAGTTAAATAAAGCAATAAAGAAAATACTAGGGTTAGAGGATCCACTTTGATTACTTTTATTTTAGATATCTCCATTATTATAATATATTAACTTTGCGTGATAATTACCAACCGACCATATAGGCAGTATCCTGATTAAGTCAAATTTATAATTAATTCCAACCGACCATAAAGGCGGTATCCAATTTAGTCAGGTTAAAATCAATTTAATTAAGTCCAACTGACCTTAAAGGCGGTATCCCATTAAGTCAGGTTTTAAATAGTTTATATATTATAATTAAGGGAGATTAATCTAAATATTAGTAATAAAAGCTTAACCTTTTACCCCAGCAGAAGGGAGTTACCTCCTCATACTGAACAGTAAAAATTAAAACTGAAAAGTAAAAATAAAGTAAGTACTATTGCGTAAAATAAAAAATTAAATACATAAAGCTGTAAATAAACAAACAAGATACAATCTTCTTAGTATTCTTAAGGAATTCCCCAGAAGAAGGTATGAATTTTTCTTCTGATTTCAGCCTCTATTTATAGGGAAAAATCTGTCACGCGCGTCGTGACGCAAAGTAGCTTGCGCGTCGCGACGCGCCACTCATTCAACACAACGATGACACGTTTCCGGCATTCGAATTATTAGCTCGGTGTCGCGACGTGTAAAGTTGTTCGCATCGCGACGCGCACGTAAGCAATGACGTGTATTGTCGACAACATGGGACGATGACACGTGTCTAGCGCACGTTAGCACGACTGCTGTGATGTTGACATGTGGCATGCACATGTTAGCAAGTGTGCATGATAGCAAGTCTCTATGATTTTGACACGTAGCAAGCACACTTTAGTGGCGCATGATAGCAAACGGCACATTTTAGCAACGGCGCATTTTAGCAAACGGCGCATTTTAGCTAGAAATTTACATTTTTGTCTTTTTTATCCGTTTTTCGATTTTTTGGCCCCGAATTGCTTCCAGAGAGTCTTGTTATTTTATTTATCTACAAAATAACACAAAACACATCAAAATATTCACAAATCTCAAGAAACTATACAAAATATTAAGTAAAAGGGACGGTAAATACTGATATATTTACCGCTTATCAACGCACATGCACACAAACTCAAACACATACACCCTCAAACTTAATAGTTGCATTGTCCGCAATGTGATAAAATAATCGTAAATAATAATAGAGAATGGGACAACACTACTGTGTGGGGGTCACTCTGCCTCTTATGTAGCAGTGTCTGTCTAATGTTTGCATTATCTTGTAGCACGCAACCACCTTAGATCTTTGGCTGTGCGGGTTGTGCTACCTGTGACCGTACCTACATAAATAGACATGTAAACATGTTTCGCACATTCTCACGCCATAGACACACACTTTAAACTAAAATTGAAAATAAAGAAAAATACGCAAATGTGTGGGTTGCCTCCCAACTAGTGCTAAGTTTAATGTTTTCAACTAGACGTAATCACCCAAATGGTCAGAGTGGCTTCAATTCTGGTGCTGGACTTCAAGATGCAATCTTCATAATCTCGTGCCTTTTCCTTATGTAAGGCAGTACATATGTGGATTTTTTTGTATTGGTTTTTTCCCTTGATCTTCTACTTTTGCCCATATTTATTTGCCACTGCTTTTAGCCTCAGATGATGCCTTCATTGACTGTTTTGGCACACTAAAAGGTTTTTGTGGCTCTTTTAATTGTGGTTTGGATAGATGAGGTTTGGTGGTTTTGGTTGGATTACACCTAGTCGATCGTGGTATCAAATTGATGTCACACCTCAACTATATTGTAGTGCTCTTAATTTATATTTGCCTTGAGAGCTTCACACAATATTTCTTTATCGTCCACCTTCTGTCTACATTTTCATATTCAACTCTCTTTTTCCTTACATTGTCTCTATTAAGGCATTAATCTCTTGACTTTCTTAATCTGTTGCAAGGTCGAATACTTTGATAACCAGCTCCTCTCCATTAACTCTAAAGGTGATGATGCCTTTTTGTACATCAATTAATGTTCTTGTAATTACCAGAAATGGTCTTCCCAAAATGCAAGGTATCTATACATCATTTACTTTCTATAATAATGAAGTCCGTTGAAATCTCAAGGTCCCCTACTTTCACCATCACATCTTCTATCTTTCCCATGGGGACCTTGATGGTTCTATCAACAAACTGTATGGATATAGAGGTTGACTTCAGCTTATGATACCCCAATCTATTTGCCATAGGTAGAGGCATTAGATTTATCCCTAACTCTAAATCATGTAGCACATTTGACTCATATTCCGTAATAGTGCATGATATGGTGAAGATGCCAGGATCCTTGCATTTGGTCGCAACCTTTCTTTACAATAGTACACTGCACAACTTTGTCAGTCTTTCTTCCTTGATAGTTTTGTACACTTTTGAATTTGTTGCTCTTCTCTTTTTATACTTCTCTATATATTCCTCCAGTTCTTTTTTTTTTATATTAGTCTAATGGGGAATGAAGGCTCTGGTTCATAATATATTGAACTTTTTTTGGGTTCTTGTTTTGTTGGTTTGAAGTGTAAACTGTGATGACATTGCAAAATATTTTCCTTTCATTTCTCTTCTAGGGTTGGCTTCTGTGTTACTTAGGAAAGCCCATTATGGCCTATAACTCTGCCTATTTTCCAACTATCCCAATTGAATTTTCAGTGCTTTCATGATCGTTGTTCGACTCTGAAAAATGGCATCATATTTAGCTTATTGTTTATTGAACATGTCTGCTATCATTTCCTCAAAACTTTACTTCTTCTTATATCATTGTCCTTTATTTTGTTGCTGGAATCCTTGGGGAGGATTTTGTCTTTCTTGTGGTCTTTGTCCAGGAGTATTGTTCCAAGCAAAATTAGGGTGATCCTTCCATCCAGGGTTGTAAATATTGAAGTATGGATTGTGGCCTTGTCTGTTGTAATTATTCACACATTTTACAGATTCACCATATTGGACACACTGTTCGGCAAGATGGCCTGCCCCACACACTACACAAGTGGCTTATGTGCTTTTTACAACATGCATACTTAAAATCTCAAGGCACTTGTAGAGTTTTTAAATGTGCCTATTGACAACTATATTTGGTTTCACATCATGTACTCTCACTATTCTTTTGGGGTAGCTTCGTTCTGTTGGCCATAAGGAGTTATTGTTGGCCATATCTTCCAGTAGCTCCCAAACTTCATTCTCACATTTTTTTCCATCAGAACACCTCCAACAACTACATCTATTTGGTTTTCATCATCCCAGAAAGTTCATTATAAAAAATCTAGACCTGCAATCATTTTTCTATTTCATGGTGTGGTGATTTTCGAAGCAAGTCTTTGTATCTTTTACATGCCTCTTATAGAGAAATTTGAATTATATTATGTTAATAACGTGATGTCATCCCTTAGTTTTGCTGTCCTGACAGGAGGAAAGTATTTGGCGAGTAATTTTGTAGTCAAATCCTCCCAAGTAGTAATTAACCTAACTAGTAGTGATTGGAGTCATCCTTTAGCCCTATCATTCAGATAATAAGGGAACGCACAAAGATGAATTGCCTTTTCCGCCTCCTATTGTAATTTAAGGTGTTTCACGCTTCCAGAAAGCTGTTTATCTGAGCATTAGGATCCTCATTCAGGCCACCCCCAAATTGGACTGATTGTTGGATCATTTGGATGCAGGTCTTGATGTCACAAGTATGGCTTGGAGAGGTGGTAGGACGATGCAAGCTATGAGGCCATCTACTATCGGTATCGTCTTATCCCAAATGGGAATTTGTGGTGCCATGTCTAGTGGTTCAGGTGGTTGATTTTTCATTATGAGCTGGGGTCTGAATTCTATCACTTATCCTTTCTTTCTTGACGGAGAGTACTTTCGATTTATAAGTCAAGTGAAAGAAGCTCACAGCTTCGACTCCTTCTCATATGCCCTGTCAACTACCTGAAATTGACATAAAACAAAAGATAGATAAAGAAGAAAAATGAGGTGCTTAGTTAAGCAAGCAGAATATTCGTCCAAATATTAATAAATAAAAATAAAATAGGTAATTGGAAACAGTGTTAAAAACTTATTCGCGATTTTACATGTTACACAAACGCAAGTATCGCTCAAATAGTATATAAGTTATTGAACCAATAAGGACTTACTATTTATACTATTAATACCAAAACTAGACACACTTAACTAAAACTAAACAATTGATCTGAGAGGTTATAATTAATCTAACTAACTAAAGATCTAAATAGTCAGAAAATAAATGACTTAAAAAAACTTTATGCAAGAAAATAACCTAAGGTTGCAACTTCACTTAAGCACGCACACAATATTTATGCACTTTTCATTCAATGGAGTATATGTTATGGATTATTAACCTAGAACACAGAGTTATCTACAAGCATCTTCCGATTGTAAGGTAGAAACACGTAACTTAATTCAATTACCTATATTCCTATGATAATAAATTAAGCTAAATTCATTAAGTTCAAATTCTAAATATGGCTATGCATGCCCTGTAGGTATATTCCTATCTTACACAGAAATCGATTCAACGAATGTGATCATACGCTATTAATTCCCAAGGCTAAACCCAAATTCCATTTTTCAAGTTCCTAGAGGTTTACCAAACCTATTCTATTGTGAGCCAGACAATAAAACACATTAAGATTGGAGAATAATAAATAATCTAATCACTAACTCAAAAGAATATAAAGAGACAATTTGAATTACATAATGTGCTTAAGATCCATTACAACCCTAGATAAATGAATTACTTACTCATGATTGTCCTTAAATGAAAACAATTCATTATTACAAAGTAAGAACTTATAAAAGTAAGACTGGAAAAGAAAAGAAAGAAAGAACTCTTATTGCGATCTTCTGCTTCAATATCCAACTCAGGTAGAGATTTTGGTTCTTGTCTTGCTCTGCGTGTTTTTCTCTACTTTGTGGTCTCCAAAAGTATGATTCTTTAAGTTTATGTCATACTTATTCTTTTATAAAGGCTGATGAGAGCTTTCCTTCTTCAGAAAGTGGAATTCTATCCGCACTAGGAATCAGACTCATCGTTGCGACAATGAGAGTCAGAATGCTCTCACATCTTCAGGTCTCATTGTCGCGATATTGAGAATTCATTTCACGACAATGGAGGTCAGAATATACCCTATGGCTTTAGGTTCTAATTGTCACGACAATGAGATCTATTGCACAACAATGAGGTCTTCTATCGCGTTTATGCCCAAAACATCTCGATTTGTCGACGATTCATACCTGATAAGTTCGAGTTGGTTTTATTATGATCCAGACCTAGAAAACATATTCAAAACACATCAAAACGCTCATAAGCTTGAAGTAACTCACAAACTGCAAGATATAGGGACTGTAAATATAGAGATATTGCTCATCATGGGCTTCAAACACGATTCGATTCGAACTTTTACATGTTTTAGGGCTCTAAACCCTCTCCGATTGGAGCAGATCCCCACGGCCCCCGATGGGGAATTTTGTCAATGAGCAGAGAGCTACCAATTTATCACAATCAATGCTTGTGGGAGCATCATTACTTGCTTTGCCCCTTATTAAAATGAAACCAACATAAGTTCTGGGGATATTTTGCTTACATGGCCATTGACAGCCTTTCTCGAAACCGATTCTGGAAACATTAATGATGCTTCATCACTCCTAATTAAACGACGTTACAAGCCAGCCAACTGTTCTTTTCTAATCTCCTTTCTTCTCATTCTTCACTCACCATTTAGCACTTTACTGACCCTTGACGTGAACTATTTTGGGCAGGATAAAGGAAGGACCTAGCACATACCTCATTGTACAGACTGTTCCCTTCCAGCAAATTGCATTCATTTTTGGTTAGATTATGAATGGAATGATCATGAGAGAATTTGTATTGCAATTCTTGATAGAGATATTTTTCGAGTTAGTTAGTTTATAGGGTGTAATGCATGTAACTGGTTATAACTATTATTCATGAGCTATAGAATGGTTATATTTAAGGTTAATTCAGTGTATCTGTAAAAGGGCAGTTGATAATGTTGCTTAAATCACCAGATAAAATAGTATTGGGTGACTGGTCACCATCTTTTGATCCATCTCAATCCAAAATCTTAGACTGGATTTCCATGTGGATGATAATCTCTTGGGAAAAAAAAAAAGAATTACATTCACATGAACCATATATATATTACAAATCCTGTTGGTTCAATGTGTTTTGGCCACCATCACCAACAAAAATAAGATGGTCACCATCTCTAATCACTTCAATATCTTCAATTTCAGCTCCACCTTTGTTTACAACTTTAGCAGGCGAGATTCCGAATTTCTTAGCACCAATTTCAAGTAACTCTTGAAAGGTAGGTGGAAGTAGCACAAGCTTCCCTCCAACTTCTCCCTTTTCTGGACAACTAACTGTCACTCTAGCAGAGTTAACACCAGGAACCTTGACAACGTTAGTATGTTGAGGTGGAAACAGTAAATCTTTTTCGACATTGTGGGCAGCCGACATCATTCCAAATAGTGAGTTGTGGAAGTTATTAGTCCTACGCCTTGGACAGGTTTGGCTCCATGATTCATCTGCACCTTGGAAAGAGGCTTCGTGTGATAAAGGAGGTATAGCTGGCTCACTTGTAAACCTCCCAAGGTAGCGAACTTCCTGTTGCGGCCGCTCAGCAATTGAAATGATGGATTGAGCTTTAGTCTCTTTACAAGATTGGAAAATGTATTTTATTTCTTCATGTCCTTGCTGATCAGCTAGATCCCTTGGGGTCCAACCGTGGACATCTGGTTTATCAATGTCAGCCCCTTCATCTAAGAGGAATCTGACTATTTCAACATTGTCTTCACAAACTGCAACATGTAGAGCTGTGGAACCATTGCTCCTTTGACGTGTGACATCCCCACCATAGTGAGCAATTTCTTTAAGCAAGTCCAAGTTGTTCTGCTCAGCAGCAATGCATGCGAAGTGTCCCACATCTCCAGAGCTGATATCAGCACCATTTTCCATCAGCAGTTTGATCACATGTTCGTGACCACCTAGCATCGCCTCCCACAGTGGTATATTCCCATCCGAGTCTGCACGGATGTGAAATTTTTTTTTAAAAAAAAAAATTCAGGTGTATGTGTAATCAATCTTCAGTTGACTAAAGAAGCCTTATGTAAGCATGACTATATCAGACAGTTATTCATATCATCGCAAGCAGGAATATATTTCTACGAGTTCATAAGTCAACAAACATGAACCAGTCTTCATAACTAAATTTATTTGCATTGACTTACCAAGATCTACAATTGCCAAATATTTTTTAGGAACAATATAAATAATAGCAGAATGAGACTTCTGCATTATTGAGATTACTATATCAAGGAGAGTAATGACCAAATCCTGTGCATTATCAAAAAATGGTTTTTTTATATAATTCTTTTGTTTACCATCACAGTGTGGGATCTGCATATGCATGCCTCTTAACAATAATGTTTAAACAAAGGCATAAAACAGTTGTTTTGGATAAGAGTATATCAGTCAACTAAAATCTATTCAAGAGATTTCAACTTCAAAGCTCGTATTTAAAATAGTCGATATTCTTATTGAAGGGCCAAGAAAATCTAAGTTAGACATATACTTTTCTCTGGGTTCTCTTGATGATACAATATTAGAAACTAAACTAAAAATGTACTAGGCATTACTAGGACCACATGCAGAGACTAAAGAGGTCAGGGCTTAGCCATACAGCCAAAAAAAAAAGAATGTAAATGACGAATAGTTAATAGACACACCATAGGATTCAATCATGTATTGGATAATCAACATACCTCGACTGTTAGGATCTGCGCCATAATCCAGTAGTAGGAGGACACAATTCTCACTTCCTTTTGATGCTGCTATATGCTGTTTTACATAGGACAAGTTGAAAAAGAGGAATTTAGTTTTACTGTTACCAGAAACTGGTATTGCAAAAATTCTCAGTTAAAAGAGTTTAACAAACCAGAGCTGTTCTTCCATTGTTGTCTGATTCATTAGAATCAAGGCCTCGTTTCAGCAACTGGTGCAACAACAAATCATCTCCTCTAAGTGCAGCAAAACACAAACTGAGAGGTAGGTCCATTCTCCCACGAGCTAGCATGTTCTCTGTCTCCAACAATACTCCCTCCATTATTGGATCCTTGAGGTCTTTCAAATGCTGGCCCGCAAAAAAAGAAAAGGCAATACAGTGCATAATATGTTAAAAGCTTACTCACAAGAGTATGAAAGGTCTAAGTTGAATTTTTGAAATCTACAAAGGCATATTGATTGATCAGACTATGGAAATTTCCAGGTACTAATGGATATTTTGTTCTACCTAATGAAGTGAACGTCAATACGTCATACAGATTATACTGACCTGAAGGAGATTATTCATGATTATGGTCCCATCTCCTACATTAGCCTGAACAATATTCAAGAATGTGGTACGGTTCAGCCGTAGTAACTGGCTCAAACGCTTGGTCCGTACAGTAAAAAGTTGTGGCCTATAGCAAAGTACTCCAATCTCTCCACAAAGTTCCCCAGTTTTTGCCTCTCCAACTACCTTTAATCATTTAACATAATTTCAGCAATCATTCTATATGTTAAAGACAATAAAACTGATAAGCATTCCTATATAATTAATAATGTTTTAACATGATAAAACTTGCCTGTTCAACTCCATTCTTGAGAACTAATAGATCCTGTGAAGAAATTCAAAAGTTAGGGGCATATTGACTGTAATAAGAATTTCTATTACATTGAAATTTTTGTAAAAAGATCTGATTTCAACTTCAGATGCATAGTTAAAAAGATATGACATGAAGCATGATTTCAACTTCAGGTGCATAAATAAAAAAATCTGACATGATGCCTTCATTACTGAACAATGGAAAGTAAAAGAGGAAAAATCGGTAATTACCACAGCGCCAGTCACAAGAATGTAGAAGTCTGTTGGTGCTTCATTCTGCAAAATCACATCTTCTTTTGGAGGAAAATACTCAGCTTTCATCTCTGAGACCTGAAATTTATTTGGAGAAAAAAAAAATCCAAAGTAAGTATTCGCCCTGAGAAAAGGGAGAAGAGAAAAAAGAGAATCGACAGGAAAGAGAAATATCCCAAGTATAAAACAGCAGTCTGCTTTTAGTTCAGTGAATTACCAGCTGGAAAAGCAGGTCATTGGAAACCCCTCGAAACAAATACACCTTATCCATGAGAGAGTAGAAAAGGTAGTGTGAAATGCTAGACCGGATGGCTTTAGGAAGAGAATCAAGAGTCTCTTGCTGCTGTAGTCCCTCAGAATCTGTCCTGAACTTCAAACACAAATGTGCCAGCATCTGATCTTGCAGACGAATGGGCAATTGATTCCTCTGAGCAAAACTTGAGGCAGCTTGTATGGTGTCCCTCTGATATTTTGAGATACAAGCAAGAACGAAGATTAAAAAACAAAAGACATGCATTCTCAGAACATTCACAAATGTCAGGATCTGTATGTATCTCCAATTAATGAATTTACAGAAATTATAACTAGTAGTATTTACTCACAAATTTTCTTGTTCGGCTAGTTCCATGGACAACCAAGTTGGTCATGTTACCAATTAAATACGCCGTCAACCCAAGGTTGAAGAGCATAAAGAAGATGTCAAAGATCATCTCCCTTGTATTCACAGGATGCAAGTCGCCATAGCCAACAGTTGTTAGTGTAGTGATGGACCAATACATCGAAGTCACATACCGAATCCAAAGGCTCTTTTCAAGGAAGTTATCACCCAAGGATGCTCCAATCCATGTCCTCTCAGGGTTATGATAACGAGCAGCAAGAAGATAATAGAAGCATCCAGCACAGTGAACAGCAAAAAGGGTAACCTACAAACAGAATCCTATAATAAAAAAATTGTACTTACTAAAACGCATTCCTTCAATGCATAAATTTTTATTAGAAACTTACAAAAACAAGTTTACAGCATCGAACCCAGAAGTAATTGTAGTTCCTATCTTTCTCCATTCTGTTAGAAGAAAAATTGCAATGTGAATCCCCAGCAATAAACAAAATATCCAGAAGCTAAAGTCAAAAACTTAGCTCTTTACAGGAAAACATTCAGTACCTGGAAAATAAAGCACTAACTCTTCTGAGACGCCATAGGCGAAGCATGTTGAATAATCCATATGACTGGAGTGGTTTAGGTGAAATTCTCTGAGCAAGTTCAGATGGGATTGTGGATATGACATCAAAAACCAACCAGGAACTTCCATACTTCCAAGCAATCTGCTTTGGACTGTCAACAAGTAGGTAGGTGGCTTTGTCAAGGTAAGCTACAAAGAAGGTGAGTACAATATCCACAGCAAAGAATCCATTCACAACATTATCAATGATGGAAAGTGGTCTCTGAGGCTTCCTAAGGAATCCAAATTCAAATGGTGAAACCCAAGCAGTGTAGATGACAAGAAGCACAAGATAAGTCTCCCAAATCCTGCAAGCACATATGAAATTAACCCTTCAAAAATCAGTATTCAAAAGTTGCTTCAGCTTAAGGGAAAAAAAAAAGAAAAAAAGAAAAGAACAAAAACAATATTGAAGATACTAAAGAAGCTTTAGGGTTATTTTTTATAAGAGTCAACCATAAGATGCCAAGGCCTCCAAGTAGGAACGGCTAAGTCTGACTCCAGGCAAATCAACAAAAACATGTTGTACGGATACACTTTTAGAACAAGAATCCATGATTCTAATATCAGATGAAGTAACCAAAAAAAAAAAAAAAACAAATGTAATGTGATTATAAAAAATAATAACAATTTAAGGGGGGAAAACACATTTTTAACGCTGAAAAAATGGAATAATCGTAATAGTTAAATTGAAAAAGAAAGGTTTCACGAGATTGAATGTCGGTGTTTTGCAAATACCCACATAAAAAATAATGTTAAATGACACTCAAAGTCAACAAAAAAGCCACTGAAAAGAAGAAAAAAACAACTCTAAAGGAAACAGAGGGGGCAAGAACCTGTAACGACGATCATAAGGCGAAACAATGAATCTCCGGAGCTTGACTCTACGGTTGCTACGTGCACCGAGAGAAGGAAGGACACCAGTGGAGAGACTGTAATGGCTACCGTCTCTAGACAATTGCTCTATCTCTTCTTGCCCGCAAACTGAAACACTGAACCCGCCTCCCCCTCCTCCTCCTCTGTTTCGGTAGCGACTCGACATTGTCGAGACACCCAATAACCAAAAAATAATAAAAACAAAAAAAGACAAACTCCGTTTCTCGCCTATTCTGTTTCTCTTAGCTTTCCTTTTTCCTATATATAAGGATTTTGCATTGTATCTTCTATTCCTCTCTCCTCTCTCTCTCTCTCTCTCAATGCTCACAGTTATTATGTCTGTTTCTCTAATTTACAGTTTTTTTTCTCTCTTTGTCCCTCGTCATACACCCTACCATTCTTAATTAAATTTTCAAGTATATGTTTTTTTCCCCTTTTGCCCCCCAAATCTGTGGTCTCTTTCTTTGTTCTAATTTTTTTTACCTAATACAATACAAATAACCATTTTCAAACCTTTGATCTCATGCGAATTCTTTGTTATAATTTTTCCCAATAATGGTAAATCTTTTAGATCAAAATTTACTTAAAAACCCAAAAGTAAATAATAATAATAATAATTGTTGATGGTGTTTTTAAGCACTATGATATTTAAGGAGTACGAAAAGGGTAAAAAGGTAATTCCCTTCTCAGTCGAGATCATTAAATACCGACCCGACCACATGAGTTAGGGGCCGAGCACTTAAAGATCGGATGACCGGGTATTATCAGATCGACAGCAACATTCTCAGTTCAAAATACCATCGTGACCGACCTCATGAAGACCGGGAATATGGCGGGATATGCTCCAGAAGATAAGTTATCCTACTTTCATGGGGAAAACTGATGAGTCAGTGTCCAAATAGGATAAAAGAAGTAAATGTAGTTTTGATTAGGAATCCTTATGGGAAAAGGGAACAGTTTTGACTAGGAATCCTTATGGGAAAAGGGAACAATTTTGACTAGGAATCCTTATGGGAAATGAAATTGTTTCAACTAGGAAATTCTTGTACAAATAGGAATATGATTTCTACACTATTATAAATAGGAGGGTAGAGCATAGGTAAGGGGGAGGACAAGTTGAAGGTTAAAAGTGGGCATCAGAATCATCAAGCTCTGACTTGTAAACACAAAAAAGATCTGAGAAGCGTATTTCAGAAATAAAAGTATCATCCTGTTTGTGTCCGTGGACGTAGGTCGGATCCAAATCCACCGAACCACGTTAAATCTCTTGTCGATTGGTGCATTTATCTGTCTTTTGCTAAGTTTGCCTTTGGTCCCCCATAACCAAACAAATTCACTATTGAGGGAGGATTTCCTCGGGAGTGATATTCCAATATTACCCTGAGACCAAAATCAGCCGTCAACAGTTGGCGCCGTCTGTGGGGACTCAACGAAAAGCAGCTCGCGTGGTAAGACAATGGCAGAAGGTGGAAATCGCCAGTCATCGGGGAGTTCAACAGCAGAATGGATGGAGAAAATGGAGGAAAATATGAGGAAAGATATGGAAGAAAATCAAATCCTTCTGAAATCCATGATGAACAAACTGGAGATGATGGAAGAGACGAATAATGAGAAACTTGGAGCCGGAACCAGTCGGAGGAGAGGCGAAATATCAGAAGGAAAAAGGGTCGCAGATGTGAGTGATGACGATGAACCGAGGAGGAAGAGTCCCTACGGATTGAGGTCCGTAGTCGTAGAAAAAGATTTACAAACGGAGGATACGTGGGAAGAAGAAGAGGGGAGACAGTCGCCAGATTCATTCTGTGATGGCCCCCGCGATACCAGAAGGGGAAACATGAAGGATAGTAAAACTGGACGGGAAGTCTCAAGTCATGAGGAACGCCGCACCCGTGGTGACAAACGCGAAGGAGGCCGCAGGAGGTGGCATAGTGACACAGATGGCAGTATAAAGTCTTGGTTAAGAAAAGAAATGGCCAAGTGGGGAATATGCCCCAAAACTGATACAGCAGATGCTCGGGACGACGAGGTTGAATCTCCATTCACAGAAGAAATAAGGTCGGAAAAATTCCCAAGACGTTTCAACATGCCATCCATGACGCCCTACAAAGGCCATTCAGATCCAAAGTCCCATATTGAAAGTTTTGTCCTACTAATGGAGGTCCAATGAGTAGTAGGGGATGCCGTTTGCAAAGTTTTCCCCCTAAACTTGGGAGGATCTGCCATTCTGTGGTTTAGAAGTCTAGCCCCAGGGAGCATCAGAAGCTTCGCGCAACTCAGTAAGTCATTTGTTCGGCACTTCAAAGGGGCATGCGTCCCAAAGAAAATGGTGGGAGAATTGAGACTAATGAAGCAGAGGGATGATGAGCCCTTGAGGGATTTTATTGAAAGGTACCACAATTTGGTGCTCGAGGTCGGAGCGTACGAGTCATCGGAAGCACTAGAAAGTCTCAAGGGAGGTCTGAAGGTCGGGAAGTTGTGGACTCACCTGAGGATTCAAGACGTATCGGATTATGCCACTGCCTTGGAGTTGGCCAGGAAGTTTATCTTAATAGAGGAGGAGAAAAAGATTGCCCGTGGAATAGACGCCCGAAAGGCTAAGATACTCAGGTCAGACAATCAGTGGGATTCGATCAGAAATTTGAGGAGACCGGTCCCGGAGCAGAAGAAACTCAGAACGACACCTCCGAGTAGTAATGTTCAAGAGATAAAGTCATCTGTCCAAGTCAACCGTGTCACGGGGAGGACAGTATACACCCCCCTGAACAAACCTATGGCCCAGATAGTTCGGGAAATCCAGGATAAAGGTCTGTTGGCCGAGCCTAATTTGAGGAGGTTCCCGATTGAGGAGGGAAATATTAGGGCTTACTGTATCTACCATAACGTAAGGGGACATGCCACGAATGAGTGCAGAGACCTGCGTGAGCAGGTGGAAGACTTGGTGAAAGAAGGCTATCTCAGTGAGTACATAATCCATTCGGTTTTTTAGGACGACCAAGTTGATAGCGAAAGTCATCCGGTCGGATGCGTGGAATGCTGAGATGCAGAGAGGACGTATTAAGAAGAGCCTTACTTGTAGTGACCCTTGTAGAGTTGCAAGAAAGACAACAGATCCCAAAAATGTGAGTAAAAATTCTTCTGTCTTAGGCTGACATTTATTTATGCTTGTTTGTTGTGGCCCACACAATGATTTTGATATTTGTTTTACGGCTCGGGTCTGCTCTTGTACCGCCGAGTCCGTTTTGTTGATATTTGTTTTACGGCTCGGGTCTGCTCTTGTACCGCCGAGACCGATGTTTCTTTCCGGCTCGGGTCTGCTCTTGTACCGCCGAGACCGATGTTTCTTTCCGGCTCGGGTCTGCTCTTGTACCGCCGAGACCGATGTTTCCTCCCGACTCGGGTCTGCTCTTGTACCGCCGTGATCGATGTTTCTTTCCGGCTCGGGTCTGCTCTTGTACCGCCGAGATCAATGTCTCTTTCCGGCTCGGGTCTGCTCTTGTACCGCCGAGACCGATGTTTCCTTCCGGCTCGGGTCTGCTCTTGTACTGCCGAGACCGATATTTCTTTCCGGCTCGGGTCTGCTCTTGTACCCCCGAGACCGATGTTTCTTCCGGCTCGGGTCTGCTCTTGTACCGCCGAGACCGATGTTTCCTTCCGACTCGGGTCTGCTCTTGTACCGCCGTGATCGATGTTTCTTTCCGGCTCGGGTCTGCTCTTGTACCGCCGAGACTGATGTTTCCTTCCGACTCGGGTCTGCTCTTGTACCGCCGAGATCGATGTCTCTTTCCGGCTCGGGTCTGCTCTTGTACCGCCGAGACCGATGTTTCCTTCCGGCTCGGGTCTGCTCTTGTACCGCCGAGACCGATGTTTCTTTCCCGCTCGGGTCTGCTCTTATACCGCCGAGATCGATGTCTGTTTCGGCTCGGGGCTGGATTTCGTTCCGCCGAGGTCGCTTGTTTATTCGGCTCGGGGCTGGACTTCGTTCCGCCGAGGCCACTTGTTTATTCGGCTCAGGACTGGATTTTGTTCCGTCGATGCCTTATTGTTTATTTAACTCGGGGTCGGGTTATGTCCCACCGAGTCGGTTTCTTTGGACTGGGGATGTAACATCCCCCCAGTGCCAAGTCTTTCTTTTAGCTCGGGGTCGGGTTACGTCCCACCGAGTCGGATTCTTTGGACTGGGGATATAATATTCCCCCAGAGCCAAGTCTTTCAGCTCGGGGTCGGGTTACGTCCCACCGAGTCGGCTTCTTTGGACTGGGGATGTAACATTCCCCCAGAGCCAAGTCTTTCTTTCAGCTCGGGGTTGGGTTACGTCCCACCGAGTCGATCGTCATCATCATAAGGGCAAAGCATTTTTCTCCACGAGTAGATATCGGGATCCTCGTTGATTGAGCACATGAAGGTGGCAGGAAAGACCAGATCTGCAGCCAATGTATTTTTCTTTGCGGTTCCTGGAGTGACCACCGACGGATTCATCGGCACACCATCTTTTTTTATAGTTCCCGGCATCAACTCGCAAACTCGTTGTTACCGAGAACTAGGGGATAGATGTTGATGGTGTTTTTAAGCACTATGATATTTAAGGAGTACGAAAAGGGTAAAAAGGTAATTCCCTTCTCAGTCGAGATCATTAAATACCGACCCGACCACATGAGTTAGGGGCCGAGCACTTAAAGATCGGATGACCGGGTATTATCAGATCGACAGCAACATTCTCAGTTCAAAATACCATCGTGACCGACCTCATGAAGACCGGGAATATGGCGGGATATGCTCCAGAAGATAAGTTATCCTACTTTCATGGGGAAAACTGATGAGTCAGTGTCCAAATAGGATAAAAGAAGTAAATGTAGTTTTGATTAGGAATCCTTATGGGAAAAGGGAACAGTTTTGACTAGGAATCCTTATGGGAAAATGGAACAATTTTGACTAGGAATCCTTATGGGAAATGAAATTGTTTCAACTAGGAAATTCTTGTACAAATATGAATATGATTTCTACACTATTATAAATAGGAGGGTAGAGCATAGGTAAGGGGGAGGACAAGTTGAAGGTTAAAAGTGGGCATCAGAATCATCAAGCTCTGACTTGTAAACACAAAAAAGATCTGAGAAGCGTATTTCAGAAATAAAAGTATCATCCTGTTTGTGTCCGTGGACGTAGGTCGGATCCAAATCCACCGAACCACGTTAAATCTCTTTGTCGATTGGTGCATTTATCTGTCTTTTGCTAAGTTTGCCTTTGGTCCCCCATAACCAAACAAATTCACTATTGAGGGAGGATTTCCTCGGGAGTGATATTCCAATATTACCCTGAGACCAAAATCAGCCGTCAACAATAATAATAATAATATTTCCCTAAATAAGGATTAATCTTTTTTCTTTTTAAAAAGTAATTCCCAAACATGTGGCGGTGGGACCCTTTTAATTCTATTTCCCATTCCCAATATCCTATTCCAAAAATAGGAAAAGGAAAAATTATCTTTCAAAAATAATAAAATTACTTCGCAATTTGTTAAAGTTAATTAATGTTGACCCCCGGATTTTAACCCGAAAATAGAAACAGTGGATCTGTTAATTATGGTGAATCATATGTGCTTAATTATCCTTCTTAATTCTCCGATAAGATATAAAAATAATATTTGGTACAACGTTAACGCTAGCATTGACATTCGTCATCAAACACACAAAAACGATAGCGTTACTAATGCTAAAAAAGTTATCTTATTTTAAAACATTTGTTAGGATTTTATAATTTTGTCTTCCTAATATACAATTTTGTTTCTATTAATTTTTTTATATATTTTTATTTGTAATTTGACAACTTATATTTTAGCTTATATTCTAATATCTAACCAAACAACCTAAAGAGTTTATAAGTTAACTTAACTTATACTCTCAATACAATACTCCCAAAACTGTTGAAAATTATCAGAATTGTCATCGAAGAAAACTCTATGATATCTCTTAAATGCAATTAACAACAACGAAAAGTATAGTTTTGTGAACTCAGTGGTTGAGTGTCTTGGTACCTTTGTAGAATTGTGTTTAGATATGGCAATTTAGCCCACAAACCCGTAAATTCATAAAAATCCTCTGCAAGTTTGGTACGGGTTTGGTAATTAAGCAAAATCTACGAATACCCGTTATCCGCAAATTAAAATTTTTTGTTTTATATTTTTTAGGGTAAAGAAAATACACTCATATAAAAGGACTCACATTATGTAGTTAACTTTATCATTTTTTTAATTGCTTATGGTCTTGTATTGATTTAATCTGTTGTTAATTTTTTTGTCAACTTTATCATTTCTTTTTAATTGCTTTTGGTCTAGTATTCTGTTTAATATTTACGACTTCATATTGACTTCAAACCAAACTCCACTGATATGTGAAGAAATTATAGGTGGTTTAATATTCTGTTTATTTTGGTTTTCATATTATAGATGGAGAATATTCTATCACATGAAATTTATTTTTATATGATATTTTAAAAACCCATAAAAATATGTTGGGTACCAATGATGGTTTGGTAATTAAAATTAAAACCAGTAGCGGGTATGATGCAGGTTTGATAATTTATTTACATATGCGGATGCAAATTTGGTAATGGGAAACCCGCACCAAATCCTATCCACTACAATCTCTAATTGCGTTAGACTCAGGTGACTAATCAGTTCAAAATCCCTTGATTTTAGCCAGATTCCTCCATTTATCATTTTTTAAATAATTTTAATTATCAACTTATTAACTTAACGATAATTTCATTGGAACTCGATTTTATTATTTTTATTAGTATACGGTCCGTATTTTTTACAGGTTGAACATATCTTTCAATATAATTTTATATCATAACAAAAATCTTAATAAGATTTTAGGTATTGATCTTATAAATGATTTGAATCTGATTGATTTTATAGTGTAAATGAGAAAATTGGCTTACTTGTCCTTAATATTTATATCTCTTTTTTTTTATTTATCAATTCTCAAATGATGTTTCTAATTCACATTAGAGTTTATCTCTCGTCTTACTCTCTCATTTGAAAACATATTTCTAGTTATAAATAATTTTAAAAATATTTGATTTTCTTTCGGATGAATTCCAATTAAATTTAATGTAATTCATTCAATTTAAGCTTAAATTTTCTTATCGAACTTGAAATCTTGACTGTCATTGTGCAAAAACTAATAATCAGAGTTTACATCATGATTCATGAAGCACAATAAATAATAAAAATTCATGAAAAACTTACAGAAATAATTAAAAATAAAATAACAAATAAAAATAGACAAAAAAATTAAAAAATCGGCTAATTTTTGTGGACGACTTCTATTCATATCTCTTAAATTACTAATAAAAAATTAATTACAAAGATTAGGTACTATATATGTTTTTTTTAATGGGACTTATTTTTATTTAAGAAATTACATTATTAATTAATTAAAAAAATATGCTTCTTATTTTAATAAGTGATTATGTTTTTATATTGTAATAAGTTTTTTTTTTATTTTACAATTTAAAAATAAAAAATTATAAAGATATTTTCATTTTATAATTTAATAATAAATAAGAGATTTTATTTTTATATTGTAATATGTTTCTTATTTTTATTTTTATTTTTATTTTTATTTTATAATTTTAAAATAAAAAATTAATTTTAGTGATATTTTAATTTTATAATTTAATAATAAAAAATTAATTGTAGAGAATAGATGTCACGTATTAAATTAATATGTTTCTTATTTTAATAAGAGAATATGTGTCACATATTAAATTATAATTTTATAAGAATTCTATTATAACAAGAAAATATATTATACTATCCTATTGAAATTAAAAAAAAACTGTTAAATTATATACCATTAAGATAATCTCTACAATTAATTTTTTATTATTAAATTATAAAATTAAATTATCTCTACAATTATTTTTTTATTAAATTATAAAATTTAAATAATAAATTATTAGTATAAGAAATCTATTACAATAAAAAAAAACATAATTTATTATTAAAATAAGAAACATATAAATTTAATTTATTAATTAATATTTTAATTTATTATTTAAAATTAATAAATTAAAAAAAAAAAAAGAAACCTATTATAATTGGAAAACATATTATAATCTTTCATTAAAATAAAAAACATACGTGACACTTAATCTTACCATTAACCTCTACAACTAATTTTTTATTATTAAATTATAAAATTAAAATATCTTTATAATTATTTTTTATTAAATAAAAAACCTATTAAGCATCCTCATCACGCCACATGGTGACTTTATATTAAAGTTATAAAATTAAATTAATAAATCTATTAAATAAAATTATATTACAATAAAAATACATATTATAATTTTATAAGAATTCTATTATAACAAGAAAACATATTAGACTATCCTATTAAAATTAAAAAAACATTATTAAATTATCTACAATTAACTTAATTTCTAAAATTAATTTTTTATTATTAAGTTATAAAATTAAAATATCTCTACAATTTCTTTTTTTATTAAAATATAAAATTAAAATAATAAATTATTAATATAGGAATATTTTACAATATAAAAACATAATCTACTATTAAAGTAAGAAATATATTAATTTAATTTATTAATTAATATGTTAATTTATTGTTATTAAATTATAAAATTAAAATAAAAAACTTATTATAATAAGAAAACATATTATAATCTTTCATTAAAATAAAAAACATATGTGACACTTAATATTTACCATTAACCTCTACAATTAATTTTTTATTATTAAATTATAAAATTAAAATATCTATACAGCCCCATTGCTCCACGTGGCGGCTTCATATTAAAGTTATAAAATTAAATTAATAAATCTATTAAATAAAAATCATATTACAATAAAAATACATATTATAATTTTATAAGAATTCTATTATAACAAGAAAATATGTTACACTATCCTATTAAAATTAAAAAACACTATTAAATTATCTACAATTAATATAATTTTTATAATTAATTTTATATTATTAAATTATAAAATTAAAATTTCTCTACAATTATTTTTTTATTAAATTATTAAATTAAAATAAAAAATTATTAACATAAGAAATCTATTACAATATAAAAACATAATCTACTTTACCTATTAATTTAATTAATTCATTAATTAATATTTTAATATATTATTATTAAATTATAAAATTAAAATAAAAAAACCTATTATAATAAGAAAACATGTTATAATCTCTCATTAAAATAAAAAAAAAATATATGCGACACTTGATCTCTACAATTAACCTATATAATTATTTTTTTATTATTAAATTATAAAATTAAAATATCCTTACAATTAATTTTATATTAAATAAAAAATCTATTACAATAAAAGTACATATTATAATTTTATAATAACTATATTATAATAAGAAAACATATTATACTATCCTATTACAATTAAAAAAACACTATTAAATTATAAAAATAAATTAATAAATCTATTAAATAAGAACAGTATTATAATAAGTAAATATATTATATTGTTCGATTAATTTTTGAAAATAAAATATTTTAAAGCTTTATAATAGCGTCACATGACACCTAATCTCTACAATTAATTTTTTTTATTATCTATTATAATAAGAAAATATAGTATAATCTTATATTAAAATAAAAAAACATGTGACACCTAATCCCTGCAATTAATATTTTTATTATTAAATTATTAAATTAAAATAAAAAATTTATTACAATATAAAAATATAATCCCTTATTAAAATAAAAAATTTAAATAGTAGCTACCCACAAAATCTAGTCAATTTTTTGGATTTCAGATGTATTTTTATTTTATTTATTTTAAATTATTTTTATAAGCTTTTTTATTTCATGAATTTTTTTATTATGGATTTCGGACCTAGATTTTCAATATTAGTTATTGCATGGTGAATTAGAAATATTATTTGAGAACTGATAGATAAACAAATAAGATATAAATATTACATGTAAGTAAATTAATTACTTATTTTATACTATAAAATCGATAAGTTTGAAATTTTTACAAGATCAATACTTTAAATATATGTTCAATCCGCATAAAATACGAGACATATCACATGTATTAATTATTATTAAACAAAAATAAACCAATGCAATAATTATTGATAGGTCATAGGGGAACCAAAAAATAATATAATAGTTGGAAGTCGTAGCCGACTTGCATACTGCAGTTAATGTCGTTGGGATCAGTGAGCCGAGAAGACAAAGTATATGCCATTTTGGGCAGATACGAGGAAGGTGCTACATCACCCGCGTCAAAAGCGCGTGAAGAACATTTGTCAAATTTGAATTATATTTATTTCCCATTCAGGTCACGTGCTTGTCATGCGATGGAAGGGGGCGCCAAGTCCGACCACAAACTACTCGGGCGTTGAATTTGTACTCGAATTATTGTTATTTAAAACAGTTAATTTTTTCCTCCTAATCAGTTGTCACCAAATTATGGTAAGAGTAACTATTAAAAGTTACTATTTATAGAAGTTTAAACTTGCTTCTTATTTTATTTGTTGGAATCACAAGTTATAATTATTAATTAGTGTTGAAATTTATAAGCCCAACTCATTAGTATAGTTAGAAAATTTATTCAGTAGAATAAAATTTAATTTTCATAAAAAATGTTAATTAATATATTTTCTTCATTTTAGCATGGGTAAAGTAATATCTCATTAACAATACAAACTTTTAATTAATCTACATGATATATTTTAATAAATTTTTTAATATAGTAAGGTGACTATCCCTATTCACATATATGTATAGGTGTAATTGAACTGGGTCGAGCCAAGCGGTGCTTGTTTGAGCTCGGTTTGATTAACACTTATATGGGCTCGAGCTTGAATAGACTTTTAAATGTGTTATTCGAGATTGACTCGTAAAGAAAATATTGAGATCAAACTCGACTTGAATTCGATTATTAAAAGAGTCAAGTCTAACACACTCATAAAGTGATTTTTTACTCCAAAGTATAAAAGTGTCGAAGTAATAAAATAACTCGGTGAGTCCAGAGTCGATCCACATGAAATAAATTTAAGAGGATAAAATAATAATTCAACTAAACAATAAAATAAAATACTAGGATTATGAGATCCACTATTGATATTTCAAAAATAAATAATTTTTACTCTTTATAAAATATAAATTATAATTATTTCCTAATCAATTTATTTCAGAATTATTAGGTATTAATTATGCCAACACATGTAATTCGTCTTGTCGATAATTAGTCATGCCAATGTACTAAATATGCCAAAACATATAAAATCAGTCATAAAGGCGGTGATAACATTTCTCTATAACAAGTTCAATTAGGTACTCAATTATGTCAAATATATAAAACCAGTCATATAGGTAGAATCATATTGTCTATAATTAATCTAGATCTTTAATAGTCTACTCTCTCTCATTTATGGGATTCAAGTATTATTTGTACCAATCGGGGACTGTCTACAGCTAGTTAAGAATCCTCAATAAATTGAAAAAAATGAATTTTATTTGAGAAATTATCACAATTTATAAAATATAATATAAATATAAATCACTTATATTTTCATACCACTATTACCCCAACATGATACAAATTAGCATAACAATATATAAATAAAAACACTCATAATTTTATAAATAAAAGAAAAATAAATTACAAAAAAAAAATATATATACAAGAGCTCATCCCACAAAATCTCAAGAGACATCCATGAGATTTTTGCTGAGGAAAATAAGACTCTGAACATCTCTATTTATAGAGGTGTTGTAACACCCCGGTAATCCCGACGACTACTACCGGGTAATCCCGATGACTACTATGTTATAGATGGCATAATACATAATATAGATCATGTTCGAGCATGTATGTGTTTGTGGAATTACTTTTTTGATATTCGGTAAATTCCTCGCAGTTCCGATACGAAATTTATTCTAAGATTCAATCTAGACAGCCCTTAGTATCTGGGCCATAACTTCTTCATACGATCTTCGATTTTTATGAACATTATATCATCAAAAATCTAACACCGATACCTACAACTTCTAAATTGGATATTTTTCCAAATTTGAATAAGAAACATGTCAAAAATCGAGATTAACATGGATGCTATAGTAAATTTCGAGAATGGCCTAGATTTGGGTCATGTGGCACCATCTTAACCACTCATTCCATTACAAAAAAAACATCAATTTGCCTATAAATAAGACACTATTCACTCATCGTTCTCAAGCTAAAAACATGGGCATGGGTTCAAAGAAAGCTTTCCAAAATTTCCTTCTTTCTCATGAGAATTTCGATGAAAGAGTGATGATTTCTAAGCTCCAAAGCTCACAAAGTAAGCTTCTAAGTCTCATTCTTCCATAATTTTTCAGTTTTGGGAAAAGAAAACAAAACTCAAATTCGCACCTTGCATACCCTAGTAGTTTGAATTTGTTTAATTAGCATTGAGAGCATGGTTAATATGCATTTTTGAAGGTGTTATGATGATATTAACATGGAATGAAGTTTTGTGTGTATGAATGTGATGAGGGATTTTACTTGGTGAAATCAACAAAGATGTTGGAGTCAAGGCAACTACTAAAGAAATTCAAAAAGAAAACAGTGAAGCAGATCAACAGATGGAGGAAAAAGAGGCAGAAGCAAATGATCGAAAAGATTCACTCCACCCCCACATTTTCCACAACTTCTCCAGAAAATTAAACTAGACAAGCAATTTGCTTGATTCCTGAAGATCTTTAAAAAACTGTATATCAACATTCCATTTGCAGAAGCATTGGAAAAAATGCCCAGCTATGTCAAATTCATGAAAGACATTCTATCACGAAAATGAAGATTGGGAGATTACGAGACAATAACATTGACAGAAGAATACAGCGCCATCATTCAGAGGAAGCTTCCCTTTAAGTTGAAAGATCCTGGAAGTTTCACTATCCCTTGCACTATAGGAGAACATAACTTCGGTAAGGCTTTGTGTGATTTAGGTGCTAGTATTAACTTGATGCCGTTTTCCATTTACAGGAAACTACATATTGGAGAAGTAATGCCCACCTCAATCTCTTTGCAACTTGCTGATAGAACACTCATATTTCCGAGAGTTGTAGTTGAAGATGTGCTGGTCAAAGTCGACAAATTCATTTTCCTAGCAGATTTTATTATCCTTGACATGAAGGAAGACATAGGCGTGCCCATCATCCTCAGGAGACCATTCTTGGCTACATGTCGAACCATTATTGATGTACAAAAAGGTGAACTAACCATTATGGTACATGACCAAGAAGTAACATTCAATGTTTTCAAAGCCATGGAATTCCTGAATGACGAAAAGAAGGAGGAACGTTTCAGACTTGATGTGATAGATAGCACCGTCCAGAACTCTGATGAAATGCAAAGTTCCACTGACAAACTTAAAGCATATATGAAGCGTACTGCGCACAGAAGAAGTTAAATCTTGATCTAAAAGTAACTGAAGAGAAAATGCTCCACCAACTCAATGAATTGGAGGAATTTCACATACAGCCTTTTGAGAATGCCAAACTATACAAAGAAAAGGCCAAGAAGAAACATGATGAGAAGTTAGTGTGCATACAACTGGAATCAGGGCAGCGGGTATTGTTCAGCAAATCAAGGTTGAAAATTTTCCCTGGGAGGTTAAAATCACGGTGGTCAGGTCCATTATTAATCACCCAAGTTTTACCAGATAAAGCCGTTGAATTACGTGATCCCAACTCCAATAAAACCTTCAAAATTAAAAGCAAGCGTGTCAAACACTAATGGGGAGAATCTTTTGAGCGACAAAAAGAAAGTGACACACTTTCAGATCTAGCCTAACGTTCAGGCAATCATGTCTAGCTGACGACGTTAAACTTAGCGCTAACAGGGAGGCAACCCATGCAATTTGTGTATATATTGAGATTTGGTGTGTTTTATTTTTGAATGTTGAATTTTTGTAGGTTGAGTCTTATTTCAGGATGGAAGACGTTCTCGTAAATCTTCACAAGCAATTTCCTTATCTCCCTCAAAACTCTCTAATGAAAGTCTACAAAGCTCGATAGGAATGAATGAGATTACTGATGATCAAGGTATTTCTAATGACATTCGTTGGATTATTGAAGCACGGGTCTGATCGATGGTATCACACACGTAACGCAAGCACACATATCGCTCAAGTAGTATAAAAATATCGATCCCACGAGGACTTAATTTCTACTATTGTTATTAATTATTGATACTATTTATTTACAGGTATCTAATTAAAGGGAGGAGGGAACAATTGCTTGATTGATTGGTTGAATGTGGATTTGCTAAATAAATAAATAGATAAATACACAAAAGAAAATACTAAAGTAAATAAACAAAAGACACAAATATCTAGGGTTGTGATTCCACACAATATTTTTGTAATGATGAATTGATTCTCTTATATATGTGTAAAAAATCAGTTTGCTAACCTGGAACACGAAGATATGCAAAAGCTTCTTTCGATGGTCAGATGCAAACACCCAAAGTAACCCAATTAATCATATTCCTATATTAACCAAGTTACCTGAATTCATTAAGTTCAAGTTCCAATTATGGCTACCCCCGCCCGACAAGTATATTCCTATCCTGTAAGGAAATCTACCTAAGGATCATCTGCCCTAAGGTGAGATCGTGAGCTATTGAATCTAAGACTGAAACCTAAAATCCATTTTCCAAGTTCATTTTAAGTTTACCAAATCAATCTTATTGGTGATCAGGCAACAAGAAGCATTAATCTTAAAATTCAATAAACAAACCTAAAGTATTACCCAATATATAAAGAAAATCAATTATTAAACTGACGAATATTGTGCTTCATCACTTCCCTAGAATAAAAATAAAATAAAATGCTGGGGTTAGAGGATCCACCTTTACTATTTCTATTTTAGAAATCTCCCTTATTATAATATAGAAATTACCAGTGATATTACCATCCGACCATATAGGCGGTATCCTGATTAAGTCAGATTTTCAATTAAGTCCAACCAACCATAAAGGCGTGTTATTATTTGTCTATAAACCAGCTATATAGGCGGTAATCATCTGTCACATAAAGACTGGCCATATAGGCAGTGTCATATTATGTCAAATAAATAAAACCAACCATTAAGGCGGTATCAAATTTAGTCCATATTATTAGATTATAATTTCCATATTATAATTAAGGGAGATTAATCTAAACTATAATAATAAAATCTTCACCCTTCCCCCAGCGGAAAATTAACTAAAAAACATAAAAGGAAGATAAAGAAAATAAACTACTACTATTATTGGAAATAAAAATATATAATTTAAATTACAAAAATTAAACACACAAGTACAGTCCTTAGATCCTTATTAGAACCTTAAGGAAAGTATGAAAATTGAAAATGAAATCGAAATCAATTTATAGACAAAAATTACTCTGGCGCGTCGCGATGCGCAAGGCCGAGCGCATCGCGATGCGCTGACGTGGCAACATGCGGAACACAGCTTCTTCTAGAGACGACACGTGGCACGCGGCAAATTTTGGTCCACTGAGATGTTGACACGTGGTGAAAAGTGATTCGCGGCTAGTGACGTGGCTGACACGTGGCAAACTGACTCGGTATGCTGTTGACGTGGCTGACACGTGGCACGGGGTTGATGCGGTCTAATCGGATGATGGCACGTGGCACGCGTTTTGTCGGCAGCATATGACGATGATACGTGGCAGAGCGCATGTTAGCGGATTTGTTGTGATGTTGACACGTGGCAGACGCACGTTAGTAGTTAGCGCATTTTAGCAACGTCGTATTTTAGCAAACGACACATTTTAGCAAACGGTGCATTTTAGCAGGAAATTTTCATTTTTACCATTTTTGTCCGTTTTTCGATGTTTTAGCCCTGAATTGCTTCCAGTAAGTCTTGAAACCTTATTTATCTACAAAATAACATAAAACATATCAAAACATTCATAAAACGCAAGAAACTATACAAAATATTAGGTCAAATGAGTGGGAAATATTGATATTTATCACTCATCACACCCCCAAACCTAACATTTTGCTAGTCCTCGAAACAACAAAATAAAATAACATAAAATTAAACTAAGCCACTTTCGTAGGGATCACGGTTGCATTTAGCGTATGCAACAAGTCTTTAAACCCCTAGGTGTCCATAGTGGACGAGTTGTAGTCTTGTGAAGGCTTACAACAACGATACCCACAAACGTCAATATAATGCACATAAAAGCAAAAAGATAATAAAACTAATGCACACAAAAGCAAAAAGATAATAAAACTAATGCCCACAAAAGCAAAAAGACAAGAGAAAAGATAATAAACAAGTTAGTGACTAAACAAGTGAAATTTCTTATCCAAGTTAATAGTTGTTTTCTTTCATTCTAAATTACCAAATAAGTAAATTCTCCGATTATTCTTTTACCATTCTCAATATACACAGCCAACAAGATATTCATCAACTCATTGTGCCCACAATATTCATAAGTGTAGTTGAAAATAGAGTAATATTTTTGTCCTAAAGTTATATCAGAATTCACACCTTTTTTAGTAATGAAGTATTTTTCTGATTTTATTTATTTATTTATTTATTTATATACAATATCTTTAATCCATGTAGCGAGCTTTGGGTCAGTGACTCCCAAACCAGTTGGCTTTAGGGCACTAGGTGTTAAGACACCCTTACAGACTTAATTACTCGGATTTCAGATAAATATTTTTTTTATAACATCTTTCATCCATGTAGCGAGCTTTGGGCCAGTGACGCCCAAACCAGTTGGTTTTAGGGCACTATGTGTTAAAACACCCATACGAACTTAATTACTCGAATCTCAGATGTTTTATTTTTTATACACACACACACACACACACACATATATATATATATATATATATATATTTATTTATTCCATCTTTTTTTAGATACTTCCTCCAATTAAACTAGAGCACTGAATAATACAAACTTTTCACTAACAACTCATGTCCGTATGTTACAATGCATGTTGATAATAACTGTCAACTGAGCATATGAAGATCCAATTTAATCAGTTTTATGGAGAATTCACAAATTAAATAATTCAAAAGGAAATAAACAAAAATTAAATTGTTACGAAATATGTTGAGATACGTCTCAGGAGTGAAAATTCCTTATACAGCTATCTCAAACACCATTCCACCAGATTAGTCAACTTAAAAACACAAAAACACAATTTTGTTTTTAAAATTTTTGTAAATTTTTGAATAAAAATCAAATAAAAACAACACAATGAAAAAAAAAACAAGATACTAGTCAACTATTCCTCTC
Source organism: Zanthoxylum bungeanum (assembly GCA_019454045.1). NCBI lineage: Eukaryota > Viridiplantae > Streptophyta > Magnoliopsida > Sapindales > Rutaceae > Zanthoxylum > Zanthoxylum bungeanum. The sequence continues at coordinate 172,139 of SKCR01029293.1, forward strand.
CTCTAAATCTAATTGAGACATTGTCCCTAATGTCTAAAAAGTAGAAGAAAAGTTTAGAAGACAGTACATGGTTAGCTGAAATTCTACATCTAAAAAGAAAATTAAGGGTTAAGATCCAAATTTATCCGACGCTTTTTACCACGATCATTATCAGACCAGTTTATCTTGGAAATGATAGGGTCAATTTGTGGTTCAAAGGCTAAAATTTGGTCAATTAAATCATGGGCAGTTCTGGCAGTAAAGAGAAGATCTTTTACAGGTTTTGACACGAACCCATTTCTCCGGGCATCATCAAGAAACACACAAAGAAAATCATAAAATCCATCAGCATTAAACAGTCCAATCGGTTTCTGGTGTATGTTCAAGTTTGCCCAAGATAGTACTGTAAAGATTTCCTCCATCGTGCCCAAGCCACCTAGCAAAGCAATAAAAGTATCAGTATGGTTAATCATTTCCACAAGTCGTTCAGACATACCTGGTATGATAAGTTCCTCTCTGTTTTATGGTCCTATAAGATTCGCCTCTGCCAAGGGTTTTGGGATGATTCCCAAGACTTGACTACCTCATTCCTGTACAGCCTTTGAAACGATCCCCTTTAGTCCAAGATTGCCACCGCCATATACTAAGTGCATATTCCATTCAGCTATGACTCGACCCAATTCCTGTGCTGCCTCAACGAATTCTGGTTTAGAACCAGAACTAGTACCACAAAACACACATATATTTACAACTCGTCTTCTTGAAGTTGCTTCTATTATTATTATTATTATTATTATTATTATTATTATTATATTATTATTATTATTATTATTTTTATTATTATTATTTTTCATATTTCTTTTTCAAATCTGAATACCTTCAAGAGTGCAATGATGAGTTGAATTTATAACACCTGAAAAAGGATGAGTAATAATAGCACTAGTATCTTCCAAAGGACGATTATTAGCTAAACAATAAAATAAATCATGAAAGGTCAAAAAATCAGGATCCTGTCGACGAAAATAAAGATAATTACAGCAGAAAAGCAAATCAAAGCAATTATTAAAGCAACAGAATTATGTACGCAATACGCCACTCGTTTGGTATATAAATCCATTAGGATGCGTCTCAAGAATCCATTCCTTACTCAGCCATCACTGATGAATTAGCTCTCATCTTGGTGATTGCCAAACACCATTCCTCTTATCTTGCTTTTCCTTAAATGCTCCGTTTGTGCTTTTCCCTAAAAACATCACATAAAATTAAAAACTCTACAACATGTATATAAAAAATATGAAAACAAAAATTACAACAAATTGCATGGGTTGCCTCCCTGCTAGCGCTAAATTTTTTATCTTCAGCCAGACATGACTGACATCTATCTATCAAGGAGGTTTCAATGTGGTTTTGGATGTCTGATTAAAGACAATCCCGTGAGCGTTGCTTTTGAAGGATCGCTTCCAACGATAAAGTGGCAAAAATAATTTTGTCTCATTCAATGCTTGTGCCACCTTATTAAACTTTGTCGCTCCAGTGGTTCCTGAAAAGAAAGAAAGAAAATCAGGAGGTCTCATATGGTGCTTGACTTGGAATGGGAGTTCCATTCTGTCATGTTTCTTGGCGATGTCTTTGATCTGTACTCCCCAAAACAATGATGTTTCTTCTTAATGCATGAGATCTTCAATATAGTCAGACATTTTCTCCTCCATTTGTTCCGCTTCTTTCTCCACATTTTCTTTACATATGTATTTTAGGATTTCTTTGTTCAGCTCTTCATCTGTCATCTGTGAAATGCATACTCCATAAGTGTCAACTTGAGGATGGAAAGACGTATCTGATTTTAGGTCTTCATCCTATGTGGTTGATATGACTGGTTCATGTATCTCTTCTTCAAACATCAATGCAATGCATGCTCCAAGATCTTCATTTTGAGGATACATGGTTTCATCCTCAATTTTTATTGGTGCAGACAGCTCTGCTTCTTGATCCTCGTCAGAGTCCGATGAATAATAAAAATCAAATTTAGATTCTGCTGATTCAGGCTCCTAAACTGATACCTCTGGCTCTTGATACTACTTAGCCTACTCCTCTGTTAAGGTGTCATCATGATACTATTGGTACTCAAAGGCTTCATCAGTGTCATTTGTTCTGTGAGATATGTAATTCAGGGTGTCTATTAATTGTCTAATCTGATCTGTCATCCTCTATATAGATGCCGCTTGACTCTGAAATTATGTATCAAATTGAGCTTCCCGTTCCTCGAGCCAATCTTTGAGCATGTCAATCATCCGATCTTCCTATGATGATTCTGGTTCTTGATGAAGATCGTAGGTGGATGGTTGATAATATGGAAAATGTGGTTCAATGAAATAAGCTGGTTTTTCGAACCTTGAATGATTCTAATAATTCTGCCACCCTGAAAGGTATATGCATTGATCGCTCGGGTGGTTACCAAAGCATATTTCACATCTCCCCATTACGTTTTGAAAAGGTTGGGAAAATATTGTATTGATTGGTTCTGACATCCAGTGATAGTTGTTGGGTTGGACAACAGGCCTCAGAAAATCGGACTACTGCTCCCTAATTTGGGGTGTATCTTCACCTCGTAAATCTCGTAATTCTTTTATCACCCAATGAAGATCCATTTCAACCACCTGAAATATAAAAGAAAGAAATAAAAATTACGTATAAAAATAAAGAAAATTAGATACAAGTAAATTAGATAACTTAAAAATTAATAACTAAAGAAAAATAAGTCCCCGGCAATGGCGCCAAAAACTTGATCGATGGTATCACACATGTACCGCAAGCGCACGTATCGCTCAAGTAGTATAAAAATACTGATCCCACGAGAACTTAATTTCTACTGTTGTTATTAATTATTGATACTATTTATTTACACGTATCTAATTAAAGGGAGAAGAGAATGATTGCTTGATTGATTGGTTGAATGTGGATTTGCTAAATAAATAAATAGATAAATACACAAAAGAAAATACTAAAGTAAATAAACAAAAGACATAAATATCTAGGTTGTGATTCCACACAATATTATTGTAATGATGAATTGATTCTCTTATATATGTGTAATAAATCAGTTTGCTAACCTGGAACACGAAGATATGCAAAAGCTTCTTCCGATGGTCAGATGCAAACACCCAAAGTAACCCAATTAATCATATTCCTATATTAACCAAGTTACCTGAATTCATTAAGTTCAAGTTCCAATTGTGGCTACCCCCGTCCGACAGGTATATTCATATCCTGTAAGGAAATCTACCTAAGGATCATCTACCCTAAAGTGAGATCGTGAGCTATTGAATCTAAAGTTGAAACCTAAAATCCCTTTTCCAAGTTCATTTTAAGTTTACCAAATCAATCTTATTGGTGATCAGACAACAAGAAGCATTAATCTTAAGATTTAATAAACAAACCTAAAGTATTACCCAATATATAAAGAAAATCAATTATTAAACTCATGAATATTGTGCTTCATCACTTCCCTAGAATAAAAATAAAATAAAATGTTTGGGGTTAGAGGATCCACCTTTACTATTTCTAATTTAAAAATCTCACTTATTATCATATAGAAATTACAAGTGATATTACCAACTGACCATATAGGCGGTATCCTGATTAAGTCAGATTTTCAATAAAGTCCAACCGACCATAAAGGCGGTGTTATTATTTATCCATAAACCAGCCATATAGGTGATAATCATCTGTCATATAAAGACCGGCCATATAGGTAGTGTCACATTATGTCAAATAAATAAAACCAGACATTAAGGCGGTATCAAATTTAGTCCATATTATTAGATTATAATTTCCATATTATAATCAAGGAAGATTAATCTAAACTATAATAATAAAAGCTTCACCCTTCCCCCAACGGAAAATTAACTACAAAACATAAAAGAAAGATAAAGAAAATAAACTACTACTATTACTGGAAATAAAAATATATAATTTAAATTATAAAAATTAAACACACAAGATACAGTCCTTAGATCCTTATTAGAACCTTAAGGAAAGTATGAAAATTGAAAATGAAATCGAAATCAATTTATAGACAAAAATTACTCTAGCGCGTCACGATGCGCAGATGTGGCAACATGCGGAACACAGCTTCTTCTGGAGACGACACGTGACACACGGCAAATTACGGTCCACTGAAATGTTGACACGTGGCGAAATGTGATTCGCAACTGGTTACGGGGCTGACACGTGGCAAGCTGACTCGGTATGTGATTGACGTGGCTGACACATGGCTGACACGTGGATGACACGTGTCACGGGTTTGATGCGGTCCAATTGGATGATGACACGTGGCACATATTTTATCGGTAGAATATGATGGTGACACGTGGCAGGGCACATGTGTTAGTGTTCCTAGAACATTCCAAGGATCTCTAAGGTGATTTGTGTGTGAATAAATCAAAGAAAGTTGCGAAAATACTCACTTTGATCAGATGAAGTTCAAGACTTTTTCTTCTTTGTTGGAAGCTCCAAGCCTTTGATTTGAATTCCAAACTCAAGGGTGAGTTTCCCGATCACCTTAGTTGACTCCCAAAGTGCTAGCTTTGATCAAAAATTGAAAGAAAATTTTCCACCTCCATGATAGAAGAATCCGGCCAAGAGAGGATTATGAAGAGAATGAATAGTTCCATTTTGTTTTTCCAAAAAACATATACAAAAAGTTGGTGTGTGTTGACTTGGTAGGTTTGGGAAGTAAATGCCACATTTACTATTCCATCTACTTATATCACAAATAGTGACAAGTTGATGTAAGTCATGGGTCCCACCAATTTAAATTCCAAATTTAGTTGGCTTACACAACACACTTTGGGCCCGGTTCATTTAATCCGACTAAACGAATTTTCCATCGCTTCGTAATTAAATATAATTTAATTAAATAATAATACCCAGTAAAATTATTACGGAAGTCGCTTGCGAATTAATTCTAAATTAATTCGTTCGCTAGAATTAAAATCCAATTTCAATTAATATATCTAATATATTATTTTAGCCTAATTAATTAAATTAAATAGTAAAATCCAATTTTACTATTAAATTTACTTTGCCGATTAATTCCAAATTAATCGCGTTCTCTCCTCTCGACGAATTTAATCCCAGATAAATTCTCGACGCAATTAATCCCAGATTAATTCTTTCTCTGATAATTAATCCCAGATTAATTATTGCCGTAATTAATCCCAGATTAATTTTCTCTCTCATAATTAATCCCAGATTAATTCTGTTCGAGTCAAATGTCATCGGTGAATCTTTGGGAAGCGACCCAAGAGATTCATGGATATGTTGGCAGTAAATACGGTCATCAGACTATCCGAACATGTGCGTACCTGGTACCACGTTCTTACCGATTTACAAGACATGGTTGGCTTCTTGCAAAGCACTATGCCTACCCTATTCTCCAGAAATATATTCAACATGGAATATATATAATCTGTATCAGGCGTAGTATACTATGTATTGCGTATTACGATCCAGTATCAGATGTCACATGCTAGGCCTAGGGCTGGAATTGTGTCTGCCCCGTGTGAAGCATATATCGGATCACTAGCAACTAGTCTTTTTATGATCGGAAAGTCATGACCTAGTCATACTTTCCCGATGGCTATAGCACTATAGAGTACCAGTTCTGTATCCCTGCTTGATCATCATCTCCATATGACTGAAGTGATACTTCCATCTTGACATCACACCCAATACACTACGATTCTCAGTATACCCAGAAGAGACGTACACAGAACCTGTTAAAGCCCCAGATGACCAAAACCAAAGTATACTGATTGTCGCAAGTATTAGAGATGCAAGTCTCAGGTTAAGACCATATACACCTGCCTTGATTCGGATTCCCATAGACACATAGTCATACTACCAATGAGACTCCAATGGGTCTATCCAGAGCGAAGCTGTTCCCGTACCATCGGTAAACAGAACCTCCTATTACACTTATATGAGTATCCAATACCCAAATATATGAGAACTATGTCGTCAAGCTTCCATAACGCGCATAAGTGTAATACTAGCCAATTCCGCATTATCGATGTCCAGTCTCGATAATACTATGACTAAGGATATTTAATGATTAAACCTTACGTGGATTAATACTGTCTCATATCTTATTAATCCGGTACTAATCATATGGACTTTTATCATTTATATATCCAAGTAATCTAATTACAAAATGATAAAAGAGCAATTTCCTTTGTCACATAGTTAATTTTGTACAACAACACCATGTTCTTTACAAAATAGTGATGCTATGGGTCATAATTATCCAATAATCTCCCACTTGGCTTATAGCCAATCAATCAAGTGTCCAACACCTGAACTATGTACATGTCACTCAAACTTCTGTTGAGAAATAGCTTTCGTCAGCGGATTTGCAAGGTTATCATCTTATGCGATTTATTCGATCATCACATCGCCACGATGTATGATCTAACGAATCAGATAAAACAGTTGAAGTACATATTTGGATCGTTGATGAGACCGCGGTTCCTTAGCCTGTGATGTAGCCCAGCTCAGCTGCTAACAGAACTACTCCTAATCCAATTAGGAATTTATAGATCCAAAATGCTTATTTTACTGCCTCAGCTACAACAATATTCCGCTTTTATTGTTTAATCGGCAACAGTATCTTACTTGGAAGATTTCTAGCTCACTATTCCGTTATTCAAACTAAATATGTACCATTATTGCGACTTACAGTCATCTTTATCGGTTTGGAAACTTACAGCGGTGAACCCAGTTACCTCAAGTGCTCATTCTCCATAAAATTAAGAAAGCATCCTTAGTTCATCTAAGATACTAAAAGATGTTCTTAACATCAATCTAGTGACAATCACCTGGATCGGCCTGATTGTGACTCTATATGCTCAATGCATATGAGACATCAGGTCGCGTACATTTTCATAACATAAGAGCTCTGGGACAGTGTCAGCAGCTTTCTAGATCTATCCTAGTAGATCTTTATTCCTAGAATAAAGCCTGCTTCTCCCAGGTTTTTCATGGAGAATTTTATGAAAGTCAAGCTTTCACGGATTATAGTATGAGAATGTTATTGCCGAGAAGCAATACATCATCAACATAAGGACAATGAATGTCAGTGCGCTCCCACTAACCCTCTTATATACACAAGAATCATCTTCGTTTCGAATTAAATCATATACCATTATGATTACATCAAAACGATGGTTCCAAGAATTCAATGCTTACTTCAATCCATAAATGGATTGATTTAACTTGCAAGCCTTGTTTGCATATTTTGGCACGACAAAACCGTCAAGATGTTGCATACAAACATCCTCCAAAAGGTTTCCATTAAGGAAAGCAGTTTTGGCATCTAGTTGCCATATTTCATAATCGAAATATGCAGCATTAGCAAGCATTATCTGAATTGATTTAATCATGGCAACAGATGAAAAAGTTTCGTCGTAGTCAACACTATGTCGTTGACGATACCCTTTCTGTACAAGCCTAGCTGGGTACATTTGTATGTTGCCATCTATGTCTGTCTTCCTTGAAGACCCATTTAGTACCAATAGGCACAATGCCTTCTGGTACATCAACCAGTATCCAAACTTGGTTGGCATACATGGAATCCATTTCGGACTTTATGGAACTTTGCCATAAAAGGAGTTGATATCTTGTATCACTTCCTCATACGTAGTCGGTCCATCTTCCTCAATAAGATTAATATCTACATGAGGTGAGATCAGAATCCCATACCTCCCAGGTTGTTTTCTGACTCTCTCCGACATACGCGATTCTTGTGTATTCGAAGATTATGGTACAATTTCATCCCTGATGAACTATTCATGTTCCGTAAGGGATCAGTGCATGGAATAATATCACTCCGATTTTCATCGAGTTATACTTTCCTCCCACTTACCACAGCATTTAGGAATTCCTTTTCGAGGAAAACCGCATAGAGAGCAACAAATACATTGTTCTATTATGAGTTGTATAAGTACTATACTTTGTTTTCCCTAGGATAACCTACAAATAGGCACTTATCTGATTTAGGTTCTAGTTTGGTATCATCCAAACGTTTAGAGTATGCCCAGCATTCCCAAATCTTCAGGAATGAGAAACTTGGTTTCTTTCCTGCTCATATCTAATATGAAGTATGTCTAATAGATTTTCTTGGAACCTTATTCAAAATAAGTATTGCACTGTTTAATGCGTATCCTCAGAAGGAAATTGGTATCTCAGAGCGACTCATCATTAACCTTACCATGTCCAACAAAGTTCGGTTTCTCCGTTCGGTCACACCGTCGAATTGAGGTGTTCCGGGAGGAGTCCACTGTGGAAGAATACCATAATCTTTCGAATAATCAAGAAACTCATATGTTTAAGTATTATCCACCATGGTCCAACCGTAATTTTTTAATACTTTTATCGGTCTATTTTCTTACTTCGTGTCGAAACTCTTTGAATTACTCAAAGATTTCTGACTCGTGTTTCATAAGATACACATAACCGTAATGCGATGCCACATCCGTAAATGTTACGAAGTATTCATATCCACCTCTAGCCTAGCTAGACATGGGCCCACTTATGTCACTATGAACGAGGGCTAACAGATCGGTGGCACGTGCACCTTTACCATTAAAATGTGTTTTAGGAACTTTGCCTAATAAACAAGATTCGTAGACATAATTTGAATTAGGATCAAATCCGTCCTAGTATCCACTCTTCGAAACTATGGATATACGAGTCTTGTTAATATGTCCCAGACCACAATGCCACAAATAAGTCTCATATGATTTATTCAGTTTGAGCTTTTTATTTGTCATGTTATATCTTTGAGATTCATTTATATTCAAAATATAAAGACGGTTATTCACATCTAATGTGTATATCTCAATATCATCTTTATAGACAAAACACCTGGTGTTTCGGAACATAAAGGTGTACCCCCAACGGGTTAAACTAGATACAAAGATAATGTTCTTAGTCAAACTAGGTACATTATAACAGTCTCCTAATTTAAGTACATGCCCCAAGGGCAGTTCCAAAACTTAGGTTCCTACGGCCAAAACAGCGACTCTCGTCCTATTTCCGACTTGTAGGTCGATCTCATCTGAAGCCAGTTTCCTGCTAATCAGTAGATCATGCACATCAGTACATATATTTATGTAACACATACAGTATCTAAAATCTAATTTTAAAACCAGCAGTGGACATGTTTATAACAAACATACCTGAAGCCGGAGCCTTACCCATCTTCACTTCCTTCATGTCTGCCTTGTCTATATGGCAGTCACGCTTCCAGTGACCCCGTTTGCCACAGCTTAGGCAGACACCTTGGGATATGTCCTTTGTCTTCCTAGAAGACTGTGACGATTTAGCCTTGCCTTTTTCTTCACACTCTTATAAGCCTTCGGCCAAGCCTTGGCCTTCTGGGATGTCGAAGTAAGATGCGTTTTGCGCTTCTTGCCCTTTTGGAAGCTCTGGCTCTGCTTCATTGAGCTTAGCCATTAACTCTCCCAGAGTTTTCTCTAGGTTCATGATGAACCTGCCCCAGCATTCATGCAGAGACCGTAAGACCAAATCTATGGAAGTCTCGGCCTCGTAGGTAATGCCTAACTAACCTTACTGTTCAATGTCAGCAATCATCTATGACATTTAGTGCTCGACAGATGTACCTTCTAACATATGCGAGTGATAAAGCTTCTTTTGTAATTCGTACTTCTAAGATCTAAGGTTAGATCTATGAAAATCCTTTAATTTCAACATCATGGTACAAGGATCTAACCCTTAGTTCTGATGACGAAATTAAGGTGTCATCGCAGCTAGCATAATGGATTGAGCACTAAAGTTATCATCATGATGAGTCTTCCAAAGCTCATGCTCGACTATTTACTCAGGCCCGAGAGGTTTCTCTATCAAATAGAGTAACTTCTCAGATCCCAGGACTATCATGAGAAATAAAGCTTTGGATGTGATGGGGGTTGTCAGATCGACATGTTATTTGAATTGGAGGGTATTGCAGAAGAAAAGAAAAGTCAGTATCTTTATATTCTCTCTTCTTTTTATTTGTCATTTTTATTGATAGGGGTAGTCTACAATGTTGTACTCTTTAGAAGATTATCCCACGAATTACGGGCAATTCATTCAAATATGTGTAGATCGCTTTTTGACGTGGCAAATCAGAGAGTGGGAAAGTCATGGTCAGTTAGTTCCGGTGAAGTTTGTTCAATTGTGCGCGAAAGAGAGGGACTTGATAAACCGATTAAGAATGTTGAAAAGAAAGGTTAGTCGAGGTAAAAGAAATTTGAGGGCTTTTCATGTTAGGTCCGTAGAGTTATATATTAAGAATGGTAGGAGGCAGTCAGAGCTTCAATCGAACGCCAATGGTATACCGGAAAAAGACAACTCAGGGAACGAGTGGTTATAGACGTATTTATCAAAATAGGAACTGGTATCGACCTGCGCATTTTACATATGCGCGTAGGCATTATGTTCAAAATATTCCTCGATATATTAAAAGGAATAAAGTACCCACTAGGAAGTTACAGGTCTATGATGAAGAATTTACGGACATAGTTTTTACTAATGGTGGGCTGTCTAGATTGCTTAATGGTGTTGCTTTGGGCAATAAAAAGTATGACCGTCAGTCAGATAAGATTGTTGTGAAAGGTATAAATCTGATAGGTAATGTGCAACTAGGTCCGGATGCTAAAGAAGATCCTATCATTCAGCACATTTTATTTTTTAAAGTGAGTGATAATGCTCCATCAGAGACAGTACCACTGGCAGATAATATTTTTATTGGGGTTGGTGAAGGGAACCCAGATACTTGGGTTATTGATCCAGATTCGTCTGATCGTTTTAAATTATTGAGGAAACTAAAATATAAACTGAGTGGAGCTGGTAGGGTAGAACAATGTAGACATGGTTTAGAGACTATTGATCGTTATGTGCCAGTAGATGTGTGGATTGATTACAAGGATACATTAATAAGAAACGTTGGTAGTATACAAAAGGGTGCTTTATACTTAGTGTCAGCCACTGTTAGTGGTAAAGCATGCAGATATACTTTGAGATGTCAGATGTATTTTAAAACTGTTTAATCTATATTTATATTTTTCAAATATTATGGGACAATTTAGTAGTGTCCAGTTCTTTCACAGAGGTTGTATGATTATATAAATGTATTTTGGTAGGTCAATGGATGTGGAAGATATAAAAACCGGTGTTGTGGATGGGGTATATTCTAGTGAATATAGTTCTATAGAACTTGCACTGCCCAATTTATTTTCACATATGAGATTGAAATTTGGTAACAAGAGTATTAAGGTTGATAAGATAATGATCAAATATTCACCATTTTGCGCCCCTAATGCTTCCGATTTGGTTAGGGTAAATATATATTATCGGGGATTAGATGGCATCGACTCATTACAAGCCTATTTTGTCTTTCCTGTCGATTTTCAATGTGAGTTGATATATTATGGTAACAGTTATTGTTCTGTCCATGATAAAAACATCCCATGGCTTGTTAAGTATCGGCTGGAGGATTCTAATATAAAAAGGGGAGTTACCTATTGTAAAATGAAGGGTTTTTTAAAGTATTCCACTAGCGAAATGCCCGAAGAAAGTGCTCTATGTGCTCATGTAATTCAAGTAATATCTAAGAAATACACAAGCGATAATGTCGATGCATGGCATTGCCCTCCTAGCAAAGTTGTGTCTATACTTAATAGGTCTTTGTCAGTATCTATTCCCGATAGGAGAATGGATATGTTGTTGGGTGGTTTTGGTGAGAGTGGATCAACTATTGAAGAACGAAAGGGCCGATTAAGCTTTTCTGATTATGATATGCGTAGGATAGAGGGTGATATTGATCCAGGACCATATGTATCAAAAGTCTGTATGAGGAGAGATGAAACAGATAGGAGAAGTTCAGTTGTTATGCATCCAGAAGAATTATCAGCGGTACTTAAGGATGTTATAAGGAGCGTGAAAGATGTTTAAGATAGCAAAGATTTAATTGTTGATGATAAGGGTAATGTTGTAAGTAAGTGAATTGACATTATAAAAGTGTCATCTTATGTAATAAATAATAATTGATTTTTAGACATCCCGAGCAATAGAAGCGAACTGGAGAGCGCCAATTTGCGACCCATGATATACAACCACTAAAAGTCAATATAGTAAATGGAATGAAAAAAACATCAATTTTATTGATAATATGAAATATAAATCCTTGACTCATCATATTAAAAAAGAGGCTCATAAATTGTAAAGAAAATAACATTTTCTTCAGCCCAGGCCCAGAACGATGGATTTTGTCGTATCACAGATTTGTAACGGGAGTCCGGATTACATAAAACTATACTAGGAATACCGCCTTTAATTATTTTTTTAGTGCGATATTTTTCATTACATACATAGTCGTACTGACACCCCAGTAGACATTTTTTACATGGCAAATACTGGAAGGGAATATCATCTATTATATTGTACAAAGCATTATTATTATAGGTAGTGAAATCGACACCTTCACAGAAATAATTATGTAGGCCCAAGCTACGAGCCCATTGAGTTTTCTTTAATAAAACCGTTAAAGACATTTTCACCCAGGATTATGTCCTTTGACGCTAATCTTTCAAGTCATCTTGATTGCTATAGTCCAACTATCCAATGAACGATTTCGGGTACAATCTAATGTAATGATTACTATAGTCTAACTATATAATTAACTACAATTTGATTGGTTACTTTCAATTGTATTGATTACTATAGTACAACTATATAACCAACTACAAATGAAGTAGTTTGAATACAGTCCAACTGTTCATTTAAAACAACAATTGAATATTAGTCCAACTAATATATATAAATTTTTAATGACGAAAAATAAAATGAGCGCGTATTGGCAATTATCTAAACGAAATTGCAAATTTAATACTTGCCTCCCACTATTTTTCGGCGAGCCTCTAACCCTCTGTGGAGTACTCGGGAAACCTAGTTTCCTAGTGGGCTAGGATCCCGTTAAATAACACACAACCTTGACTTTGGCCAACAAGCTGTATGAAACTTAACTAGGTAGATCTCTAAGATCAATTGGATCTCATCCAATTTCTAGATCCAGTAGGTGGACCTCCAAGTCCGAAACATATATCAAATATATGTAAATATATCCAATTTATTTCCTAACCTGTTTCCTCTGAATCAACTAAGCCTTGGCTTTGGCTCAACAAACTTAATGATTCCAGTTAAGCGGGACCCATTGACAGTGGGAAAGCCTCGTAATCGAAGTCGATGAATAAGAAGTGATCTTGACTTTGGCCAACAAGTCACAACCGCCCAATACATACGATGTAGAACAAAGCTTATGCGGTTCAAACACATCCGCGATGGACAAAGGTCTTGACTTTGGCCAATAAACCAATGCCAATCTTGGATCTTGAGAGAGAACCACTCAATGGAAGGAAAAACGCTTAATATCTGATGAGGGTTTTTCACGTAAATTGGCATCCAATTTATTATCTTTGATTAGGTCTCATCATACACCCTTAAGCATGCATTCTAAAAGCATAATAAGGCGTGAATAAAATTAATAATGATATGCGGATGGATATATAACAAACTATGTTTCTAGAAAAAATCTCTCCATTTCCTCTCTCCCGCTAGCACTATTCTTACTTATACCCAATTACATAACACTAAAAGAAACCTCATTGGCATTGAGGGGAATTGGTGAGAAGAGAAATACAAAGAGAATAGAGATAATAGGCTGGACACGCATGTCCAATTTAAATAAATTCTAAATTATTACAATAATTTCCAAAATTGCACTCACCCTTCTAATATCCATCCGATATACATTATTCATACTATACATCCAAGTATTCACACATAGCATGTTATTCAATCAATCTAATCTAATCCAATTAATTAATCTTTGAATTAATGACCATCCAATGTTCAAACAACGATTTGATTTTCGCGAGTCCAACTCGTTTAAGAATAAATACTCAAAGTATGTATTGTTGAATTATATCGATCTACAATTTTAAATCCAATTTAAATTGTATCCAATACTAATTCATATTTAATTCCAAATTAAATAATTACACTTTTAAATGTGCCTTTTAGACTTGGATTCCAAATCCAATCTAAATGGGTCTCAAAGCCCAATTAGTATCCAATACTATTTTTATTAAAGTCCAATGGGCTTTTAATTAATTCTTAAGGCATGGGCTTTGGCCAATATGGATCCAATCCAAGATGCCAAGGCCCAATTTAGGAATCACCCTATGTCACAAAATCAATTTAGGCCCAATTAAATTATAAAAGGCACAATTGTCATATTTAGACTTTATGGAAATGGTTTTAGGCCCAATTGTCCAAAACTAAACTTTGCCCAACCAAGCCCATTAAGTCCAATTACAAACAATTAAATTAATATATTTTTCCAAATTACATACTAATTTAATTAAAGTACAATTGACATAATTAATCAACTAATCTAATGTTTCCAAAACACTAATTATTCCAATTAATCATGCTCAACATTTCCAATTTATGTCCAACACAAATTGAAGCAAAATCAATTCTATAACATGCTACATACTCACGGCCAAAGCATAGAAATAACATCCAATTTTGATTTCAATCCAATTAAATCAACAATCAATATCCATTTCATGCCAATTAACATATCTAATTGTCAAATTTCAAAAATTACCATGAGCAATTTCTAAGGTTACAATCGACCAAGATATGGATTTTGTGGATTTTTGATCTAATCAATTTATCACAAATCCAATGATATACAAATCCAATTCAACATCATATAAACTCAACCAACTCATTAATTTAGGCAAAATCAAGCTCCAAGCGTAAAATCCCAAATTAAAGTTTATAAACCCTAAACTTCAAATCAAACTTAGGATGGCTCTGATACCATTGTTAGTGTTCCTAGAACATTCCAAGGATCTCTAAGGTGATTTGTGTGTGAATAAATCAAAGAAAGTTGCGGAAATACTCACTTTGATCAGATGAAGTTCAAGACTTTTTCTTCTTTGTTGGAAGCTCCAAGCCTTTGATTTGAATTCCAAACTCAAGGGTGAGCTTCCCTATCACCTTAGTTGACTCCCAAAGTGCTAGCTTTGATCAAAAATTGAAAAAAAAATTCCACCTCCAAGATAGAAGAATTCGGCCAACAGAGGATTAGGAAGAGAATGAATAGTTCCATTTTGTTTTTCCAAAAAACATATACAAAAAGTTGGTGTGTGTTGACTTGGTAGGTTTGGGAAGTAAATGCCACATTGACTATTCCATCTACTTACATAACAAATAGTGACAAGTTGATGTAAGTCATAGGTCCCACCAATTTAAATTCCAAATTTAGTTGGCTTACACAACACACTTTGGGCCCGGTTCGTTTAATCCGACTAAACGAATTTTCCGTCGCTTCGTAATTAAATCTAATTTAATTAAATAATAATATCCAGTAAAATTATTACGGAAGTTGCTTGCGAATTAATTCTAAATTAATTTGTTCGCTAGAATTAAAATCCATTTCAATTAATATATCTAATATATTATTTTAGCCCAATTAATTAAATTAAATATTAAAAATCCAATTACACTATTAAATTTACTTTGCCGATTAATTCCAAATTAATCGCGTTCTCTCATCTCGATGAATTTAATCCCAGATAATTCTTGACGCAATTAATCCTAGATTAATTCTTTCTCTGATAATAAATCTCAGATTAATTCTTGCCGTAATTAATCCCAGATTAATTTTCTCTCTTATAATTAATCCCAGATTAATTCTGTTCGAGTCAAATGTCATCGGTGAATCTTTGGGAAGCGACCCAAGAGATTCCTGGATATGTTGGCAGTAAATACGGTCATCGGACTATCTGAACATATGCGTACCTGATACCACGTTCTTACCGATTTACAAGACATGGTTGGCTTCTAGCAAAGCACCATGCCTACCCAATTCTCTAGAAATATATTCAACATGGAATATATATAATCTGTATCAAGCGTAGTATACTATGTATTGCGTATTACGATCCAGTATCGGATGCCACATGCTATGCCTAGGGCTAGAATTGTGTCTGCCCCGTACGAAGCATATATCGGATCACTAGCAACTAGTCTATTTATGATCGGAAATTCATGACCTAGTCATACTTTCCCGATGGCTATAGCACTATAGAGTACCAGTTCTGTATCCCTGCGTGATCATCATCTCCATATGACTGAAGTGATACTTCCATCTTGACATCACACCCAATACACTTCGATTCTCAGTATACCCAGAAGAGGCGTACACAGAACCTGTTAAAACCCCGGACGATCAAAACCAAAGTCTATTGATTGTCGCAAGTATTAGCGATGCAAGTCTTAGGTTAAAACCATATACACCTACCCTGATTCGGATTCCCATAGACACAAAGTCATACTACCAATGGGACTCCGATGGGTCTATCCAGAGCGAAGCTATTCCCATACCATCGCCAAACAGAACCTCCTATTACACATGCATGAGTATCCAATACCCAAATATATGAAAACTATGCCGTTAAGCTTCCATAACTCGCACAAGTGTAGTACTAGCCTATTCGCATTATCGATGTCCAGTCTCGATAATATTACGACTATGGATATTTAATGATTAAACCTTACGTGGATTAATACTGTCTCATATCTTATTAATCCGGTACTAATCATATGGACTTTTATCATTTATATATCCAAGTAATCTAATTAAAAAAATTATAAAAGAGCAATTTCCTTTGTCACATAGTTAATTTTGTACAAGAACACCATGTTCTTTACAAAATAGTGATGCTATGGGTCATAATTATCCAACATCATGTTAGCGGATTTTTTATGATGTTGACATGTGGCAGGCACACGTTAGCAGTCAGCGTATTTTAGCAGACGAAGCATTTTAGCAACGGCGCATTTTTGCAGGAAATTTACATTTTTAATTTTTTTGTCCGTTTTTCGATGTTTTAGCCCCAAATTGCTTCTAGTAAGTCCTGAAACCTTATTTATCTATAAAATAACACAAAACATATCAAAATATTCATAAAAGTCAAGAAACTATACAAAATATTAGGTCAAAGGAGTGAGAAATAGTGATATATTTACCACTCATCAAGGTCCGATTGGCAGGTGAGTCTTCTGACTCTTTTATTTCATATCTGCCTGGTTTAGGAAGAAGCACCTATGCTAAAGAGAGAAGAGCTAAAATACTAGGATTTTGCTATAAATGTGCACGCAAGACATGTAATACTCGTTGTCATTCTTTAGGATATGTGTCTGATAACCGCGAAGATAAAATTAAATTCATTAGGGATAGCATTAGTAATGAGTCTTTGGATGACATTTCATTGACTCTTGAGATGTATCCAGTAGATATGTGTATCACACAATTCGCATGTTATATACACAATTCCGAAAAGAAAGGCAACAAATAAATCTCGGGAATCTGACTTTAAAAGACTCTCTTTGCCAATTTATAAGAAAATTGGATGGGAAGCTTGTCCCTGACGCATAGTAAATATTATTATCTCTGTCTTTAACTAATAATTATGATTTGTTTTGTTATTTTCTTTTATTTTCTATGACAGAATCCAGACTTTTTGACTTTCACGATATATTTTACTGTTTAGCTAATAATTGTCATTGGGCAGGTATTAGTGCTATTATTACTAACCCTTTTTCAGATTCTATAAATTCACCTCGTCATTGCACTCTTGAAGACATCTAGATTTGATAAAGAAAGAAATAAATAAAAAAAATGGAAGCAACTTCAAGAAGACGAGTTGTTAACATCTGTGTATTTTACGGTACTAGTGCTGATTCTAAACCAGAATTCGCTGCGGCAGCATATGAATTGGGTCGAGTCATAGCTGAGAGGAATATGCACCTAGTATATGGCGGTGACAATCTTGGACTAATGGGGTACTGTAGGCATTGTATTTTTGCATGTGAAACCCGATGATGAGTCTCAGTTGGAGGCACTACCTTTTTAGCTAAGGATATTGCGGGAAACGGAGGTTAGAAGAGGAAATTCGAGATAAATACGTCATCAGATTTATTTTGCAAGTTCACTGTCTTCGTTAGTGCTGCGTTCGTTACTTCGTTCGAACGTCAAACAGATTGCGGGAGTTCGTGCAGCGTTCTAGGAGGCGTTCGAACGGTGTCGGTAATTATGGTTTTGCTGCTAGCCTCAACCCAAGCCCAATTAGCCCACCAAGCCCATAAGACACATCCCAATTAAATCAAATATTAATTAAATTAAAAGTTAATTAAATAAAATAATTAAACCATTTACCAATTAAATAAAACATAAAATATAATCATACCTAATTGAGATAAATCAAATATATTATATACCAAACTAAACAAATCACATACTAAATTAAAAAGATGTCATGCCTAATTAAAATCAATCATAACAAATTAAAATATTTGCATTCCTAATCTAGCCAAATTTTGTCCCCCTCAATCCCTTAATTTCATTGTCTAATACCAAATCAAATCCTCCTTTTAATGCCAAAATCCCTTCCTTGTGAGACAAGGTGAAGCCCTAGCCTTTCTCTATATGAACCACACCTCTCCAAGGCACTCATTCCTCCTGGTTCACGCCCATCACAAAAATAAAGAATCTCCTAGCCACCCATCCTCTCCAATCTATCTAGCCCACGCCCAAGACTCTCTCTAGCTAGCTAACTCATACAGAACTCACACAAAAATCTCAACACAAAGAGCCTTAACCACTTACGGCAATAGCAAGGAAAAGAACATAAGCAATTCCCTTCATCTCCTCCACTCCATAACCGAAAATAGCACCCTCTTAAACCTCTACCCATCCCCGAAAATCCCCCCATACAGCAGCCCTCCATCACCGAAAATACACCCCCAAAACAGTCCATAAGACCCTCAAAACAGTAACATAAAAACTGCATTCATAATCCTTAAAATAATCACACAAGACTACACTAAAAACCCACGAAAAACACTCGGAGCAGTCCGTTGAAACGTCAAAACAAGTGACCTGAACGGTGAGCAGCAAAACAGAGGCCGAACAGCAGCAGAACGGAGGCCGAACAGCAAGCAAAATAGCAAGACAGTGAGCTAGGACGCTGAACCAGTGAACCGGAGAAGTTGAGGAGTTTTACCCTTCCGATC
Source organism: Zanthoxylum bungeanum (assembly GCA_019454045.1). Taxonomy (NCBI): domain Eukaryota; kingdom Viridiplantae; phylum Streptophyta; class Magnoliopsida; order Sapindales; family Rutaceae; genus Zanthoxylum; species Zanthoxylum bungeanum. The sequence goes on from SKCR01029293.1 coordinate 191,327, forward strand.
TCCGTGAAACGTGAGTCCAAAAGTCGGCAAAAAGGTTAGACCTGAGGTTACTTTTCAAACTCCTCTTTATTTAATTTTTGTTATTTATTTGGATTGTATTTTACTTATTCGTTGAATCTTGTTTGTGTATGATGTGTGTTGTGGGTATTGGATGAATGGAAGAGTGTCGTCTCTTGTGGTATATGGGATGGAAACCCAGACGTAAATTCCGTAGCCGAATCTGAATGGACGGTAGTGCGGTCTGTACTTGGGATACAACTCCACGTACCGCTTGAGTAAACGGCACCCTCTTTTGTTTTGTGTTGCTTTGGTTTATTTATTTTTCGTTACTTGAATTCTGCATGTTGCTTATTTATGCATGGTTCAATCAAGCGCGTGGGCTTAGAAAGTGGAATGAAAGATCCCCTATGGGGAGGGGTTAAAGCCATTTACCACGATGCTTTGCCGCGCCGGTTGATGTGTGTTCAGTTGGATGTAAGATGTGTTCAATCGGGCACACTTAGTTTGATATGATTGTCTTTATGTTTGTATGCATGGTGCGATCGAGCGCATGGGCTTAGTAAGTGGAATGAAAGATCCCCTATGGGGAGGGGTTAAAGCCCTTTACCATGATGCTTTGCCACGCCGGTTGATGTGTGTTCGGTTGGATGTAAGATATGCTCAATCGGGCATACTTAGTTTGATATGATTGTCTTTATATTTGAATGCATGATGCGATCGGGCGCATGGGCTTAGTAAGTGCGATGAGAGGTCCTCTAATTGAAGAGGTTAAAATCCTTTACCATGATGCTTCGCCGCGCCTCGCATTGTACTATTTGCCATTTATGTATTGCGTCCCATTTTATGCGTCAGGTCTGTTCCCGTTCGAACGCATTTACGAACGCTACTCGAACGCGCATGCATTTTGCCTTATCATGCATCAGGTCTCATTTCTGTTCGAACGCGTTCACGAACGCCACACGAATGTGAGTATTCTGTTTCATTTCCGTTCGAACGCATTCAAAATGCCATACGAACGTGAGCATTCTGTTTCATTTCCATTCGAACGCGTTTACGAACGCTACTCGAACGAGAACCTTCTGTTTACCGTTCGAACGCGTCTACGAACGCTACACGAACGCCCACGGTAAACAGATCCTCTTGCATCACATTATGACATGTCCGTCTTAGCACATAGTTACCCTTTTTATGTTATGCATTTGTATTACCTCTCTAGTTGTCTATTTCTGTTATGCGCTTAAATATCTTTTCTTAATATGCATGCTAGTAAGAATGCTATTTGTTTGCGCTTCTGTGTCCACCAATGCGTTCATTAACTTGTATGCTTGCCGTATGATAATCCTTATGTATTCAAATTGAGACATAGATTACATGCAATTGGCTGTATGCAAATTCGAATATGTGTTACATATAAATTTAGATGAACTTGTTGATGTATGTATGTGAATTTAGAAACATGATATTCTTAGAAATAAGTGTTACTTAAGCCTAATTAAATTATTATATAAATCCTTTCATTACAAGTGGCATAAGTAAGGGACCATTCCGAACCCAACGGTTTAAGGTCTTCCCTTGCGAGGGGTGAGTGCGGCCTTAAATCTCATTTTCCCGGTTCACACCGGATGGCGACTCCATTATTCTCCGGTTTAGTCCCCACGGGCTACTCCGTACTCCCAACCGGGCCGCGAGCCCGGGACAGCATGCGTCGCCCAGTTTCTGTGTCCCACAGGTACGTTTCAAGGGCCGTACATGAATGAGGTAGTCAAGTTCTGGGAATCATCCCAAAACCCTTGGCGGAAGCAAATCTTATAGGACCATCAAACAAAGATGAATGCATCGTGCTAGGTATGTCTGAATGACTTGTTGAAATGATTAACCGTGCTGATTCTTTTATTGCTTTGCCAGGTGGCTTGGGCACAATGGAGGAAATTTTTACAGTGTTATCTTGGGCGAGCTTGAACATACACCAGAAACCAATTGGACTGTTTAATAATTATGGATTTTATGATCTTCTTTGTGTGTTTCTTGATGATGCCTGGAGAAATGGGTTCGGGTCAAAACCTGTAAAAGATATCATCTTCACTGCCAGAACATCCCATGATTTAATTGACCGAATTTTAGCCTTTGAAATACAAATTGACCATATCCTATCCAAGATTAACTGGTCCGATAATGATCGTGGTAAGAAGCGTCGGATAAATCTGGATCTTAACTTTTAATTTTCTTTTTAGATGTAGAATTCCAGCTAACCAAGTACTGTCTTCTAAACTCTTCTTCTACGTTTTTAGACATTGGGGACAATGTCTCAATTAGGCTTGGAGGAGGGGAATAGTTGATTAGTATTTTATTTTTATTTTTTTAGTTGTGTTATTGCTTGGTTTTTAGTCAAAAATTTTCAAAAAATTAAAAAAAATTTAAAAAAAAAAAAATTTGCGTTTTTTTTAAACTTGACTAATCAGGTGAAATTGGTGTGAGATAGCTGTGTAAGGAATTTCCACTCCTGAGACGTATCTCAACCCATTTCGTAACAAGTTAATTTTTTTTGTATATTTCCTTTTGAATTATTTAATTTGTGAATTCTCCATAAAACTGATTAAATTGGATCTTCATATGCTCAGTTGACAAGTATTATCAACATGCATGGTAACATACGGACATGAGTTGTAATTGAAAAGTTTGTAATATTCAGTGCTCTAGTTTAATTGGAGGAAGCATCTAAAAAAATGATGGAATAAAAACAAAATTGTGTATATTAAAAAAAAACATATGAGATCCGAGTAATTAAGTTCGTAGAGGTGTTTTAACACCTAGTGCCCTAAAGCCAACTGGCTTGGGAGTCACTGGCCCAAAGCTCGCTACATGGATTGAAGATATTTTAAATTAAAAAAAAATCCATTGCTAAAAAAAGTGTGAATTCTGATATAACTTTAGGACAAAAATATTATTCTCTTTTCAACTACACTTATGAATATTGTTGGGCAAAATAAGCACAATGTTCGTATTTCGGCCATAACTTTCTACTCCGATATCAGATTGAGGTGATTCAAGTTCCAGATTAACGAAGACTCAAAGAGCTACAACTTTAAAGTTCATAAGATTTTCGAATTCTAAAGTTTTCATTAATGAAATTGATGAAAACTACGAAAGTGTGTTATGTGTAATTATTAAAGTCATTTTCAAAAACAAAAAACAAAAAATGAAAAATGAAAATAAAAAATAAAAATTTTCAAACTTCCACCAAACATGATGTTTGGGGGAGGATTTGGTGCCATGTTTGGTGGAAGCATTTATATTTGCCTATAAATACCAAGCTAAACTTTGTAAATTTTTCATGCTTTCTTTGGGGGATTTCTCCATGAAAACCTAAAAGAAAGTGTCTTGCATGTTTATTTAAGTTTTCTTGTATTTTCTCTTATTTATTTAATAAATTTTCGTGTTTTTAATTACATCATGAGTAGATAATCTCTTTTTGCTGGAGTCTGGGGTGAAACTTTTAATATAATAATTTAGATTTACTCTCTTAATTTAAATAAGTAAATTGAATTAATTATTTACCGCCTATATGGCCGGTTTTACATTATTGGACTTAATTTCCGCCTATATGTTCGGTTTAGGTGCTAACCTTATTACCGCCTATATGGTCGGTTTAGGTGCTAACCTTGTTACCGCCTACACGGTCAGTTTATATGATTTTGTTACCACCTATACCGTCGGTTGGACTTTGGATAAATGACATTAACTGCCTATAAGGTCGGTTTTAATATAATTAATTCAAGAAATGATTAATTGATAAGGGAGTAATCTATATTTGAAGTATTAAAAGTGAAACCCCTAGCTCCGACATTTTCTTTTATTGTTGAAATTTTCTTTACTTTTTAATTTTCCGTTATGTTATTCTGTTTAACTATGCATTTTGTAATTTTAGGTATGTTTTGTAACTAAACATATTATCTAGGGGTGTGATGAATTCCAATATCACCGGTTTATAAAGTTTGGTTATTTTATGTCTTGGGTAATATAAAGGTTTATTTATTGAGTCTTAAGCTTAATGCTTCTTGTTCACTGGCCATTAATAAGATTGATTTGTTAAACTTAAAATGAACTTGGAAAATGGATTTTAGGTTTAGCCTTGGACTAAATAGCTCACGATCTCACCTTGGGGCAAGAGAATCTTAGGTATATTTCCTTACAGGATATGAATATACCAGTCAGGCGGGGGTAGCCATAATTAGAACTTAATCTTAATGAATTCAGATAACTTGGTTAACATATGAATATAGTTAATTGGGTTACACTGGGTGTTTGCATCTGACCATCGGAAGAGGCTTTTGCATATTTTTGTGTTCCAGGTTAATAAACCGATATATTGTACAAACATGAGATCACCACTTCATCTTTAAAAGTTATTGGAATGATTCACAACCCTCGATAGTTTTATAATATTGAATTTTCCTTTAATTTACATTTGCACTGTTTTATAATATTGATTTTTCCTTTAATTTACTTCCGCACTATTTTCAGACAAAAATCACCATCCAAACAACAATCAATCTATTAGGTACTTGTAAATATTTAACATCATAAATTGATAGCTAAGGTATTAAGTCCTCGTGGGATCGATATATTTTATACTACTTGAGCGATACGTATGTTTGCGTTACGTGTGTGATTTCACCGATCAATAAGTTTATGAAGAGTTTTCCAGAGAATTCAGTTTTATAGAAAGCACTTTCAGAATATTTCAGAAAGAAAGGTTTCCAGAAAGAGAACTATTTTCAGATAAGAATGAATTTTCAGAAAGATCAGATTTCTTTGAGATGATTTTTATTTCAGTAAAACAAATGTTTCATAAAGCATTTCAGTTTCAGTTTTAAACTGTCCACTCACTAGGTCGTTCAAACGATCTAACCCCCAACTCCCACTATTTCTGTTTTGTAGGTTTACTCGGAGGACTAGCTCGAGAGGGATACTGATGGCAGTCACTAGGGTATTGGTTTGTAATATCCCCATTCGGGGAATGCTACCAGCAGGGAATAAGACGTCCTATCCCCCTAAGCCTCTGACTGTAAACCACGCTACAAAACTCATCTCAACACGAACTCATACAAAGGGACCTTTGCCCAATATCGCAACACAAAATGTACTTTAATACTTGTACTATATACTCAACATTGTTCATATTTACAACTCTGTTCATAAACACTCTTAACTCATTATAAAACTTATACATTACTAATGACTGAAAAATAGCTTTACTTGACCTGTTGTAACATATGGAGTTTTCGGAGAAGTAATGATTTAAGAGGTTCAAGGAATTGAGATAAGGAAGGAATCGAAGTAACACAACAAAAATTCGAAAGGAAGAATGACAAGAAGATGTGTAGAATTTTGAGAGAGCAAAACCCTTAAAGAGATTTTCAGTAAAGGATAGTGTGACTAATAGTCACAAACGATCGGGAGTTAAGTTGAATGAGGTAATTCAAATAGTTCCTAGCCTTAGTACCTTAATGTGGGAGCCCAATATCAGATATGTGAACAAGGAAATTCTAAGATTATAAATGAGCAGCATGTGCACCTGCAACATGCATAGTTAGAGAGACCAGCACAACCGGAAAAATGACTTCAGGACCAACTCCCATCCTCCTAACCCTCGTTAGACAACATCAGTAAGATGGACCTCGATGATTGTCATGATGATGTTTCCAGCAACAAGTGAATCTGAGGGGTAGTATAGTATCTTAAGGAAGGGCAAGAGATATTTAAAAAGGTAATACCCCTCAAATAAAAAGACAGAGACCTAGATCACAGAAGTTTCAGTATATATAATATAACATGAAAGAAGATGAGAAGAACAAGCTTTCTTAGCATCAAAATAAGGCTAGAAATTCCATTAGATATGAAACAGAAGAAAGGTTGCGAGTATAACCCATAGGTTCCCATGCAATGTATCTAGCTAAGAAACAAGAAAAATTATGACCTGGAATAGATTTATTAAGTTATAACATAGAGATTGCTAAGTAAACTAGGAATACAGACATTGTTGAGACAAAAACAATACCTGACCGTATAAGACCTTGAAAATAACGGAAAGTGGGATATCCTAGAGCGTAACTGGGCAAGAAAAATAAGTTAGTATGGAAGACAATTGACCAGATTTGTGATAACAATGAATCTAAGGTACTGAAAAAGTACAAACATTAACCAGAATCGAATCACCAGCGTCGCTGAATATAAGAGGCATCGGTAAACAAAGGTAGTAAGCTAGAAGCAAATGAAGAAATTGACCATGGGCTATGAATTCCTAAGCCCCACAAATAGTCAAAGATAAGAGAATTTGAAGGACGAAACCGATAAGCATTTGAACCTTAGTGAAGATAAAATGGGGCTTAAATAGTTAAAACTATGAAAATGAATGCTAATATCAGATCGAGCATGTGGAGCTAAGGAGGTATAAGTACGATCATTTTTAATAGCGACAAGAATTACTCTTGTATATATTTATCCCAGAGTTAGGACATAACGTGAAGAAACCTAACTATAAGAAACATAAGTATCTTTAAATATGAGAGAACACTAGCTAAGAAGAACCTGATTGAGTCAAGAAATATTGAGCATAACCAGAGGATTAGAAATGAGGTTTCATTTAAGCATGACAATAGTTGTAGCAAGATGATAGTGTAGAGTTCTCAGCAGAAATTTTATGAAACAATGACGAGAAGTTACCTCTCAGTCAAGAATTCAATGGGTATTCTCTATAGCCCATGAACTCTGGAACGGTATGTGCAAGCATGACGAGAGGTATTATTCATGAATCAAATGTTGAGATAAGACAAAAAGTACCATATGTTTACTAGCAAAATAGTAAATGATCAACTTGACGAATATTAGTTATCGAACCGAATTAAACCCAGATAATACAAGAGGGTTTACAGCAAAGTAAGAATTCACGTAGACTAATTAGAATACTGTGTCATATAAGGTCCATCATGGTGATCACTTTATCTTATGGCATTATAACAGCTTATGGAAGGTCGTCGGGAAGTAGTGTGATATAGTTGGTGACACAGAGTTGGTTATGGGTATGTAGTCAGTTGGAAGTTGGTGGCTTAGAAAATAGCATGTGAATCCTGTGAGTTGTGGTAAGATATTCAACATCAAAAAATTTCAAGCCTAGATTGATTCCATAATTTCAATTTTAAAGAGGATTCGAGGATGAATCCTATTTAAGGGGGGAGAAAATATCACACCCCGGTAATCCGGACGACTACTACCCGATAATCCAAATGAATACTATGTCATAGATGGAATAATACATAATATAAATCATGTTCGAGAGTGTATGTGTTTGTGGAATTATTTTTCAGACATTCGGTAAATTCCTCGCAGTTCCGATTCAGAATTTATTCTAAGATTCAATATAGACAACCCTTAGTATTTAGGCCATAACTTCTTCATACGATTTCCAATTGTTATGAACTTTATATCGTCGGAAATCTAAGACCTAAACCTACAACTTATGCATTGGATAGTTTTCCGAATTTGAAATATAAATAAGTCAAAAATCGAGATTAACTTGGCTACTGTAGTAAATTTCGAGAATGGCCTAGATTTGAGTGATGTGTCACCATCTTAACCACTCATTACATTACATAAAAATCAGCCATTTGCCTATAAATAAGACACTATTCACTCATCTTCCTCAAGCTAAAAACGTGGGCATGGGTTCAAGGAAAGCTTTCCAATTTTTCCTTCTTTCTCATAAGAATTTGGATGAAATAGTGATGATTTCTAAGCTCCAAAGCTCACAAAGTAAGCTTCCAAGTCTCATTCTTCCATTATTTTTCAGTTTTGGGCAAAGAAAACAAAATCCAAATTCACACCTTGCATACCCAGTAGTTTGAATTTATTTAATTAGCATTGAGAGCATGGTTAGTATGTAATTTTGAACGTGTTATGATGGTATTAACATGGAATGAAGTTTTGTGTGTATGAATGTGATGGGGGATTTTACTTGGTGATTTAATGATCCTAGATTATGGTTTGTGTTTGGGTTGATGTTATGAATTGGGTTTCTGTCAAGTTGAGTTGAGTTTAAATGAGGGTGTTGAAGTTACATTGGGCAGTGGCGATGGAGAACTGGTATCTGGCCCTGCAATCAGGCTAGCGTCGCGACACTCACGGGCTAATATCGCGACGCTGAACATGTGAATGCCCTCTATCTCGAGTCGGTCATGTGGAGACTTGGGTCGGTCGTGTGGAGACTCTAGTCAGTCGTGTGGAGACTCGGGTCAGTCATGTGGAAGACTCGGGTAGGTGGTGAGGAAGCCTCAGGTCGGTGATGAGGAAGTCTCTGGTCAATCGTGTGGAGACTCAGGTCCGTCGTGTGAAAGCCTCATGACTGATTATGTGAGTGTCGTGATGCCCAATACCTAGCATCGCGACGCGGAACGTGAAATGCTCTCTACCTGAGTCTACTAGTGTGGACGTCGCGACGCTCCTGACCCGACATCGCGACGCGTAACAGAAACAGATTCATTTCATTTCAATTTCAACTTAGGATGTTAGATGCCACCCTAGGGATTTTGTATCAGCACATATACACACATTATGTCATGTTACAATCATAATTCATGACTTTTATACTAATTAAGTTTATCAATTATAGATCATCGTAGAACCACAACTTCCTTTGGCGAAACAAAGTAATGCCAACGAGATTCCAAATCTGTGAGTGGACTCTTTTCTCAAATTGATTTCTACTTATATGTTTTTGAATTGAGATTTACATTTCAAGCACATACAGTGTTAGCTAAGTTTGATTGCATATTATTTACAAATTGATAATGTTTTTAGAAAGATTGATTTCAAAGCATGATTTTGATGATTTTTGGAGGCATTGGGGAAAAACCCACTTCAGTTGTAACTTGGTATAGATATTGGAATTGACGGTTACTGGATTTGATGGATTCAGAACATGTGCACATGCAGAGCAGGACTAGGGGACAGCGATACATAATGCTCATAGATCCTAGAATTCTGGGCTAGGGGACGACGATACGTAACACCCATAAATCCTAGATTCAGAGTTGAGATGGTAGCATTGATCCACACATTTGGCTCTAGTTCAGTGGCTTGGGTGAAAACGATACGTAACCCCCCAAGACCACTAGATTAGGCGTACGGGAATGACGATACATAACGCCCTCATGCGTCCGATTTTTCAGAGACAGATTTTCAGAGATGAGATTTTCAAAGATATGGTTTTCAAAAAAGATAAGTTTTATTAAAGAGTTTTTCCAGAGAATTCATTTTTATAGAAAGTACTTTCAGAATATTTCAGAAAGAAAGGTTTTCAGAAAATTTTTCCAGAAAGAGAACTGTTTTCAGATAAGAAATAATTTTCAGAAAGATCAGATTTCTTTAAGATGATTTTGATTTCAGTAAAACAAATGTTTCATAAAACATTTCAATTTCAGTTTTAAACTGCCCACTTACTAGGTTATTCAAACGATCTAACCCCCACTCCCAGTGTTTATGTTTTGCAGGTTTACCCGGAGGATTAGCTTGAGATGATGGATATTGATGGTAGTCACTGTTGGTTATTATCTAGGTCCCAAGATCAAACAAGACATGAAATAATGCGTGAATACACCAACGGAGGTAGCGGAATACTCACATCGATCGGTTGAGTCGATTTGGAGACGAATGAAGCCACTTTGCTCACTGTTTTGGTGGTGCCACTGCAGCAGTCCACTGCTCTCACAAATCAGAGTTTGAGCTGAGAAACGGAGCTCCAAGCTTCGTCAAACGGATCCCGGCTCATGGGTGAACCTCCCTACCACCTTCGCAAGACTCGTAAGTGTGCTAGCACTTGGATTTCCACCATGAAAATCCACTCTTGCTTCCCTATATGTCACGCCATTTTGGCTTCAAAAACAGTGAGCATTTCTCACTTTGGGCGTGACTAGAAGGAGAGAAAATGAGAGAGAAGAAATTGTGTAATTAGTTAGTGAAAAGCTTTTCCAAAAAGCTTTATATATTTTTTCATATTTACCAAATGATTAATTAAAATCAAAAGTAAATATTTCCCTCCAAACACTATTTCAACAACTCACATCACTATTCAAATGTCACTTTAATAAAGTGATTTGATGTGTGTCTTTCACTCAATCCATCAATCAAATCAATCAATCACTCAAAGTGACTTTTGATTTGACGCTTGATGTGATGATTGATTTGACGCTTGATGTGACTTGCGTCGCCGCACTTGAATTCGAAATACGAATGCGCTCGCCATCACACTCGGGCTCGGGTTCGTTAATTCCAAATTAACGATTTTTCCGTCGCGTCGTAATTAAATGATTACGCCTAGCGAATTCACTATTCACGTCGCTAACGAATTAATTCTAAATTAATTCGTTCGCCCGAATTAAAATCTAATTTTAATTCCACGTCGAAATCTAATTTCATTTAATATATCGAATATATTAATTTACCGATTAATTCCAAATTAATCATTATCTCTCTCTAGACGATATTTTATCCTAGATAAAATATCTCCGTAATTAATCCTAGATTAATTTTCTCTCTCTTCTATATAATCCCAGATTATTTAAGAGTGCGAGTTATGCGTCATCGGTGGATTATCGGGAAGCGACCCATGAGATCCCCGGATAAGTTGGCAGTAAATACGGTCGTCGGTGTATCCGAATCACGTACGTACCAAGTACTACGTTCTACCGATTTACGAGACAAGGTCGACTCCTAGCAAAACACCAAGTCTTCCCAATTCTCCGGACATATCCATATAGAATATACAAGGATCTATATCAAGCGTAGTATACTAATTGTATTGTGCATATCGGTCCAGTATCGGATAGTCACGTGCTAGGGCTGGGGCTGGATAAGTGTCTGCCCCGTCCGAAACACATATCGGATGTCTGGTAACATAGTCTCTATAATCGGATATTTATGACCTGGTCACAATATCCCGATTGGATGCGCATCACTCAAGAGCACTAGTACCGTATCCTGCGTGACATCATCTCCACTATGACTGAAGTGATACTTCCGTCTCGACATCACACCCAATACACTACGACTCTCTGATAAACCCAGAAGTGGTGTACGCAGAATCGGTTAAAGCCCTGTACCACCAAGACCAAAGTCTATCGATTATCGTAAGTATTAGCGATGTAAGTCTCAGGTTAAGACTATACACACCTACCTTGATTTCGGCCTCCCATAGACACATAGTCATAATACCAATGGGATTCCGAGGGGTATATCCAGAGCGAAGCTGTTTCCCGTACCATCGGTGAAACACGACCTCCTATCGCACTTGCATAAGTATCCAATACTTATATATATGAGAACTATGCCGTTGTGCCCTCACAACGCGCACAAATGCAATACTAGCCTATTCCGCATTATCGATGTCCAGTCTCGATAATACTCCGGCTAGGGATATTTAATGATTAATCCTTCGGGGACTGATACTGTCTCATATCATTCTCAATCCAGGAACTAATCATAGGGACCTCTCTTCATTTATATATCTATGGTGATCTAATCACAAATGATGAGAGTGCAATTTCCTTGTCACATAGTTAATTTGCTACAACAACACAATGATCTGTGCAAATAGTGACGCTATGGGTCATTTTGTCCAACAATCTCCCACTTGGCTCATAGCCAGTCACTCAAGTGTCCCACACCCGAACTATGTACGGTTCGCTCAAATTGCTGAGAAAGGGTTTTCATCAGCGGATTTGTTTGATTATCGTTTGACGCGATTTATACGATCATCACATCGCCACGATGTATGATCCGAACGAATCAGATGATATAGAAGTATATATCTGGATCGTCGATGAGACCTTTAATTCCTTAGCCTGTGCTGACGCCTAGCTCAGTTGCTAACAGAACTATATCTAATCTAATTAGATTTATTTTTGATCCAAATGGCTTCTATTGCTGCCTCAGCTGCAGCAATAATCCGCATTTGTTGTTTATTCGGCAACAGTTATCTTGCTCGGAAGATTTCCAGCTCACTGTCCCAGTGTTCAAACTTTTATAGTACCGTAGTATTTAATTGTTTGGAAACTTGCAGCAGTGATCCCAGTCACTTCAAGTTCTCCTTCTCCATAGTTTAAGATAGCATCTTTAGTTCTCTGAGATACTAACAGATGTTCTTAATTTCAATCCAGTGACTATCACTTGGATTGACCCGATCGTGACTCTATATGCTCGAAGCGTATGAGACACCAAATAAAGTACATTTTAAATGTACTTTTCCCAGAGAGTGTTAACAACTCCAAATCTATCCCAGTAGATCTTTATTCCTTGAATAAAGGTTGTTACTCCCCAGAATTCTACGGAGAATTTCTATTGAAAGAATATCTATGAAATCCAAGCTTTCACCAATTACTTTATTGGGAATTTAACTGTCAGTGCGCTCTCCCACTAACCTCCTTATATACACAAGAATTATTTCGTTTTGATTCAAATCATAAACCATTATGATTATTTCAAAACGACAGTTCCAAGAACCTTATGCTTGCATTCAATCCAAACATGGATCGAATAACCCGCAAACCTTGTTTGTCGGTTATACAAAATCGTCAGGATGTTGTAAACATCCTCCAAAAGGTTTCCTTTTCAGGAAAGCGATTTTGATCTATAACTGACACATTTCATAAATGAAATACGCAGTTATCAACAAGCATCTTCAAAATGGATTTACCATGGCAACAGGTAAAAGGTTGAATCGTTATTAACACAATGTTGATAACGATACCTTTCCGTCAAAAGCCCAGCTTTGTACGTTGGTATGTTGCCTTCCATGTATGTCTTCCTTGAAGACGTTTAAAGTACCAATAGGCACAATGCCTTGTGGTACAACAACTAGTATCCAAAATAGTTGTTCTACATGGAATCCATTTCGGACTTATAGCACTTTGCCATAATAGGGAGTCGATACCTCGTATCACTTCCTCAAAACGTAGTCGGTGGATACACCTTAATAAGATTGACATCTTTATGAGGTTAGATCAGAAACCCATACCCTAGGTTGTTTTCTGACTCTATCCGATCTACGAAGTTCTTGTGTATTTGAAGATTAATGGTATAGATTCATCATAGATGAACTATTCGTGTTCCATTAAGGACTTCGTGCCTAGAACAGTATTACTCCGATTTTCATCGAGTATCACTATCCTCCCACTGACCACTGCATATCGGTATTCCTCTCAGGAAAAAATGCATGGTGAGCAACAATCACATTGTTCTCATGTGAGATTTATAAGTACTATACTTATGGTTTCCCTTAGGATAACCTATATTGGCACTTATCCAATTTGGGTCTTTTAGTTTGGTATCATCCAAACGTTATGCCTGGCATACCCAAATTATCAGGAATGAGAAACCTCGTTTCTTCCCTGTTGATATCCTACATGACATCTGTCAAACAGATTTATATGGAACCTTATTCTAAATAAGTTTTGCACTGTTAATACATATCCTATTGAAGGAAACAGTAGCTCAGAGCGACTCGTGATAAACCTTATCATGTCCAACAAAATTCGGTTTTTAGTTCGGACACACCGTCTAACTGACGTGTCTCGGGAGGAGTCTTCATTTGAAAGAATACTGTACTCTTTCATGTACGTATGAAACATACTGCTTAAGTATTTTCCATTACGGTCTTACCGTGGCGGAATAATACTATAGCCGATCTGTTTATTTACTTCGTGTCGAAACTTTAAAGTTTCCGATTTGTGTTCTTCAAAAGAAACACATAACCATAACGTGATGCCACATCCGTTAAGGTCACGAAATATTCATGTTCACATCTAGTCTAGCTAGATATGGGCCCACTTACTTTACCATGAATAGGGCTAACAGATCGGTGGCCCTTATACTATTACCAAGTAAATAGTATTTTAGGTACTTTACCTAATAAACTAGATTCGCAGACCTTATTTGAATAGTCAAATCAGTCCTAGTACCCACTCTTCAAAAGTGTGGATATACGAGTCTCGTTTAATTGTGTCCTAGACAACAATGCCACAAATAAGTCTCTATTGATCAAATCAATTTGAGCTATTTATTTGTCATTTTTATATGTTTGAGATTTTATTATATTCAAAATATAAATTCTGTTATTCACATCTAATGTGTTTATCTCAGTATCATCTTTATATAATAAAACACTTTAGTGTTCTAGAATATAAAGGTTTATCCGCAACGGATTAAACACTGATATAGAGATAATGTCTCTAGTCAAACTAGTTACATTATAACAGTTCCTAATTTAAGTACATACCCAAAGGGTAGTTCCTAAACTTAGGTATCTACGGTCGAAACAGCGACTTTCGTCCCGTTTCCGATTCGCAGAGAAATCTCGGCTTGAAGTCAGTATCCTGCTCATAGCGGATTCTGAACATCAATACAATATTTTATGTACCACACTAAGTATTTAAAATCCAATTTCAATACTAGTAGTGAACATAACTTTGACAAATATTTTTAAAGTTAGAGCCTCGCCCTTTCTTTAATTCCTTCGTGTCTTCCATATCCAAATGGTAGTCAATTGGGATATGTCAATTATCTTTTCAATATTTCACAAACCTTTGGCCAAGCCTTGGGTTTTAGAATATCAAAATGATGTGCACCTTGTGCAACTTGCTCAATTGTAAACTTTGACTTTTCTCCACTAGAATAGTCAATTAATTCTCCAAGAATTATTAATTGCAATTTTAATACCTTTTAAATCTAAAGATAGATTTATTGTCAAGTATATTAAATTAAGCACTAAAGTCATCATCACATAAATCTTCCAAAGATTTTATGCTCTACTATTTGCTTAATTATGGGCTTAGATATAACAAGTTATTTTATCCAATAAAGTAACCTATTATTAATTCCCAATGAAAATTAAATCATTTAAAACATTTAATCCAAGGATTATATATTTTAAATATTCAACTTTTCAATTTTCTTGATTTCAATAGTCCAACTATTTAATCAATTTAATAAAGTACTATTTATTATAATGATTACAATAATCCAATTATTTAATCAACTATAATTTTAATTCAATTATATTGATTACTATAATCCAATTATAAAATCAACTATATATCGAATGAGTTTGTATATAGTCCAACTATATATATATTTAAAACAACATAAATATTAGTCCAACTAATACTTTTGATTAATATGACGAGTAAAATATAGATGAGCGCGTTTAGCGAGTATTCGAACGAATGTTGCAAATTCAATACTTGCCTCCCACTATTTTTCGTCGAGCCTCTAACCCTCTGTCGAGTACTCGGGAAACCGTGTTTCCTAGTGGGCTAGGATCCCGTTAAATATCACACAATCTTGACTTTGGCCAACAAATTGTATGATAATTAACTAGGTAGATCTCGAAGATCAATTGGATCTCATCCAACTCCTAGATCCAGTAGGTGGACATCCAAGTCCCAAACATATATCTAATATATGCCTATATATTGAATATATACCCTAACCTTTTTCCTCTGAATCAACTAGGCCTTGGCTTTGGCACAACAAACCTAGTGATCCCATTCAAGCGCGGACCCATTGACATGGAAGCTTCGTAATCAATGTCAATGGACAAGAAGTGGTCTTGACTTTGGCCAACAAACCACAACTTGGACACGACACCGATATGGAACAAAGCCTCGTGATTAAAACACATCTTCGACGGACAAGGGCTTGACTTTGGCCAACAACCCCTGCCAATCTCGGATCTTGAGCAAGAATCACTTAATGGAAGGAAAATAAATGCTTAATATTTAACGAGGGTTTTTCGCGTGCAAATTGGCTACCAATTTAATTATCTTTGTTAAGGTCTCATCATCATACACCCTTAAACATGCATTCTAAATACATAATAAAGCGAGTATGAAAATAAATAATAATGATATGCGGATGGATACTTTACACATTGATCCTAGATCAAATCTCTCACTTTCTCACTCAAGCTAGCACTTGTATTACTTCTACCCGTTACACTACACTTCTAAAGAAACCTCATTTACATGGAGGGGAATAGGTGAGAAGAGAATACAAAGAGAATGAAGGTGATAAGGCTGGACACGCAGGTCCAATTTAATAAATCGAATTTATTACAACAATTTCTAAAATTGCCCCACCCAACTAATATCCATCCGATACATTATTCATACAACACAACCACGTATTCACACAAAAGCATGCTATCAATCAATCTAATCAAATTAATTAATCTGATAATTAAGTGATCATCCAATGTTCAAACAACGATTTGATTTTGTTCGAGTCAAACTCGTTTTTGCGAATAAGTACTTAAAGTACGAATTCATGAATTAAATTAAACTACATCATTAAATCTAATTTAACATGTATTTAATACTAATTCACTATTCAATTCCAAATTAAATATTACACTTTTATTTAATAAACCTTTTACGATTTAAATTCCAAATTTAATCGTAACGCGTCTCAAAGACCGATTAACGTCCAACGTCAATTCAATTAAAGTCCAATGGGCTTTTAATTGATTTCTTAAGGCGTGGACTTTTGGTCAACTCGGGTCAAACCGATAACCAAAGTCC
Organism: Zanthoxylum bungeanum; assembly: GCA_019454045.1. Classification (NCBI taxonomy): domain Eukaryota; kingdom Viridiplantae; phylum Streptophyta; class Magnoliopsida; order Sapindales; family Rutaceae; genus Zanthoxylum; species Zanthoxylum bungeanum. The sequence continues at coordinate 207,955 of SKCR01029293.1, forward strand.
AATCCGAGATTTACCCCATAAGCCCATAAATCAATCTTGGCCCATTAGGCCCAATTGAACTTTAAAGGTTCATTAGTCGCATTTGGGCTTTATGGTTAAGGTTTTGGGCCCAATTGGATCCAATCCATTTGGCCTAAACCCAACTTGATAAAATCAAGCCCAATAATCCCAATTACAACATTAAAGTCCAATTTCCAAAATTAGGCCCAATTAATTAAATATACAAAATCCAATTTCATATTCAATTAACCTAAAGTGTATTACATGATTAATCAACTAAATCAATATTTCTAAAACACCATATTAGTCAAAATTAATCATGCTCATTATCATTATCATATGTCCAACACCAAATGAAAAAATCAAACCCATTACATGCTTTAATGCTCTCGGCCAAAGGATGGATTTTGTGTCCGATTTGGTTTCAATCCAATCGAACCCACAATCGACATTAAATCAACATCCTAAATGATTTCATACACATCCAATGTCATAAAATCAAAAAATACCAAGACATTATTAAGGCATAATCAATTCGGCCAAGGGGAAAAATTAGGGATTTATGTTCAATTCAAAATTCAATCCAATTGACCTTAAATTAACATCATCCTAAATGATTCTAATTCATCTAATGAATCAAAATCAAAAATTCCAAGAATTAAAAATTTCCTTTAAATTCGGCCGACATCAATATTTTGGGGAAAATTATTCCAAATCAATTTTCATGAAATTGATCCAATCAAACTTCAATTCAACATCATTTAAACATGCTCAATCAAACAATTTAACTAAATCACGCTCAAAATCAATTTACCCAAATTTTAAGCCCTACAATTTCATGCTTGAACCTATAGCTCTTGATGCCATTGTTGGTTATTATCTAGGTCCCAAGATCAAACAAGACATGAAATAATGCGTGAATACACCAACGGAGGTAGCGGAATACTCACATTGATCGGTTGAGTCGATTTGGAGACGAATGAAGCCACTTTGCTCACTGTTTTGGTGGCGCCACTGCAGCAGTCCACTGCTCACAAATCAGAGTTTGAGCTGAGAAACGGAGCTCCAAGCTTCGTCAAACGGATCCCGGCTCATGGGTGAACCTCCCTACCACCTTCGCAAGACTCGTAAGTGTGCTAGCACTTGGATTTCCACCATGAAAATCCACTCTTGCTTCCCTATATGTCACGCCATTTTGGCTTCAAAAACAGTGAGCATTTCTCACTTTGGGCGTGACTAGAAGGAGAGAAAATGAGAGAGAAGAAATTGTGTAATTAGTTAGTGAAAAGCTTTTCCAAAAAGCTTTATATATTTTTTCATATTTACCAAATGATTAATTAAAATCAAAAGTAAATATTTCCCTCCAAACACTATTTCAACAACTCACATCACTATTCAAATGTCACTTTAATAAAGTGATTTGATGTGTGTCTTTCACTCAATCCATCAATCAAATCAATCAATCAATCAATCACTCAAAGTGACTTTTGATTTGACGCTTGATGTGATGATTGATTTGACGCTTGATGTGACTTGCGTCGCCGCACTTAAATTCGAAATACGAATGCGCTCGCAATCACACTCGGGCTCGGGTTCGTTAATTCCAAATTAACGATTTTTCCGTCGCGTCGTAATTAAATGATTACGCCTAGCGAATTCACTATTCACGTCGCTAACGAATTAATTCTAAATTAATTCGTTCGCCCGAATTAAAATCTAATTTTAATTCCGCGTCGAAATCTAATTTCATTTAATATATCGAATATATTAATTTACCGATTAATTCCAAATTAATCATTATCTCTCTCTAGACGATATTTTATCCTAGATAAAATATCTCCGTAATTAATCCTAGATTATTTTCTCTCTCTTCTATATAATCCCAGATTATTTAAGAGTACGAGTTATGCGTCATCGGTGGATTATCGGGAAGCGACCCATGAGATCCCCGGATAAGTTGGCAGTAAATACGGTCGTCGGTGTATCCGAATCACGTACGTACCAAGTACTACGTTCTACCGATTTACGAGACAAGGTCGACTCCTAGCAAAGCACCAAGTCTTCCCAATTCTCCGGATATATCCATATAGAATATACAAGGATCTATATCAAGCGTAGTATACTAATTGTATTGTGCATATCGGTCCAGTATCGGATAGTCACGTGCTAGGGCTGGGGCTGGATAAGTGTCTGCCCCGTCCGAAACATATATCGGATGTCTGGTAACATAGTCTCTATAATCGGATATTTATGACCTGGTCACAATATCCCGATTGGATGCGCATCACTCAAGAGCACTAGTACCGTATCCTGCGTGACATCATCTCCACTATGACTGAAGTGATACTTCCGGCTCGACATCACACCCAATACACTACGACTCTCTGATAAACCCAGAAGTGGTGTACGCAGAATCGGTTAAAGCCCTGTACCACCAAGACCAAAGTCTATCGATTATCGTAAGTATTAGCGATGTAAGTCTCAGGTTAAGACTATACACACCTACCTTGATTTCGGCCTCCCATAGACACATAGTCATAATACCAATGGGATTCCGAGGGGTATATCCAGAGTGAAGCTGTTTCCCGTACCATCGGTGAAACACGACCTCCTATCGCACTTGCATAAGTATCCAATACTTATATATATGAGAACTATGCCGTTGTGCCCTCACAACGCGCACAAGTGCAATACTAGCCTATTCCGCATTATCGATGTCCAGTCTCGATAATACTCCGACTAGGGATATTTAATGATTAATCCTTCGGGGACTGATACTGTCTCATATCATTCTCAATCCAGGAACTAATCATATGGACCTCTCTTCATTTATATATCTATGGTGATCTAATCACAAATGATGAGAGTGCAATTTCCTTGTCACATAGTTAATTTGCTACAACAACACAATGATCTGTGCAAATAGTGACGCTATGGGTCATTTTGTCCAACAGTCACTAGGGTATTGGTTTGTAACATCCCCCTTCGGGGAATGCCACCGACAGGGAATAGGTCGTCCTATCCCCATAAGCCTCTGACTGTGAACCACACTACAGAACTCATCTCAACACGAACTCATACAAAGGGACCTTTGCCCAACACCGCAACACAAAATGTACTTTAATACTTGTATTATATACTCAATATTGTTCATCTTTACAACTCTGTTCATAAACATTCTTAACTCATTATAAGACTTATATATTACTAATGACTGAAAAATGACTTTACTTAACATTGACAGTGCTGAAACTATGTACATGACCTGGTAGACTCAAACCCCCTAGTGACTCATCAGTATCAATCCTCTCAAGCTCTTCCTCCGGGTAGACCTGTAAAACAAAACACACTGGGAGTAGGGGGTTAGATCATTTGAACGACTTAATGAGTGGACGATTTTAAACGAAATCTGAAATACTTATAAAACATTCATTTTCTATAATCGAAAACATTTATGGGAAACTAATCATTTCTGAAAGCTCTTTCAAATATCCTTTTCTGAAACTTTTCTGGAAATCTTTTATGTCTATAAAACTCTAAAATCCTCATAAAACAGTTTCTTTTGCTAACTCTTTAATAAAACTTATCTTTCCTGAAAATCACATCTCTGAAAATCTTATCTCTGAAAATATGTTTCTGAAAGTCGATCACTGAAAACCCATCTCTGAAAAACCTGACGCATAGAGGCGTTACGTATCGCCGTCCCCCATACTCCTAACTAGTGGTCCTGCGGCGTTACGTATTGCCATCCCCAAGCCACTGAACTAGAGCCAGTAGTCCTGATCCATACTGCTACCTGACCTTGAAACTAGGGTCTAGGAGCGTTACATATTTCCGTTCCCCTAGCCCGGAATCTAGGATCTGGGGGCGTTACATATCGCCATCCCCCATCTCTGCTCTACATGTGCATATGTTATATGTCAATTCCATAAGTTACAGCTTGAGGTGGGTTTTTCCCTCATCCTCTAAAAATCATAAAATCATGCTTTTAAAATCATACTTCTTAAAACATTCTCTTTCATGAAATAACTGTAATAAAATCGGCTAACGCCCTATGTGAGTAAAAATATGTCTTTTCCTAAAACAATATAAATAAAAAGTCAACTTAAAAAGAGAGTGTCCACTCACCGATTAACCTTATTACCAATGATCTTAGATGCGACTGGGAAGATTCTTGTGGAAAAGTTAACTCATCATGTATTTGAGTATAGTTATCATATTTAAACGAATAAGCTAATCATTATCCAAATATGAAACCTTTGATGTATGCTAATATGAAACCTTTGGAGTGCCCTCTAACTTTTAGAATGGAATTGAAATGGCTAAAATGGTAATGAGAAAATGGCATCGCGTCACATTTCGTGTCACGATGCCCACTCAGGCAGAATCGAGACAGAGAGCATCCTCTGCTCGGTGTCACGATGCTAGATGCTAGACTTCTCGATGCCCATATGAGCAGGACTGAGACAGAGAACATCTTCTGTTTCGCCTCGTGATGCTCACACGATAAAATTGAAACGGAGGCCATCATCCTATTATGTATCACGATATTAGCCTGTTGGCGTCATTACGCTCGCATGTTTTTAGGCTCAAACATTAACTTCCCAATCTCTAACTTATCCAAATGCACTTCCATCATCCCCAAATTACAACCTTCATATAAACAATTCCTTAAACATCAATATTCATGCATGTTAAAGCAACATTCCATTATCAAAGTAACTTTTTAATCTCATAACTTTTAACTTAGCTCCATGTCTAGCATCTAATAAACTTGGATCATTTCTTAATAAATTCATTTCCTAGTTGATTATCCACCTTAATGAAATCACTAACATGCCAACAACACTACCATACCATTATATCACCAAAATTCCATAACCTAATTTTTTGGCCAAAATTTCCTTACCTCCATTCACTTGCTTTCCTTCACCCATCAAGTCTTCCAAGCTTGATATTCTTCTTAACTTTTTGTGGGGTGATTTTTAATTGCTTCACCTGAAAAATTTGGTGGGGAAATGGCTCTTCTTCATTTTCTCTTCTCCCTGCTTTCTCTTCACGTTTTCTCTCTCTTTCAAATTCTAGATATGAGTGAATAATACCCCTTATTTATAATAGAGGTTGATTTGGCTAATTTCTATAATTTTTAATGAAAAATAATCAGAACTTTTAAGAGATTTTGAGAATTCTCTAAATTCATCCTCGAGTACTATTCATCCAGATTTGTTAGCTACATTTTAGCATGTTGATTTTGGGAACATTCTCAACACGAAAGTTATAGGTCTCGATCTTATATTTCCGACGATATAAAATCCATAAAAATCAAAGTTCATATGGAAAAGTTACGGACCAAATATTAAGGGTTTTTCAGAATAGAACATCAAGTAAATTCTGTATCGGTATCAGAGAAAATTTATCGAATGTTCAAAAAGAAAATCCCGTGCATATACTTGTTTAGACATGATTTATATCATGTATTATGCCCCCTATAATGTAGTTATAACATCCTGGTAATCTTGACGACTAATTCATTATGGGACGCATGATATATGATATAAATTATGTTCAAACACATATACACTCATGAAATGACTTTGGGAACAATCTGCAAATTCTTCGTAATTCCGATACGAAATTGTATGATGTTCTACTCTGGACAGCCCTTTTCATACAAACATCAATTTTTATGAATTTTATATCGTCGAAACGCTAAGACCGAGACCTATAACTTCCTCCTTGAATATTTTTCCAAATTCGAAACAAAAGTAGGTTAAAAATACAACTAAAAAATTTGGATGAATAGTAACTACGGACCTATCTAGAGAATTCCACATTTCTCTCAAAAATTCAAATTTTTCTTCAAATCAAAATATTATAAATTAGCCAAATTATCCCCTACTATAAATAAGGGGAACTATTCACCTATCCTCAATATTTGGAGGGAAAAAGAGAGGCGTGAGAAGAAAGAAGAAGAAGAAAGGAAGAAGAAGAAGAAATAATAAGGAAAGAAGGGGGAAACAAATACAAATCCTCCCAAAATAAGCTAAGAAGAAGAAAAACAACCATGAAAGACTTGATGGATGAAGGAAATCAAATGAAATGAGGTAAGGTTAACTTGACCCAAATCTTGGATTGAGAAATTTTGATGATATGATGCTATGTTGAGGTTAGTGACATACTATGGGTTGCATTTAGTGGTATATTGAACATGTAAATTTACTGTATCAAGAAAGGTCTAAATTTTTGGAAATTCTAAAGTTGAGCTAAAGAAAAGTTATGAAGTTGAAAGTGTATTTTGATAATGGAATATTGGTTTAGCATACATGGATGTTGAAGTTTAAAGAAATGCTTGTATGAAGGTTATGGTGTGAGGGTGTTAGAGATGCATTTGAAGAATTAGACATTGAAGTGATGATAATTAGGCCTGAAAACAGGCGAGCGTCGCGACGCCAATTGGATAACGTCGTGACGCACAACAGAATTGCGGCCTCTATTTTAGTTTTATCGTGTCCCAGTGTCGCGATACGAAACAGAGGAAGCTTTCTGTCTCATCCATGCTCATGTGCGCGTCATGACACGCAAAGCTCGACGTCATGATGCGATACATAGGAAGCTTTCTGCCTCAACCCTACCCGTGTGAGCATAACGACCCGTAACATCTAGCATCACGACGCGTGGCCATTTCCCAGGACTAGGTTTTAGCCATTTCAATTTCAACCTAGGATATTAGAGACCACCCAAAAGGTTTCGTATCATCTTATATACACGCTTTATGACATGTCACAAACATAGTACATCATGTAGTGATTATAGATTAATTGAATTGAGAAGCTTAGTATAAGTTCTGAAACATGTTCTATAACTCATTTTCTATTCTAGTGTATCGATTCTAGATTATCGGCAGGAACCCCCAAGTGCTTCGATGAGATGGAAAAAAGCCAGTCAGATTTCAACTGTGAGTGGATCCTTTTCCCAATCTGGTTTTATTTAAAAGTTTTTGAAGTAAGAATTACATTTAAAAGCATATAGGGCGTTAGCCAAAGTTTGATTTCAGTTATGTTTCGATTGATGATGATTTAGAAAGATTATTTTCAAAAAGTTTGAGTTTTATGATTTCGAGGCATGAATGAAAAATCCACCTCAGTATACAACTTGACTAAGTTATGGAATTGATGGATACAGATATCGTGTACACACGCAGTTTAGGACTAGGGATGGCAGATGCCCATAGATCATAGATTCAGAGTCTGGAGGGTAGCATAGATCCACACCCTGGCTCCAGATTTGTGGCTTGGGGGATGACGATACGTAACGCCCCAAGACCACCAGATTTTAGGGCTAGGGGGACGGCAATACGTAACACCCCTAGACCCTAGTTTAAGGGACAAGATAGTGGTATGCATTGGGGGACAGTGATACATAATGCCCCATTTTATCATGGATTTGCACACATGGCTCTAGTTGAGGCGTATGAGGGGACAACAATACGTAACGCCCCCATGCGTCAGGTTTTTCAGTAGACATTTAGATACAGATTTTCAGAGACAGACTTACAGAAAAGATGTTTTAAGAAAGAGTTTTCATAAGAAATTGATTTATGAGAATTTCAGAGATTTACATAATAAAAGCAATTTTCAGAAAAGTTTTCCAGAAAGAAAGTTATTTTTAGATAATGAAAGAGATTTCAGAAAAGATGATTTGAGATGAATTTGGTTTTAGAACCTTTGATTTTCAAAAAAAACATTTTAGTACATTTTTTTAAACTGTCCAATCACTAGATCGTTCAAACGATCTAACCCCCCACTCCTAGTGTTTTGTTTTGCAGGTTTACCGAGAGGATGAGCTCAGGAGGATGGATACTGATAGCAGTCACTGAGGTGTGGAGTCCACTAAGTCAAGTCAGAGAGAGATAGAGTATAGTCATAGTCACAGTAAAATCATTTATAAGTCATTATATTGAGTAAAGATGTCCATAAGTTATGTTGAAATTTTTAGTGTTAAAGAGTAAACTGTTATGAGCACTGAGCTGCATTACATGTTGTTAAGTCAGGGCAATGGTCCATATTGCATGAGTCACTAATTTAAGAAGAGTTAGTAATGGTGATCATAGTCAGATAGTTAGAGGCTCATGGGGATAAGTCAGCCTATCCCCTGCCGGTAGCATCTCCTGAAGGAGGATGTTATAAAGATAGTATCAGAGCATAGTCTAGGGAGTCAGTGATTGCAGTGGGTAGAGTGCTGGGGTACTAGTATGCGAGGCATGTAGGGGTTTTATGGCGAAAATCCGGTAACGCAGCGGAAACGCGAAAAATCAAAATTTTTCGATTTCCAAATTTTTCTTGGATCAATTAAATAAACGTATTTATTTAATTACCCAATTATCAAATTCTGAAATTTTACACAAGAAATCAAATTTCTTGGTAATTGCCACATAAGTTTACAAATTGATCATTTTAGTCTTAAAATTGTCAAATAAAATTTTGGATGATTTTGAATCATTTCTAAAATGATTTACAACACATCAAAATCAGATTGCGACAAAATCCCCAATTGTTTTGCAAATTGCAGAACACACCCAAATTTTTCATTTTTTGCAATTTGGTCTATTTATGTTCAAAACATGTCAAGATCAAATCTAATCAAATCAAAAATTAATATGCATCATATACACACCATAATACATCACATATATGAAAAGCCCCAAATTTGGAAAGGGTTAAGAACCCTAATTTTACAATTTCTTCAAGTTTAAAAATTTTACCAAATCAATTAAATCCAACACTTTAATTCAAACTTTACCACACCAAATAAGTCTCACCATCATGAAACAACTCAAGAACAATTACAGGTCATCAATGAGTGGCTTAGTAACTCTAGAATGATAATTTGATTATCAAATAATCAAAAGTGAGCTAATGAAACCATTTCAAGCTTATACATGCTTTCATCTTTCAAATAAGTTCTTAACCAATTAAAACACAAAATAAAAGTTTAGAGATAACATCCTAGCAACACATATTGAAGCTAAGCATGATAGAAATATTTTATAAGTTGAGAGATTTAAAGAAAAACTTACAAAAATCATTTATTTCAAAGCTTTCCTCTTTGATCTTCAACTTTTTCTCTCAACTCTTTTGTGTTTATTTTTGGTAACTTGTTAACCTTAACCTAATGAAAATGAAACAAAACAATATATACTCTACAATTTTTCCCTTGGCCGAAAATTATGTATACATAAATATCTAGATATTATTTTTTGTTTCAATTAATTTTGCTTTATCAACTTGTGTAAATAATCATTAAACCATTTAATGATTTTCAAAAGGTCAAATAAAGCAACTCATGGCATTTCCAAAAAAATATCAAAACTTAAGATATTTATATTTTTAATTAATTTAATTATTTAATAATTAAATAATTAAATAATTATTTAAATATAAATATTTTAAATATATGTATTATATTTACTTTAAATATCCAAATACATATATATTTATGATATAAGTCAAATATCACAATTTGACATTTAATTAATGTGTATTTAATAAAATCTATCATTAAATAAAAATACACAATGATTAGGAAATGACGATTAGGTCTCATCGCATGTATTTTTCGTTTAACCTTTAAACGACTTATAAATAAGAAATTGGATTTCGTGTCCATAATATATCCCAGAGATATAGATGTAAACGTCAAATCTCTATGGGGACAATCCCATCGACGTCTCTATTAGCAATCTCTAAAAGAACACTTAGAACTAATTTCTAAAGTGTACCACAGGCCCATGGTTTTAATCTGATTGCTAATCATATATGGACTACCTATTCTCTGTCCACAGAACTGACGGATCCTATCTCGACACACACAGGACACCCTGAGGATCTGTCCACACCCAACAAACAGACGGAGGTCTAATTTGAATAGATCGGTGATGTAACTGCCATCTAAGTGTGGAAGATGTCTCATGTGCCCACAATGGTATCTCAAGTCGAAGAATCACAAATGCTACTCAACCCGAGAAGATTCTTATTGACGTTAGTGTACCATCTATTAAGAATCTTCGGTAAGTCGTTCAGTATTTATCCGCTATAAACACTGAAATACAACGGGGAATTGGCGCTCTGAGCACCAACCCCAACAAAATCTCTCACTTGCTCTAGTGTCAATATCGATTGTATCTAATACCCATCGACTCCACATGTTTATCAAATAACTTCGGAGGTATGGCCTTTGTAAGCGGGTCTGCTATATTATCTTCACTCGGTACCTAGGACACCATAATATCCCCTCGTGACATAATCTCTCGAATGATGTGGTACTTGCGTTCCACATGCTTCGACTTCTGATGTGCCCTCAGTTCCTTTGCTTGTGTAATGGCTCCAGTAGTATCACAATATAACAGAATCGCATTCTCGATACTTTGGACCACTCCCAATTCTGTGATAAAGTTCCTAATCCATACAGCTTCCTTTGCAGCTTCAGAAGCTGTAATATATTTGCCTCTGTGGTGGAATCTGCTGTTGACCCCGATTTGGAACTCTTCCAACAAACAACACCTCTATTAAGGGTAAAGACGAATCCAGATATAGACATTCTATCATCGGGATTCGATTGGAAGTCGGAATCCGTATACCCATTAACTTACAGTTCACTTCCTCCATAAATAATCAACATATCCTTAGTACCTTTAAGATACTTCAGGATATGTTTAATGGTCCTCCAATGGTCATTACATGGATTAGACTGATATCTACTAGTTACGCTAACAGCGAAACTGATATCAGGCCTAGTACATAACATGACATACATTATGCTACCCAAACACGAAACATAAGGTTGGTTAGACATTCTAACATTCTCATATTCTGTTTGTGGACTCATCTTCTTTGAAAGATGAATCTTATGTTTGAACGGTATATTTACTGTCTTACAGTTACCAAAATTGTAATGTTCTAAGATCTTATCTTTGTATGTTGATTGGGATAACCCAATCAGCTTCCTCTCTCTATCTCTATAGAGTTTTGTGATTAAAACATAAGAAGCTTCTCCCAGGTCCTTCATGGAGAAATTCTTACAGAGGTAAGCTTTGACGCCTTGCATTATCCCTATATCATTCCCAATGATTAGGATGTCGTCAACATAGAGGACTAAAAATACCACTATGCTCCCACTGGATTTCTGATACACACAGGATTCTTTCGAATTCTTGAGAAAACCAGACAATCTAATAATCTCGTCGAATCAAAGATTCCAACTTCGTGAAGCTTTCTTAAGTCCATAAAGGGACTTCTTCCCGAGTTTTCGCTGGACGCAAAACCTTCTAGTTGTTCCATATAGATTTCTTCATCAAGAAATCCATTTAGAAAAGCCGTTTTGACATCCATTTTCCAAATCTTATAGTTATGATACGCAGCTATAGAAAGCAAAATCCTAATAGACTTAAGCATTGCTACTAGTGAAAAAGTTTCATTGTAGTCGACGTCAGGTCGCTGCGTGTAACCTTTTTCTACAAGTCGGGCCTTATAGGTTTCAACCTTTCCATCAGGCCAGTGCTTCCTCTTGTAAACCCATTTACAACCGATAGGAACAATTCCTCGGGAAGCGGAACCAAGTCCCAAACTTGATTCTCATGCATTGAGTCTAACTCAGATTTCATGGCACTTTACCACTTCACGGAGTCGATGTCCGATATCGATTCTCTATAGGTAAAAGGATCAGTCTCTTCAACTAAGAGAACATCGAGACTCTTTTCTTGTATCAAATACAAGCGTTCATGAGGTCTAGATATCCTTTGTGACCTATGGAGTGTGGGTAGTGAAGGTTCTTCATCTACTTGAACTTCAGGTCCTTCCGTTGGTTCGTTGTTTTCAGGTTGGACTTCATCAAGTTCAATCTGTCTATGATTACCACATTCTGACAAAAATTCTACTTCTAGAAATTTTTCGAAGCGAGCTACCAACACATTTCGATGCTCGGTATCATAGAACAAATATCCCTTCGTATTCAAAGGATATCCAACAAACCTAAACTTTTACCCTCGAGGCGAAAGCTTATCTTTCTGAGCCATCCTAACATAGGTAGGACAACCCCAAACCTTAATATAATTATGATTCGGTCTCCTACCGGTCCATATCTCATACGGAGTCGTAGGAACATCTTTTGAAGGAATCTTATTCAAAAGATGTGCAACTGTTAAAAGAGAGTAGCCCTATAAGTAATTGGGCAAATCTGTAAAACTCAACATTGATCGAACCATATCCAATAAAGTCTGATTTATCCTCTCAGACACTCCATTGTGCCGTGGAGTACCTGGAGGAGTATATTGAGCGAGAATCCCATTCTCCTTCATATAGTCCATGAACTCACTGCTCATATATTTGCCGCCTCGATCAGATCGAAGGCATTTAATATATTGACTAGTCTGTTTTTCTACTTCATTACGAAACTCTTTGAACTTTTCAAAGGTTTCTGATTTATGTCTCATCAGATAGACATAACCATACCGTGACAGATCATCGGTAAAGGTAACGAAGTACGAATAACCACTGTGAGCAATCTGACTTAGTGGACCACATACATCAGAATGTACGAGTTCCAGTAACTTAGTGGCGCAGTGTCCAACACCAAAAAATGGGGTTTTGGTCATTTTACCCTGAATACATGATTTATAAGTTGGATAGGGTTCAATGGTGAGATTTGGTATCAAACCATTCCTAACCAATTGGGTAAGACGTTTAAGCTTATATGACCTAGCCTCATATGCCAAAGTTCAATATTACTAACTACATGTAAATTACGTTTATTAATCATAGTATTCAAGATAGGGGTGAGAAAAACCGGTTTCGGTTCCGGTTCCCCATGGAACCGGAAGCTACCCGGAAAAATTTGGTTCTGCACTAAGTGGAGCCGGAACCTACCCAATTAAACAGGGTACCCTATTATTCGATTCCAATCTGGTTCCGGTCCGGTTCTGGTCCGATTCCAAATTACCATATTTTAAAATATTTTAATGAAAACTGCATTCCAATACGAGTCCGTAAGGAAAAACGGAGACCAAATCGGAGTGCGGAAGCTCAAGAACGAAGAACATGAAATTTTAGACTTTTAACGCTCGTCAGCCTTATTACCCTTTCTGTTTTCAACTAAATTTTTTGAATGCAGGGTACCCTATTATTCGTTTTGAATGTAGGTACAATATCATTTTGCCCCGGGAAAAAAAGTGATGTCATAGTTGTTTAGCAAAAGAAAGTGAACATAAATTTAAAAAAGAAACTCAATTTTACAGTTATTATAATATGAAATATTCTGATGCAATTGGATGCCTGACTAAGAACTAGATTTTGAAAATTAATCTATTTACTGTGATTGTATCGGGCGTCATTACATAGATATAACATAAACACGAGCTTGATCAAGATTTAAATGAAAAATACCAGACATATCATGCACAGAAGAAGTCATGAGGCAGCTGCGCATGCAGAAATTGCAACTTGAATCTGCCAGAACAACCAACAGAATAGAGGTCATTAGGTACCAAAAAGTTTCAATAACAAGCCCTATAAAGATCAACTAAATTTTTTGAATGCAGCTACCACTCAAATAGTAGTGAAACCGGTTCTATATTCGATTCCAAAAATCGGTTCCATGGTCCAATTCCGGTACCGGTTCCGTTCATTTTGGAACCCGAACCTATCCGGATAAAATCGGTTCCTTCATTTTTGGAACCGAAACCTACCCGATTACAACCAGTTCCGGTTACAATTGGTTCCGGGTAGACCCGGAACCGTTGCTCACCCCTAATTCAAGATATATTTAGAAGTATGCAATGTGTAATAACCATGCTCATTTGGACAACAAAGGATCTGAATATTACGTTTATCATATAAATAATAAAGAACTGTTATTAATATTAACATTATAACCTTCTGTATCTAATATAAAAAGAGATATAATATTTTCTACACATCCTGGTACAACATAGCAATCATACAATAAAAGGCTCCCATTCGGCAAAGAGATTGTTGGACAATTATGACCCATAACATCACAATTTTTAAAAGACATGGTGTTTTTGTACAAATTAACCGTGTGACAAATGAAATTACTCTTTTATCATTTTATAATTGGATTACTTGGATATATAAATGATAAAAGTCCATATGATTAGTACCGGATTAATAAGATATGAGACAATATTAATCCACGAAAGGTTTAATCATTAAATATCCCTAGTCGTAGTATTATCGAGTCTAGACATCGATAGTACGGAATAGACTAGTATTACACTTGTGCGAGTTATGAAAGCTTAACGGTATAGTTCTCATATATTTAAGTATTGGATACTTATGCAAGTGTGATAAGAGAATCTGTTAACCGTTGGACCGGGAACAGCTTCGCTCTGGATAGACCCCTCAGAATCCCATTGGTAGTATGACTATGTGTCTATGGGAATCCGAATCAGGGTAGGTGTATGTGGTCTTAACCTGAGACTTGCATCGCTAATACTTGCGACAATCAGTACGCTTTGGTTTTGGTCGTCCGGAGCTTTAACAGGTTCTATGTACGCCTCCTTTGGGTTTACTGAGAATCGTAGTGTATTGGGTGTGATGTCAATATCGAAGTATCACTTCAGTCATATGGAGATGATGATCACACATGATACAAAACTAGTACTTTAATATGTTGCAGCTATCGGGATAGTATGACATGGAGATGATTATCCTATTACAGAGACTAGTTGCTGATGATCCGATATATGATTCGTACGGGGCAGACACAATTCCAGCCCCAAGCCTAGCATGTGACATCCGATACTGGATCGTATTACGCAATATTTTGTATACTACGCCTGATACATATTATATATTCCTCGTTGAATATTTTTGAAGAATTGGGTAGGCACAGTGTTTTGCTAGAAGCCAACAATGTCTTGTAAATCGGTGAGAATGTAGTACAGGGTACACACATGTCGGATAGTCCGACAACCATATTTACTTCCAACATATCCATAGATCTCTTGGGTTGATTCCTAAAGATTCACCGATGACATTTGACTCGAACAGAATTAATCTAGGATTAATTACAGTAAGAAATAATTTTGGATTAATTACGGTAAGAATTTATTTGGGATTAAATTCGTCTAGAAGAGAGAACGCGTTTAATTTGGAATTAATCGGCAAAGTAAATTTAATAGTTAAATTGGATTTTGCTTTTTAATTTATTTAATTGGGCTAAAATAATATATCGGATATATTAATTGAAATTGGATTTCAATACGGAATTAAAATTGAATTTTAATTCAAGCAAACAAATTAATTTGGAATTATTTCGTAAGCGACTTTCGTAATAATTTTGCTAGGCATTATTACTTAATTAAATTGGATTTAATTACGTAGCGACAGAAAATTCATTTATTCAGATTTAACGACCCGAGCCCAAAGTGTGTTGTACAAGCCAACTTAAATTTGGAATTTAAATTGAGTGGGACCCACATCACTTACATCAACTTGTCACTATTTGTGATGGAAGTTGTTGAGCTTATTAATTGGATTAATTGCTCAACACACTAACCAAAAATAAAGGTGTGATGGAAGTGGTTGGATAAAAAAATTAGATTTATTACAACACACCTTCCAAGTTTGAAAGGATAATTGTCTTTAGAAAACACTAACTATTCACATTTATTCTCTCTTTCTTGCCTTGGCCGAACAAGCTTCTTCTTGTTCTTGAAATTTTGTTGCAAAATTTCATCCTAGCTAGCACTTAAGGAGTCAAAGAAATGTGATAAGGAAACTCACCATTGAGTTTGGAATTCATTTCAAGGGCTTGGAGCTTCTACATCCAAATAAAAAGTTTTGAACTTCAACCGATCAATGTAAGTTTTTTCCGCAAACTTTCTTTATATATTCAAACACGAATCAATGTTTAGAGATCATTGGCATGTCTAGGACACTAACAGAGATCTCACATACTCCCACTATAATTGCATCCAGAGAGTCTCCACTCCTAAAGCGCAACTGCATCTCTCCAGGCTTCAGTTTCTTACTTTCCTTCAGCACCTGCAACGAATGCAAATGTGAACAAGACAAGCAGAATCCAAAATCTAGCTGGATGTAAGAGCTTCACAAGCTAGTGAGATATCAAAAACTGGAAAAATAAATATACCTAATGTAGATGCTCTCTCATTCCTTATCTGGGCAATGTAATCAGGACACTTCCTTTTCCAAGGCTCGACTTTGCTGCAGTGATGGCATTTTTCTTTAGAAGCCCTCTTGGGCTTTGCTATCTTTCCTTGCGATGGAGAACCGAAACCCTTCTTTTTCTTCACTTTCATCTTCTTTCCCTTTGGCCTGGCCTGAGAAGAAGCAGAAAGTGAAGTAGGTTTCAGAGGGTGAGTCGGTACTCCTTTCCTTAGGTCCTCTTCTGCTGTGATCAACATCCTATGCAGCTCATGGTAAGAACAGATAATCCCATTCATGTTGAAATACATCACGAATCGGCGATAAGAAGCTGAGAGCGAACCAAAAATGACACTTTTACTGAGAATGTCAATTAGAGGGAGATTATATTGCCTCAGTTGTTCGATCAAATTGATCAAGTGAAGAACATGTGAGCTCACAGCTTACCCCTCATCCAGTTGCGCATGGAACAGTTCCATCGCAACTTTATGAACAACAATTTGTTCTTGGTTCATATACGATTCTCTTAATCGCATCATCATACTATACGCATCTGTCATGCCATAGTGTTGGTTCTTGAGTCTCGGTGCCGATGATCTTAAGATGTATGATTTAACTTTTAAATCATCATCTTTCCAAGCTTAGAAAACTTGGAGTTCCTTCGGTGTTGCGTCCCCAGATACAGCAAGGGGCAACAGACCCTCGAGTACATATCCCAACTTTTCGGAATCAAGGACAATCCTTAAATCTAAATCCCAATCGGCGAAGTTCTCAGCGCCTTTAAGTTTGTTCGTATCCAACATACGCGCAAATAGATTAGTTGATTGTGCCGCTATTGCAAATCTATTATATAGATTATGAAAAACGGTTAGCACAATATTAAACAGTTTCATATAATATCGAAAGCATTAACTAGATCATGGATTTTTAATCTAAAAATGCCCCTCCCACTAAATCATGCAATACTGTTATCCCAAACAGAAATCAAAGATTTAATAATTAAATTAAATACAAATAGTGAAAAGTGGATCCCATGAATATATTTCAGCTCACAGCTTTGGCACGTTCTCGCCTTCGTATATTCATCAGGTAGACAACTCATTGTCAATCACTCAATAGTGACTCCTGGGTTTCCGGTCCTAGTCGTTTCTCATTGCTTTAACAGGTTCAGTGTACGCCTCTTATGGGTTTACTGAGAATCGTAGTGTATTGGGTGTGATGTTAAGATAGAAGTATCACTTCAGTCATATGGAGATGATGATCACGCAGGATACAGAACTAGTACTCTAATATACTGCAGCTATCAAGATATTATGACAAGGTCATGATTATCCGATTACAGAGACTAGTTGCTGATGATCGATATATGCTTCGTACGGGGCATGCACAATTCCAGCCCCAGGCCTAGCATGTGACTTCCGATACTGGATCGTATTACGCAATACTTTGTATACTACGCCCGATACAGATTATATATTCCTCGTTGAATATTTCTGGAGAATTGGGTTGGCACAGTGTTTTGCTAGAAGCCAACCATGTCTTGTAAATCGGTGAGAACGTGGTACGGGGTACGCACATGTCGGATAGTCCGACAACCGTATTTACTGTCAACATATCCAGGGATCTCTTGGGTCGCTTCCTAAAGATTCACCGATGAAATTTGACTCGAACCGAATTAATCTGGGATTAATTACGGTAAGAATTTATCTCGGATTAAATTCGTCTAGAAGAGAGAACACGATTAATTTGGAATAAATCGGCAAATTAATTTTAATAGTTAAATTGGATTTTGCTTTTTAATTTATTTAATTGGGCTAAAATAATATATCAGATATATCAATTAAAATTAGATTTCAATACGGAATTAAAATTGTATTTTAATTCAAGCGAACGAATTAATTTGGAATTAATTCGTAAGCGACTTTCGTAATAATTTTTCTATGCATTATTATTTAATTAAATTGGATTTAATTACGTAGCGACGGAAAATTTGTTTAGTCGGATTAAATGACTCGAACCCAAAGTGTGTTGTACAAGCCAACTTAAATTTAGAATTTAAATTTGGTGGGACCCACATCACTTACATCAACTTGTCACTATTTGTGATGGAAGTGGTTGAGCTTATTAATTGGATTAATTGCTCAACACACTAACTAAAAATCAAGGTGTGATGAAAGTGCTTGGATAAAAAAATTGGATTTATTACAACACACATACCAAGTTTAAAAGGTTAATTGTTTTTGGAAAACACTAATTATTCGCATTTCTTCTCTCTTCTTGCCTTGGCTGAACAAGCTTCTTCTTGTTCTTGAAATTTTGTTGCAAAATTTCATCCTAGCTAGCACTAAGGAGTCAAAGAAAGGTGATAGGGAAACTCACACTTGAGTTTGGAATTCATTCAAGGGCTTGGAGCTTTTACATCCAAAGAAAACGTTTTGAACTTCAACCGATCAATGTAAGTTTTTTCCACAAAATTTCTTGATATATTCACACACGAATCAATGTTTAGAGATCATTGGCATGTCTAGGACACTAACAATGGTATCAGAGCCACCTAAACATGATTTTAATTTCTAGGGTTTATGGACTTTATTTGGGTATTTTTGCTTGGAGCATGATTTTTCCAAATTGATTGTTTGATTGTGTTTAGTTGATGATGAATTGGATTTCTGCATCATTAGATTTATGAAATTGATTGGATCAAAAAATTACCCAAATTTTTTATCATGGCCGAATCTTGACCCTAGTATGCTCATGGTGATTTTTTGAAAATTAGACAATTGGATGTGTTATAAGAATGAAATGAATATTGATTGTTGATTTAATTGGATTGAAATCAAAATTGGATATTATTTATTGCCTTTGCCGTGAGTTTGAAGCATGTTGTTATAGAATTGATTTTGCTTCAATTTGTGTTGGAGATGAATTGGAAATGTTGAGCATGATTAGTTGAATTAGTTAGTGTTTTAGAAACATTAGATTAATTGATTAATTGTGGCAATTACACTTTAATTGGATTAATATGTAATTTGGAATAATGTATTAATTTAATTGTTGTATTTGGGCTAATGGGCTTGGTTGGGCCAAGTTTGGTTTTGGACAATTGGGTTGGATCCAATTGGGCCTAAAACCATTTCCATAAAGTCCGAATATGACTTTTGAGCTTTTAATAATTTAATTGGGCCTAATGGGCCTAAATTGATTTTTGGCATAGGGTGATTCCTAATTGGGCCTTAGCATATTGGGTTTGATCCATAATGGCCAAAGCCCATGCCTAAAGAATTAATTGAAAGCCCATTGGACTTTAATTAAATAGTATTGGATGCTAATTGTGTTGGTCTCTAAGACAATCCAAGATCATAATAAGCAATGAAATAAAGTGAATACAAAAGTAAAGTATGGAGGAATCATACTTACATTGATCGGATGTTGGATGCGTCAAATACAAAAAATTTCTCCTCCAAGTTTTCGGCCAAGCTCCACTTTGGGGATGAAGTCCAAGCTCCAAGCTTTTGAGTTGATTAAAAGCTTTTGGGATGGTTTCCCTATCACCTTGGATGATTCCTTGATGTGCTAGAAACTTAGAAAATTTGCAACAAATTTTCTTCTTATTCCTTGCAACTCTCGACAATGAGAGAAAAAAAGAGGGATAGTGTTTTCTTTTTGTGAAACCGTGAGAGAGAGAGTGAATGAGTGAATAAATTTGATTTCAAAAATCAAATGAAAGATATACCAAACATTTGGTAAAAGTCTTTCAATCATTACACACAAAATGTGTTTTACAAGTCATCATCATTCTCACCAAATCCCATCACCAAAAGTAACTAAAGTGACAAGTGATGTGACATGTGATGTGACATGTGGGCCCCACTTGATTCAAAAACTGAGTGGGCCCGCGACACATCCCGGGCACGAGTTCGCTAATTCCGAATTAACGAATTTTTCGTTACGACGTAATTAAATCAAATTTAATTAAATAATTATGCCTAGCAAAATTATTATTCACGTCGCTCGCGAATTAATCTAAATCAATTCGTTAGCCGGAATTAAAATCCAATTTTAATTCCACGTCGAAATCTAATTTCGTTTAATATATCGAATATATTATTTTATCGATTAATTCCAAGTTAATCGTTCTTTCTCTTCAAATAGTATTTTATCCTAGATAAAATCTCTCCGTAATTAATCCCAGATTAATTATGCTCGAATCATACATCATCGGTGAATCTTCGGGAAGCGACCCAAGAGATCCCAGGATATGTTGGTAGTAAATCCGGCCGTCGGACTATCCAAACACGTACGTACCTCGTACTACATTTTTTCCGATTTACGAGACATGGTTGGCTTCTAGCAAAGCACCGTGCCTACCAAATTCTCCAGAAATATTCTTAATGGAATATATAATCTTTATCAGGCATAGTATACGTAGTATTACGTATTACGATCCAGTATCGGATGTCACATGCAAGGCCTGGGGCTGGAATAATGTCTGCCCCATACGAAGCATATATCGGATTACAAGCAACTAGTCTCTGTAATCGGATAATCATGACCATGTCATATTATCCCGATGGTTGCAACCATTTAGAGTACCAGTTCTGTATCACTGCGTGATCATCATCTCCATATGACTGAAGTGATACTTCCATCTTGACATCACACCCAATACACTACGATTCTCAATAAACCCAGAAGAGCCGTACTCAGAACCTGTTAAAGTCCTGGACGACCAAAACCAAAGCGTATTGATTGTCGCAAGTACTAGCGATGCAAGTCTCAGGTTAAGACCAAATACACCTACCCTGATGCGAACTCCCATAGACACATAGTCATACTACCAATGGGATTCTGTGGGGTCTATCCAGAACGAAGCTGTTTCCGTACCATCGGTAAACACAATCTCCTATCACACTTGCATAAGTATCTAATACTTAAATATATGAGAACTATGTCGTTACGCTTCCATAACACGCACAAGTGCAATACTAGTCTATTCCGCATTATCGATGTCCAGTCTCGATAATACTACGACTAGGGATATTTAATGATTAAACCTTTATGGATTGATACTGTCTCATATCTTATAATCCGGAACTAATCATAAGGACTTTTATCATTTATATATTAAGTAATCAAATTACAAAATGATAAAATGCAATTTCATTGCTACATAATTAATTTGTACAAAAACCACAATGTCTTTTACAAATAGTGACGTTATGGGTCATAATTGTCTAACAAATTGGGCCTTTGAGACCCATTTGGATTGGATTTGGAATCCAAATCTAAAAGGCACTATTAAAAGTGTAATTATTTAATTTGGAATTAAACATGAATTATTATTGGATACAATTTAAATTGGATTTGAAATTGTAGTTCGATATAATTCAAGAATACGTACTTTGAGTATTTACTCTTAAACGAGTTGGACTCGAGCAAATCAAATCGTTGTATGAACATTGGATGGTCATTATTCAAAGATTAATTAATTGGATTAGATTAATTGACAACATTTTTTGTGTGAATACTTGGATGTATTTGTATGAATAATGTATATCGGATGGATATTAGATGGGTGGGGGTAATTTTGGAAACTGTTGTAAATTTTGAATTTATTAAATTGGACCTGCGTGTCCAGCCTTTCACCTACTTATCTCTTTGTATGTCTCTTCTCACCAATTCCCCTCAATGCAAATGAGGTTTCTTTTAGTGTTATGTAATTGGGTTGAAGTATGTAAAGTGCTAGCGGGAGAGAGGAAATTGAGAGATTTGTTTTAGGAACAAATTGTTATATATCCATCCGCATATCATTATTAATTTATTCGCGCCTTATTATGCTTTTAGAATGCATGTCTAAGGGTGTATGATGAGACCTAATCAAAGATAATAAATTGGTTGCCAATTCACGCAAAAAAACCCTCACTTTAATATTAAGCGTTTTCCTTCCATTGAGTGGTTCTTTCTCAAGATCCAAGATTGGCATTGGTTTGTTGGCCAAAGTCATGATTATTGTCCATTGCGGATGTGTTTGAACCACAAAAGCTTTGTTATATATCGCATGTCTTGGGCGGTTGTGACTTGTTGGCCAAAGTCAATGTCACTTCTTGTTCATCGACGTGGATTACGAAGCTTTCCCACTGTCAATGGGTCACGCTTAACTAGATACATTAAGCTTTTTGAGCCAAAGCCAAGGCTTAGTTGATTTAGAGGAAAAATGTTAGGAAATATATATTGGATATATATCTTGGACTTGGAGGTCCACCTACCAGATCTAGGAATTGGATGAGATCCAATTGATCTTAGAGATCTACCTAGTTAAGTTTCATACAGCTTGTTGGCCAAAGTCAAGGTTGTGTGATATTTAACGGGATCCTAGCCCACTAGGAAACTGGGTTTCTCGAGTACTCAACAGAGGGTTAGAGGCTCGCCGAAAAATAGTGGGAGGCCAGTATTAAATTTGCAATTTCGTTTAATACTTGCTAAACACGCTCTTTTATTTTTATTTATCGTCGTTATAAATATATATTAGTTAGACTAATATCTTTTATTGCTTTCATTGAACAGTTGGACTGTTTTCACACTACTCCACTTGTAGTTGGTTATATAGTTAAACTATAGTAACCATTACATTTTGAGTGTACCCGATATCGTTGATTGTATAGTTGGACTATTGCAATCGAGATGGCTGGAAAGATTAGCGTTAGGGACATCATCCTAGGAGATAGTGTCTTTAACGGCTCCAATTTTCCAGATTGGGAGATGAATCTCAGGATAGTCCTGGGAGCCGAGAAGTTACTTTATGTCATAGAGAAACCTCTCGCTCCTGAGCCCGGAGTTGAGCAAATAGTAGAGCATGAGCTTTGGAAGACTCATCGTGATGATAACTTTAGTGCTCAATCCGTCATGCTTGCCGAAATGACTCCTCAGTTTCATCGTCAAAACAAAGGATTGGATCCTTATAGTATGATGTTGAAATTGAAGGATCTTCACAGATCTAACCTTAGATCTCAGAAGTACGAATAGCAAAAGAAGCTCTTTCGCTCGCGTATGTCAGAGGGTACATCTGTCGAGCACTATGTATCGCAGATGATTGCTGACATCGAACAGCTAGGTCAGCTGGGCATAACCTTCGAGGCCGAGACTTCCATAGATTTGATCTTACAGTCTCTGCCCGAATGCTGGGGCGGGTTCCGTTGGACAATTATGACCCATAGCGTCACTATTTGTAAAAGACATTGTGGTTTTTGTACAAATCAACTATGTGAGAATGGAAATTGCTATTTTATCATTTTGTAATTAGATTACTTGAATATATAAATGATAAAAGTCCTTATGAATAGTTCCAGATTATAAGATATGAGACAGTATCAATCCACGAAAGTTTAATCATTAAATATCCCTAGTCGTAGTATTATCGAGACTGGACATCGATAATGCGGAATAGACTAGTATTGCACTTAAGCGCGTTGTGGAAGCATAACAGCATAATTCTCATATATTTAAGTATTGGATACTTATACAGGTGTGATAAGAGGTTGTGTTTACCGATGGTACGGGAACAGCTTCGCTCTGGATAGACCCATCGGAATCTCAGTGGTAGTATGACTATGTGTCTATGGGAATCCGAATCAGGGTAGGTGTATTTAGTCTTAACCTGAGACTTGCATCGCTATTACTTGCGACAATCAATACGCTTTGGTTTTGGTCGTCCGGGGCTTTAACAGGTTCTGTGTACGCCTCTTCTGGGTTTATTGAGAATCGTAGTGTATTGGGTGTGATGTCAAGATGAAAGTATCACTTCAGTCATATGGAGATGATGATCACGCAAGGATACATAACTAATACTCTATTATGTTGCAACTATCGGGATAATATGACAAGGTCATGATTATCCGATTAAAGAGACTAGTTTCTTGTGATCCGATATATGCTTCTTACGGGGCATACACTATTCCAGCCTCAGGCTTTGCATGTGACATCCGATACTGGATCACAATACGCAATACTACGTATACTACGCCTGACAAAGATTATATATTCCTTAAGGAATATTTCTAGAGAATTGGGTAGGCACGGTGCTTTGCTAGAAGCCAACCATGTCTTATAAATCGGTAAGAACGTGGTACCGGGTATGCACGAATTCGGATAGTCCGATAATCAGATTTACTGCCAACATATCCAGGAATCTCATGGGTCGCTTCCTGAAGATGCACCAATGATGTATGACTTGAACAAAATTAATCTGGGATTAATTATAAAAGAGAGAAAATTAATCTAGGATTAATTGCATAAAGAATTTATCTGGGATAAAATTCGATAAGAACAGAAAGAACGATTAATTTGGAATTAATCGATAAAATAATATATTCGATATATTAAATGAAATTAGATTTAATAGCGGAATTAATATTGGATTTTAATTCGGGCGAACGAATTAATTTAGAATTAATTCGCGAGCGACTTTAATAGTAGTTTTGCTAGGCATAATTATATAATTAAATTTGATTTAATTAAATCACAACGGAAAATTCGTTAATTCGGAATTAACGAACCCGAGCCCGATTTGTGTTTATCGGGCCCACTCGGATTTTGAATTAAGTGGGGCCCACATCAAGTCACATCACTAGTCAAACACTTACCTTTATGGTGATGGAAGTTAGTAGTGGTTGTTTTCTTGAAAAACACATTACCTTATTTTATTTTAATTTGGTGAATGACTAATACCAACTTTGATTTGGTATATGGCAATTATTTGATTTTATAAATCAATTACACAAATTAAAAAACTCATCTATCTCTCCCAATTCCCTCCATTGTCGTGACCTTCCTCTCCAAGAAGAAATTTTTGTTGTAATTTTTTCTTCAAGCTAGCACTTCCAAGGAGTCATTCAAAGGTGTTAGGGAAACTTTCCAATTGAGTTTGGAATTCAAGAATCAAAGCTTGGAGCTCAACATACTACTTCAAAGGATTCAAAGTTTTGAACTTTCCTACATCCAAGAAACCGATCAAAGTGAGTATATTTTCCGCTATCTTACTTTGTGTATTCACATCTTTTATGCTTAAATAGATCCTTGGCATGTTCTTAGAGAACCTAACAATGGTATCAGAGCCAAATTAAGCATGAAATATATTAGGGTTCATAATCTTGAATTTGGGTATTTTTGCTTGGAGCATGATTTCGTCAAATTGATTGTTTGAGTATGCTTAGATTTTGATAACTTAGAGTTATGCATGATTAATTTTGAGAAAAATTGATTACATAATTTTTCCCTAATTTTGTTGGCTTGGCCGAATACTTAGATCCCTTTTGTCATGGTGATTTTTTTGATTTTTAGACCATTGAATGTGTTTAAAATGCATGAGTATATTGATTTGTGATTTAATTAGATTGAAATCAAAATCGGATATAAAATGCCTAAATTGCCGTGAGCATTAAGAAGCATGTTAGGGTTGATTTTGCTTCAATTATGTTGGACATGAATTGAAAATGATAAAGCATGATTAATTAATTAAATTAGTGTTTTGGAAATGTTAATTTAACTAATTAATTATGGTTATACACTTTAATTAAATAAATTGTGATATTTGGAATATTGGAATTTAATTAATTAGGCTTTAATTTGGAATTGGGCTAAAATTGTTATATTTAGGCCTAATGGGCTTGGTTGGGACAAGTTGGTTTAGGACAATTGGATTGGATCCAAATTGGGCCTAAAACCATTCCATGAAGTCCAAATATAATTAATGGGCCTTTTAAATTTAATTGGGCCTAATAGGCCGAAATTAATTTTATGGCAAATATGGTGATTCCTTTATTGAGCCTTGGTATTTGGGTTTGACCCATATGAGCCAAAGCGCATGCCTTATGAATTAATTAAAAGCCCATTGGACTTTAATTAAATTGACATTGGATGTTATTTGGGCCTTTGAGACCCATTAAGATTGGATTTAGAATCTAAGTCTAAAAGGCGCATTAATAAAGTGTAATTATTTAATTTGGAATTAAATATGAATTAGTATTGAATACAAATTAAATTGGATTTAAAATTGTAGTTCGATATAATTCAAGAATTCGCACTTTGAGTATTTATTCTTAAACGAGTTGGACTCGCGCAAATCAAATCGTTGTTTGAACATTGGATGATCACTTAATTCAAAGATTAATTAATTGGATTAGATTGATTGAATAACATGCTTTGTGTGAATACATGGATGTATTGTATGAATAATGTATATCGGATGGATATTTTATGGGTAAGGGAAATTTTGGAAATTATTGTAATAAATTTAGAATTTATTAAATTGGACCTGTGTGTCCAGCCTTTATCTCTTGACTCTTTGTAATTCTCTTCTCATCAATTCCCCTAAATGTTAATGAGGTTTCTTTATTGTATTATGTAATTGGGTAGAAGTTAGAATAGTGCTAGCCGGGGAGAGGAAATTGAGTGATTTGTTCTAGGAATAATTTGTTAATTATCCATCCGCATATCAATATTATTTTAATTCGCGCCTTATTATGCTTTTAGAATGCATGCTTAAGGGTGTATGATGAGACCTAATCAAAGATAATAAATTGGTTGCCAATTTACGTGAAAAACCCTCAAACAAATATTAAGCGATTTCCTTCCATTGAGTGGTTCTTTCTCAAGATCCAAGATTGGCATTGGTTTGTTGGCCAAAGTCAAGATCAATGTCCATCGCGGATGTGTTTGAACCATGAAAGCTTTGTTCCATATCGCATGTCTTGGGCAAGTTGTGATTTGTTGGCCAAAGTTAAGGTCACTTCTTGTTCATCGACATGGATTACGAAGTTTTCCAAAGTCAATGGGTCCCGCTTAACTGGAATCATTAAGCTTGTTGAGCCAAAGCCAAGGCTTAGTTGATTCAGAGGAAAAAAATAGGAAAATATATTGGATATATTGGCATATATATTGTATATATGTTTCGGACTTGGAGGTCCACCTATCGGATCTAGGAATTGAATGAGATCCAATTGATCTTAGAGATCTTCCTAGTTAGATATCATACAACTTGTTGGCCAAAGTCAAGGTTATGTGTTATTTAATGGGATCCTAGCCCACTAGAAACTAGGTTTCCCGAGTACTCAACAGAGGGTTAGAGGCTCACCGAAAAATAGTGGGAGGTCAGTATTGAATTTGCAATTTCGTTCAAATACTTGGCATTTTGCGCTTTCAAATTATTTCGTCATTTTATGTATTTATTAGTTGGACTAATATTTTATTATTTTCTTGTAACAGTTGGACTGTACCCAAAAATTGTTAATTGAATAGTTAGACTATTGCAATTAAGATGGCGGGAAAGATCAACGTTAGGGACATTATCATTGGCGAAAATATCTTTAATGGTGCGAACTTTCCTGACTGGGATATGAACCTCAGGATTGTCCTGGGGGCCGAGAAGATGCTCTATATGATAGAGAGACCTCTCGGGCCTAAGCCCGGAATTGACCAGCCGCTTGAGCTTGAGATTTTGAAGACTCATAGCGATGACAACTCAATTTCATCGTGCAATGACCTCTTAATTTCATCGCCAGAACAAGGGATTGGATCCCTATACTATGATGGAAAAATTGAAGGACCTTCATCGATCTAACCTTAGATCGCAAAGGTATGAATTACAGAAGAAGATCTTTCGCTCTCGAATGTCAGAGGGTACATCTGTCGAGCACCATGTGTCGTAGATGATTGCTGACATCGAACAGCTGGGTCAGCTTGGCATAACCTTTGAGGCTGAGACTTCTATAGATTTGATCTTGCAGTTTCATCCTGACAGTTGGAGCGGGTTCATCATGAACTACAATATGATGAACCAATACCATACTCTTGGAGAGTTGATGGCAATGCTGCGTGAAGCAGAAAAAGAGATATTGAAGGGCAAAAAGTGTGAGGCGCACTTCACTTCAACATCTCAGTCTGCCAAGGCTTGGCCAAAGGCTATTGGAGGTGTAAAGAAGAAGAAGATGAAGAAGGGCAAATCCAAATCATCAAAGTCTTATGGGAAGGCTAAGGAAAAATCCCAAGATGTCTGCCTACAGTGTGGCAAACGGGGTCACTGGAAGCGTGACTGCCGTGAGTACAAGGCACACATGAAGGAAATCAAAGCGGGCAAGGCACCGGCTTCATGTATGTTTGTTATAGAAATAAACATGTCTACTTCTAGTTTTAAAAATTGGATTTTTTATTCTGGTTGTGGTACTCATATATGTATTGATGTGCAGGATCTGTAGATTAGCAGGATACTGTCCTCGGGGGAGATTGATCTACGAGTTGGAAACGGGACCAAAGTTGCTGTTTTGGCTGTAGGGACTTATATTTTGGAACTGCCCTCGGGGCATGTACTAAATCTATCAGACTGTTATTATGTACCTAGTTTGACTAGGAATATTATTTCTGTATCTTGTTTAGCCCAATTTGGGTATACTTTTGTATTTAGAAACACTGTGTGTTTTATGTATAAAAATGATATTGAGATATGCAATGCTGATGTGAATAATGGTCTTTATATTTTGAATATAAATCAATCTCAAACATATAATGTAACAAACAAAAGGCTTAAATTAAGTAACAAAGATGAAACTTATATGTGGCATTGTCATCTAGGACAGATTAACAAGACTCCCATATCCACATTTTCGAAGAGTGGGTACTTGGACGGATTTGATCCAAATTTATATGACGTCTGCGAATCTTGTTTATTAGGCAAAATGCCTAAAACACCTTTTAGCGATAAAGGTGCACGTGCCACCGAAGTGTTAGCCCTCGTTCATAGTGACGTATGTGGGCCCATGTCTAGCCAGGCTAGAGGTGGATATGAATACTTCGTAACCTTTACGGATGATGCATAGCGTTATGGTTATGTGTATCTTATGAGACACAAGTCGAAAACTTTTGAGAAATTCAAAGAGTTTCGACACGAAGTAGAAAAACAGACCGGTAAAAGTATTAAAACATTATGGTCGGACCGTGGTGGAGAATACTTGAGCAATGAGTTTCTTGATTACTTGAAAGAGTATGGTATTCTTTCACAGTGGACTCCTCCCAGAACACCTCTATTAAACGGTGTGTCCGAACGGAGAAACCGAACTTTGTTGGACATGGTAAGGTCGATGATGAGTTGCACAGAGCTACCTATTTCCTTCTGGGGATATGCATTAAACAGTGCAATACTTATTTTGAATAAGGTTCCGTCAAAGTCTGTTCAACATACTCCATATGAAATATAGACAGGAAAGAAATCAGGTTTCTCATTCCTGAAGATTTGGGGTTGCTGGGCATACGTTAAACGTTTGGATGGTACCAAACTTGAACCCAAATCGGATAAGTGTCTATTTGTAGGTTATCCTAGGGAAACCAAAGGATATTACTTCTACAACCCACAAGAGAACAAAGTATTTGTTGCTCTACATGCGGTTTTCCTTGAGAAGGAATTCCTAAATGCAGTGGTTAGTGGGAGGAAAGTAGAACTCGATGAAAATCAGAGTGATATTATTCCTGGCACTGATTCCTTAATGGAACACGAACAGATCATCGGGGATGAGACTGTACCATAATCTTCTAATACACAAGAACCGCGTAGGTTGGAGAGAGTCAGAAAATAACCAGAGAGGTATAGGTTTCTGATCTCACCTCATGTGGATATTAATCTTATTGAGGAAGACGAAACGGCTACGTATGAGGAAGCGATACAAGGTGCCATGAAATCCGAAATGGAACCAAGTTTGGACACTGGTTGATGCACTAGAAGGCGTAAAACCTATTGGTTGCAAATGGGTCTTCAAGAAGAAGACCGACATAGATGGCAACATACAAACGTACAAAGCTAGGCTTGTAGCGAAAAGGTATCGTCAACGATATGGTGTCGATTACGATGAAAATTTTTCACCAGTTGCCATGATTAAATCCATTCAGATAATGCTTGCTATTGCTACATATTTCGATTACGAAATATGGCAGATGAACGTCAAAATCACTTTCCTTAACAGAAACCTTTTGGAGGATGTTTATATGCAACAGCCTGACGGTTTTGTCGTACCAAAACATGCAAACATGGTTTGCAAGTTAAATCGATACATTTATGGATTGAAGCAAGCATCGCGTTCTTGGAACCAACGTTTTGATGAGATCATAAAAGAATATGATTTTATTCAAAACGAGGATGATCCTTGTGTATATAAGAAGGTTAGTGGGAGCGCACTGACATTCATTGTCCTTTATGTTGATGATGTATTGCTTATTGGCAATGACATTCCCATGCTACAATCAGTGAAAGCTTGGCTTTCATTAAAATTCTCCATGAAAGATCTGGGAGAAGCAGCCTTTATTATGGGAATAAAGATCTACCGGGATAAATATAGAAAGCTGCTTGGTCTCTCCCAGAGCACGTACATTGACAAAGTGTTGAAGAGATTCAACATGGAATAGTCTAAGAGGGGACTGTTGCCAGTGTCACATGGCGTCACTCTATCTAAGGACATGTGTCATAAAACTCAAGATGAGAGAGACAACATGAGTCGGATCCCGTTCGCTTCTGTAGTCGGATCGATCATGTATGCCATGATATGTACGCGACCTGATATCTCCTACGCTTTGAGCATGTGTAGTCGCTATCAGGCCGATCCAGGTGATGGTCCCTGGATTGCGGTTAAGAACATCCTTAAGTATCTTACACGAACTAGGGATGCATTCTTAATCTACGGAGATGGAGAATTTGAGGTAACTGGGTTTACCGATGCAAATTTCCAAACCGATAAAGACGACTGTAAGTCACAATCTGGGTATATATTTTGTTTGACCAACAGAGCAGTAAGCTGGAAATCTTCCAAGCAATAGACTGTTGCCGATTCAACAATAGAAGCAAAATATATTGTTGCAGCTCAAGCAGCAAAAGAGGCAGTTTGGATCCATAAATTCCTAATTGGATTAGGAGTAGTTCCGTTAGCAGCTGAACCCGTTACATTGTATTGTGATAATAACGGGGCTATAGCGCAGGCTAAGGAACCATGGTCTCATCAACGATCCAAGCATGTTCTTCGACGTTTCCATCTGATTTGTGAGATCATACATCGTGGCGATGTGAAGATCGAGAAGGTCGCATCAGATGACAACATTGCAGATCCGCTGAAGAAAGCTATTCCTCAGCAAAAGTTTGAGCGACATATATATAGTTCAGGTGTTAGATACTTGAGTGACTGGCTATAGGCTAAGTGGGAGATTGTTGGACAATTATGACCCATAGCGTCACTATTTGTAAAAGATATTGTGGTTTTTGTACAAATCAACTATGTGAGAATGTAAATTGCTATTTTATCATTTTGTAATTAGATTACTTGAATATATAAATGATAAAAGTCCTTATGATTAGTTCCGGATTATAAGATATGAGACGGTATCAATAAGAAGGTTTAATCATTAAATATCCATAGTCGTAGTATTATCGAGACTGGACATCGATAATGCGGAATAGACTAGTATTGCACTTGTGCGCGTTGTGGAAGCATAACGTCACAGTTCTCATATATTTAAGTATTGGATACTTATGCAGGTGTGATAAGAGTTTGTGTTTACCGATGGTACGGGAATAGCTTCGCTCTGGATAGACCCCTCAGAATCTCATTGGTAGTATGATTATGTGTCTATGGGAATCCGAATCAGGGTAGGTGTATTTGGTTTTAACCTGAGACTTGCATCGCTACACGCTTTGGTTTTGTTCGTCCGGGGCTTTAACAGGTTATGTGTACGCCTCATCTGGGTTTATTGAGAATCGTAGTGTATTGGGTGTGATGTCAAGATGGAAGTATCACTTCAGTCATATGGAGATGATGATCACACATGGATACAGAATTGATACTCTATTATGTTGCAACTATCGGGATAATATGACAAGGTCATGATTATCCAATTAAAGAGACTAGTTGCTTGTGATCCGATGTATGCTTCGTACGGGGTAGACACTATTCCAGCTTTTGGCCTTGCATGTGACATCCGATACCGGATCGCAATACGTAAAACTATGTATACTATGTCTGACAAAGATTATATATTCCTTAAAGAATCTTTCTGGAGAATTGGGTAGGCACGATGCTTTACTAGAAGCCAACCATGTCTTGTAAATTGGTAAGAACGTGGTATCGGGTACTAGAGGTGTTCATAGGGTCGGGTCAACCCGCGACCCGACCGACCCGCGCTGACCCGACCCGACCCGCGCGGGTCTAATAAAAAAACTGCAAAATTTTGACCCGAGACAGAAAAGTCGGGTCTGACCCGACCCGATTTTATTATATTATATATTTGTTATGTTATAATTTTAACAAGAAATAATTATAGTTGGAGTGGCAAAGTGGTTGTTTGGTCATCAAAAGGCCCTGAGTTCGATTCCTACCATGTCCAAATCCAAAATTTTAGCTTAAATTTATTTTTAAAAAAAAAATGACATTAGTGGGAATTGAACTTGAGATTAAGAAGATATAAACCAACACTTTAACCATCGCAACAACAGGCATTTCTTGTAAAATTTGTATCAAAAAAATATATATATTATATTTTTAATATATTTTGGTGACCCGACCCGACCCGCGATTTTTTGACCCGACCCGTTGCGACCCGACCCGCGCGGGTCAGCTGCTTAAATTTCGGGTTTCGGGTCAAGTGACCCGAGTGACCCGACCTAATCGGGTCAAAAAACAAATCGAAAAACCCGACCCGACTCGACCCGTGAACACCCCTATCGGGTACGCACGAATTCGGATAGTCCGATAACCGGATTTATTACCAATATATCCAGGGATGGGTCACTTCCTGAAGATGCACCGATGACGTATGACTCGAACAGAATTAATCTGGGTTTGAATTATAAGAGAGAGAAAATTAATCTAGGATTAATTACGGAAATAATTTATCTGGGATAAAATTCGATAAGAAGAGAGAGAACGATTAATTTGGAATTAATCGATAAAATAATATATTCGATATATTAAATGAAATTAGATTTCATAGCGGAATTAAAATTGGATTTTAATTCGAGCGACCGAATTAATTTAGAATTAATTCGCGAGCGACTTTAATAGTAATTTTGCTGGGCATAATTATTTAATTAAATTTGATTTAATTAAATCGCAATGGAAAATTCGTTAATTCGGAATTAACGAACCCGAGCCCAATATGTGTTTTGCGGGCCTACTCGAATTTTGAATTAAGTGGGGCCCACATCAAGTCACATCACTAGTCAAACACTTACCTTTATGGTGATGGAAGTTAGTAGTGGTTGTTTGCTTGAAAAACACATTACCTTATTTAATTTTAACTTGGTGAATGACTAATAACAACTTTGATTTGGTATATGGCAATTATTTGATTTTATAAATCAATTACACAAATTAAAAAACTCATCTATCTCTCCCAATTCCCTCCATTGTCGTGACCTTCCTCTCCAAGAAGAAATTTTTGTTGTAATTTTTTCTTCAAGCTAGCACTTCCAAGGAGTCATTCAAAGGTGTTAGGGAAACTTTCCCATTGAGTTTGGAATTCAAGAATCAAAGCTTGGAGCTCAACACACTACTTCAAAGGATTCAAAGTTTTGAACTTTCCTACATCCAAGAAACCGATCAAAGTGAGTATATTTTCGGCTATCTTACTTTATGTATTCACATCTTTTATGCTTAAATAGATCATTGGCATGTTCTTAGAGAACTAATAGGTTCGTCATGAACTATAACATGATGAACCGAGAAAAGACTCTTGGAGATTTGATGGCAATGATGAAAGAAGCAGAGCCATAGCTTCTGAAGGGCAAGAAGAGCGAGGCACACCTTACTTCGACATCCCAGATGGCCAAGGCTTGGCCGAAGGCTTCTGGGGGTGTGAAGAAAAGGAAGAAAAATAGCAAGGCCAAATCATCACAGTCTTCTGGGAAGACTAAAGACATATCCCAAGACATATGCCTACATTGTAGCAAACGGGGTCACTGGAAGCGTGACTTCCATGAGTACAAGGCGGAGTTGAAGGAAGTGAAGACGGGCAAGGCTCCAACTTCAGGTATGTTTGTTATAAACATGTCCACTACTGGTTTTAAAAAATTGGATTTTTGATTCTGGATGTGGTACTCACATATGTACTGATGTGCAGGATCTGCTGATTAGCAGGATACTGGCTTCAAATGAGATCGACCTGCAAGTCAGAAATGGGACGAGAGTCGCTGTTTTGGCTGTTGGGACCTATGTTTTGTATCTATCATTGTAGCATGTAATTACATTAGGTGACTGTTATTTCGTACCTAGTTTGACTATGAACTTCATCTCTGCATTTTTTTAACCCATTGTGAGTATACCTTTGTATTTCGGAACACTGGATGTTTTGTATATAAAGATGACATTTAGATATGTACCCTTGTAGCATGTAATTACATTAGGTGACTGTTATTTCGTACCTAGTTCGACTAGGAACTTCATCTCTGCATTTTTTTAACCTATTGTGGGTATACCTTTGTATTTCGGAACACTGGATGTTTTGTATATAAAGATGACATTTAGATATGTACATCAAATGTTAATAATAGTCTTTATATTTTAAATACAAACGAATCTCAAACATATAACATGACAAACAAAAGCTCAAACTGAGTAAATCAGATGAGACTTATTTGTGGCATTGTCGTCTGTGACACATTAACAAGACTCGTATATCCACACTTCGAAGAGTGGATACTTGGACATATTTGATCCTAATTCATATGACGTCTGTGAATCTTGTTTATTAGGCAAAGTGCCTAAAATGCCTTTTAGCGGTAAAGGTGTACGTGCCACCGAGCTGTTAGCCCTCGATCATAGTGACATATATGGGCCCATGTCTAGCTAGGCTAGAGGTGGTTATGAATACTTCGTAACCTTTAAGAATTTTGCATCACGTTATAGTTATGTATATATTATGAAACACAAGTCGGAAACTTTTTAGAAATTCAAAGAGTTTCGACACGAAGTAGAAACACAGACCAGCAAAAGTATTAAAACATCACGGTTGGACCGTGGTGGAAAATACTTGAGCAATGAGTTTCTCGATTACTTGAAAGAGCTTGATATTCTTTCACAATGGACTCCTCCCGGAACACCTCAATTGAACGGTGTGTCCGTAAGGAGAAATCAAACTTTGTTGGACATGGTAAGGTTAATGATGAGTCGCACTGAGCTACCAATTTCCTTCAAGGGATACCCATTGAACAATGCAATATTTATTTTGAATAAGGTTCCGTCAAAGTCTGTTGGACAGACTCCATATGATATATGAACAGGAAATAAATCGGGTTTCTCATTCCTGAAGATTTGGGTATGCTAGGCATATATTAAACGTTTGGATGGTGCCAAACTAGAACCCAAATCGGATAAGTGCCTATTTGTAATTGGTTATCCTAGGGAAACCAAAGGATATTATTTCCACAACCCATAAGAGAATAAAATATTTGTTGCTCTCCATGCGGTTTTCCTTAGAGGAATTCCTAAATGTAGTGGTAAGTGGGAGGAAAGTATAACTCGATGAAAATCAG
This sequence comes from Zanthoxylum bungeanum, assembly GCA_019454045.1. Taxonomy (NCBI): domain Eukaryota; kingdom Viridiplantae; phylum Streptophyta; class Magnoliopsida; order Sapindales; family Rutaceae; genus Zanthoxylum; species Zanthoxylum bungeanum. The sequence continues at coordinate 243,688 of SKCR01029293.1, forward strand.
AGTGAGACTGTTCCACAATCTTCTAATACACAAGAACCGCGTAGGTTAGAGAGAGTCAGAAAATAACCTAAGAGGTATGGGTTTCTGATCTCACCTCATGTAGACATTAATCTTATTGAGGATAATAAACCGGCTACGTATGAGGTAGCGATACAAGGTATCGACTCTGCTTTATGGCAAGTTGCCATGAAGTCCAAAATGGATTCCATGTATATAACCAAGTTTGGACACTGGTTGATGTACCAGAAGGCATTGTGCCTATTGGTAGCAAATGAGTCTTCATGGTGAAGACAGACATGTATGGCAACAAACAAACGTACAAAGCTAGACTTGTAGCGAAAGGGTATTGTCATCAACATAGTGTTGATTACGACGAAACCTTTTACCTGTTGCCATGATTAAATCCATTCGGATAATGCTTGCTATTGCTGCATATTTCGAATATGAAATATGGCAGATGGACGTCAAAATCGCTTTCCTTAATGGAAACCTTTTGAAGGATGTTTATATATAACAACCTGATGGTTTTTTCATACCAAAACATGCAAACAAGGTTTGCAAGTTAAATCGATCCATTTATGGATTGAAGCAATCATTGTGTTTTTGGAACCAACGTTTTGATGAGATCATAATGATATATGGTTTCATTCAAAACGATGATGATTCTTGTCTATATAAGAAGGTTAGTGGGAGCGCAATAACATTGATTGTCCTATACGTTGATGATGTATTGCTTCTTAGCAATGACACTCCCATGCTACAATCGGTGAAAGCTTGGCTTTCATTAAAATTCTCCATGAAAAACTTGGGAGAGGCAACCTTTATTCTAGGAATAAGGATCTACTGGGATAGATCTAAAAGTTTTTGGCACTTACCGAGAACTCGTACTATGACAAACTTGTACTCGACCTATTGTCTCATATGCTTTGAGTATCTGAAGTCACAATCAGGCCGATCCAGGTGATGGTCACTGGATAGATGTTGAGAACATCCTTGAGTATCTTAGACGAACTAAGGATGCTTTCTTAGTATATGGAGAAGGAGAACTTGAGGTGACTGGGTTCACCGATGTAAGTTTCCAAACCGATAAAGAAGACTGTAAGTCGCAATCAGGGTACATATTTTGTTTGAACAACGGAACAGTGAGCTGGAAATCTTCCAAACAAGATACTATTGCCGATTCAATAACAAAAGTGGAATACATTGCTGTGGCTGAGGCAGCAAAAGAAGCATTTTGGATCTATAAAATTCCTAATTGGATTAGGAGTAGTTCTGTTCGCAGCTGTGCTGGGCTACAACACAGGCTAAGGAACCATGGTCTCATCAATGATCCAAGTATGTACTTCGACGGTTTCATCTGATTCGTGAGATCACACATCGTGGCATGTGAAGATCGAAAAGATCGTTTCAGATGATAACCTGGCAGATCCGCTGATGAAAGCTATTTCTCAGTAAAATTTTGAGCAACCCGTACATAATTCAAGTGTTGGACACTTGAGTGATTGGCTATAGGCCAAGTGGGAGATTGTTGGACAATTATGACCCATAGCATCACTGTTTGTAAAAGACATGGTGTTTTTGTACAAATTAACTGTGTGACAAAGGAAATTGCTCTTTTATCATTTTGTAATTGGCTTACTTGAATATATAAATGATAAAAGTCCATATGATTAATACCATATTAATAAGATATGAGACAGTATTAATCCACGAAAGGTTTAATCATTAAATATCCATAGTCGTAGTATTATCGAGACTGGACATCGATAGTGCGAAATAGACTAGTATTACACTTGTGCGCGTTATGGAAGCTTAACGACATAGTTCTCGTATATTTAAGTATTGGATACTTATGCAAGTGTGATAAGAGGTTCTGTTAGCCGTTGGATTGGGAACAGCTTCACTCTGGATAGACCCCTCAGAATCCCATTAGTAGTATGACTATGTGTCTATGAGAATCCGAATCAAGGTAGGTGTATGTTGTCTTAACCTGAGACTTGCATCGCTAATACTTGCGACAATCAGTACGTTTTGGTTTTGGTCGTCCGGAGCTTTAACAGGTTCTGTGTACTCCACTTCTGAGTTTACTGAGAATCGTAGTGTATTGGGTGTGATGTCAAGATGGAAGTATCACTTCAGTCATATGGAGATGATGATCACACAGGATACATAACTAGTACTCTAATATGTTGCAGCTATCGAGATAGTATGACAAGGTCATGATTATCCGATTACAGAGACTAGTTGTTGATGATCCGATATATGTTTCGTACGGGGCAGACACAATTCCAGCCTCAGGCCTAGCATGTGACATCTGATACTGGATCGTATTACGCTATACTTTGTATACTACGCCTGATACAGATTATATATTCATCGTTGAATATTTCTGGATAGACCCGGCCAAGGTTCCGGTTCGGAACCGGAACCGAACCGGATGATTCCGGTTCCAACCGGTTCCGATTCCGATTCCGATTCCGGAACCGAACCGGAACCTAACCGGTTCGGTAAGGGTTCTCACCCTGACCGAACCGGTTGGAACCGAAAGTAAAAAAAAAAAATTATTTACTTGGAACCGTAAGGTTCCACAAGTAAATCTCAATTATTTTTTATTAATAATAATGAGGTTTAAAATTGCAATACTAAAACATGAATGTCCACATACTTTTTATAACCAACTCTTGGTTATTGACTTCTTTATATAAGCGATGTGGGACACAATAACCAAGTAACAAATATCCCACATCGCTTATATGAAGAAAACACTAGCCAAAAGTTGGCTATAAAAATGATTATATGTTAAAAGAATTTTATAAAAAAGAATTCTATAAAAATGATGTGATAGTTTGAAAAAACATTACAATTATAGAATTTTTTTTTCTATTTTTTAAAATTTATTATTTAAAAAAAAAACCAAAAAGGGAACCGTAAACCGAACCGGAACCGACCGGTTCGGTTCCGGTTCGGTTTACGGTTCTGATTCCACTTAAGTGTGGAACCGGCCGGTTCGGTTCCGAACCAGAACCGAACCGCCGGCCGGGTCTATTTCTGGAGAATTGGGTAGGCACAATGATTTACTAGAAGCCAACCATGTCTTGTAAATCAGTGAGAACGTGGTACGGGGTACGTACATGTCGGATAGTCCGACAACCGTATTTACTGCCAACATATCCAGGAATCTCTTGGGTCACTTCCCAAAGATTTACCGATCACATTTGACTGGAACAGAATTAATCTGTGATAAATTTTGAGAGAGAAAAATAATCTGAGATTAATTACAGTAAGAATTAATCTGATTTTAATTGATGTAAGAATTTATATGGGATTAAATTCGTCTAGAATAGAGAACGCGATTAATTTGGAATTAATCGGCAAAGTAATTTAAAAGTTAAATTGGATTTTGCTCTTTAATTTATTTAATTGGGCTAAAATAATATATCAGATATATTAATTGAAATTGGATTTCAATACGAAATTAAAATTGGATTTTAATTCAAGCGAACAAATTAATTTGGAATTTAAATTGGGTGGGACCCACATCACTTACATCAACTTGTCACTATTTGTGATTGAAGTGGTTGAGCTTTTTAATTGGATTAATTGCTCAACACACTAACCAAAAATCAAGGTGTGATGGAAGTAGTTGGATAAAAAAAATTAGATTTATTACAACACACCTACCAAGTTTAAAAGGTTAATTGTTTTTAGAAAACACTAACTATTCACATTTCTTCTCTCTTTCTTGCCTTGGCCGAACAAGCTTCTTCTAGTTCTTGAAATTTTGTTGCAAAATTTCATCCTAGCTAGCATTTAAGGAGTCAAATAAAGGTGATAGAGAAACTCACCATTGAGTTTGGAATTCATTTCAAGGGCTTGGAGCTTCTACTTCCATAGAAAAAGTTTTGAACTTCAACCGATCAATGTAAGTTTTTTCCGCAAACTTTCTCGATATATTCACACACGAATCAATGTATAGAGATCCTTAGCATGTCTAGGAAACTAACAGAGATCTCGCATACTCCCACTGCAACTGCATCCAGAGAGTCTCCACTCCCAAAGCGCAATTGCATCTCTCCAGGCTTCAGTTTCTTACTTTCCTTCAGCACCTGCAACGAATTGCAAATGTGAACAGGACAAGCAGAATCCAAAATCTAACTAGATGTAACAGCTTCACAAGCTAGTGAGATATCAATAACTGGAAAAATAAATATACCTAATGTAGATGCTCTCTCCTTCATTATCTGGGCAATGCAGTCAGGACACTTCCTTTTCCAGTGCCCGGCTTTGCTGCAGTGATGGCATTTTTCTTTAGAAGCCCTCTTGGGCTTTGCTATCTTTCATTGCGGTGGAGAACCGAAACCCTTCTTCTTCTTCGCTTTCGTCTTCTTTCCCTTTGGCCTGGCCTGGGAATAAGCAGAAAGTGAAGTAGGTTTCAGAGGGTGAGTCGGTACTCCTTTCCTTAGGTCATCTTCCACTGTGATCAGCATCCTATGCAGCTCATGGTAGGAACAGATAATCCCATTCATGTTGAAATACATCATGAATTGGCGATAAGAAGCTGAGAGCGAACCAAGAATGACACTCCTACCGAAAATATCATTTAGAGGGAGATTATATTGCCTTAGTTGTTTGATCAAATTGATCAAGTGAAGAACATGCAAGCTCACAGCTTGCCCCTCAAACATTTAAAAAAAAAATGTCTCAACGAATTTTTATAAAATCATGACACAGCTTAAAAAGTGCATTTTCTTGATTCTGTTGCCTAAGCATTGAATCCAAGAGCGGGCTAGAGCTGAATCTACGCCAAAGTGATGAAATCCCCATATTGTTCAGTGGGTAACTGTGCTCATTAATCATTGGGTTGCCCTTTCCCATAATACCCTTGCGGTCAGATCCAAATGACAATAATGTCCCCCAACAAAGGCCATTTAAGACAACATCAGGTCGATGCACCCATAAGCCATTCAATTCTCCAACTCCCAACCTATCATTGTGAAGTCAACTCAAACTAGAGTTGACTTTGATAGTATATTAACTTAACTTATCCATACTACCACCACACACTTGCACTAATTTAGGTATTTGACCTTCATTAATTTTCATGGGCGGCCTCACTCTGATAGAAGCTTGCTTTAGATCTGCCCATATTATATAAAACTATAGTTATTTTTAAGTTGCAAAGTTGGCGACGCATTTATTTTAAGCGAAGGGTAGAATTATGCATTTATTTTGTTCTTTGTTTATAGGACATTCACCTGGATGACGAAGAGACATTTCACTTGTGATTAAATTTTTTTAATAATAATCGAATTTAAGTTGTCCTGTAATGTATATACAAATGCAATGAAAATTTTTAGCATAATCAATAGTGGTCAATATCAAGAAGTTTTAATCTAATTTTGAGGTGAATGTGAAAAAAAAAAAAAAAGAGTTATGATTCTATATCTCCCTAAAGGGTGTGATTTTGTGGTGTAAGGTTCAAGATTTTTAACGTTCGGGTCTTGGATTGGAATCCAGTAAGTGCATTTCTTGGTTTGAATCTAACCGGAGGATTTTACTTACCCCGCTTAAGTCCGGAAGGGATAGTTTGGCGGCGCGGTTTCCAACAATTTTAAAAAAAAATCTATTAGATAAAAACAAATTTATTTCTCAAAAAAATACCAATTAATATTGATGAGTGGTAATTATATCACTATTTCTCACTCATTTGACCTAATATTTTGTATAATTTCTTGAGTTTTGTGAATATTTTGATGTGTTTTGTGTTATTTTGTAGATACATAAAGTTTCAGGACATTCTGTAGGTGATTTTGAGCAAAACAGTAAAAAATGAAGCAAAAGGGCATTTTGGTAAATTGGCGCGTCGCGACGTCTAACGTGCGCCGGGGACATGTGTCAAAATCTGAGAAATTGGACTTGCTAACATGCGTCGTGCCACGTGTCATCATCAGAATAGATCTTGCTAAAATGGGACGGGACACGTGTCATAATCACATGTTGCCGACAATACGTGTGCCACGTGTTAGCTTCTCATTCGACCGCATCAGCCGCGTGCCACGTGTCATCCACATGTCACCCACGTGTCATCCTTGTGGCCTCCACGTGTCGTCCACATCAGCATACAACCGAGTCACCATGCCACGTGGCGCCACATCATCAACAGCCAATCAAAACCTGCCACGTGTCAGCATCTTAGTGGACCGATCATACCGCGTGCCACGTGTCGAAATTCCATTGGGCCGACAGATTACGCGTCCCACGTCAGCAGTCAAATAGTCAAAGCACGTGCCACGTCAGTAAGATAACATCTCACACGCGTTTGACCGAGTCAACGCGTCCCCGCGTCGCGACGCAAGAAGGAATTTGGCGTCGCGACGCGGACCTGCTCAGATGCCTATAAATTGAAGCTTTCTGCACCTCATTTGGTGTGCTTTCCTTGGGATTTTTTTCCATGTTTTAAGGATTGCATCTATTTTTGTAATAATTAATTTATGTATTTTTATTTTTAATTTTAATTTCAGTTTTTATTTTTTTTATTTTCTTTATGTTTTGTAGTTAAATTTCCGCTAGGGTAAAAGGTGAAACATTTAATATAATTATCTAGGTAAATCTCACTTAATTATAATTTATAAATTAAATTTAACCGGATTAATTAATGTCAGACTTTATTACCGCCTATATGGTCGGTCTAAATATAAATTATTTTACCGCCTATATGGCTGGTCTTATGTGACAGATAATTACCATTTATATGGCTGGTGTAATTGGACTAAATGGATCACCGCCTATATGTCTGGTTTTGAATGTTTAACATTATTAATTCCTGAGAAAGCAGAACATAAAATAATTTAAATATTATAATAAGTGAGATTCCTAGATAAGAAATATTAAATGTGGATCATCTAACCCCAACATTTTATTTTTATTCTAGGGAAGTGATGAAACACAATATCCACACACTTAATAATTGATTTTCTTTTTATGGGTAATTCTTTAGTTTTTTTATTGAGTCTTAAGCTTAATGCTTCTTATTAATTGGCCATTAATAAGATTGATTTGGTAAACTTAAAATGAACTTAACGAAGAGATTTTAGGTTTCAGCCTTAGATTCAATAGCCCACGATCTTCCTTGAGGATAGATAACCCTTTAATAGATTTCTTTACAGGATAAACATATACCTGTCGGGCGGGGGTAGCCATAATTGGAACTTAATCTTAATGAATCCAGGTAATTTGGTTGACATAGACATATGGTTAAATTGGGTTATACTGGGTATTTTCATCTGACCATCGACAGAGACTTTTGCATATTTTCTTGTTCCAGGTTAGCAAACTAATTTATTACACATATATAAGAGAATCAATTCATCTTTATAATAATATTGTGTGGAGTCACAACCCTAGATCTTTGAGTCTTTTGTTATTTTCCTTAGTATTTTCTTTTGTGTCTTTAAGTATTTTATTTATCAAATCCACATTCAACCAACAAATGCATTCATTCTCTTCTCCCTATAATTAGATACCTATAAATAATTAGTATCAATAATTAATAACAACAGTAGGAATTAAGTCCTCACGGGATCGATATTTTTATACTACTTGAACGATACGTGCGCTTGCGTTATACGTGTGTGTTTACGTCGGTCAAGTTTTTGGCGTCGTTGCCGGGGACTTATTTTTCTTGAGTTATTAATTTTGAAGCTATCTAATTTACTTTTATCTAATTTTCTTTATTTTTATCTGTAATTTTTATTTCTTTCTTTTATTTTCAGGTGGTTGAAAAATGGAACATTATTGGGAGATTGAGAGATCACGAGCTTTACTAGAAAAAGATACACCCCAAATCTGGGAACAACAGTCCGATTTTCTGAGGCCTGTTGTCCAGCCCAACAACTATCCTTGGATGTCAGAATCAAACAATACTACATTTGCTCATCAGAACAAAATGGGGAGATGTGTGATATGTGATGGTAAACACCCGAGCAATCAATGTATATACCTTTCAGAGTGGCAGAATTATTGGAATCTGTTGAATTTGATCGAAAATTCGTTCGTCACCCAAATCAATCATCAATCAAGAACGCGAGATTTTTACCGTGGTTCGCCGGAAAATTCCCGACTACATCCACGTTGAACTCCGGAACAAGGAGCTCGCTGCACTAATCAATTTCAAGATTACACAAGAATCTTGAATCCGTTTACAAATTGTAATTTCCCCAAATCTCACAATAAACCCTAATCTCTAAAAGTGTCAATCTCTCAAATTCCCAATTGAAGATTACACTAACTTGGACTAGGAAATAAGGCTTAACACTTAGCCAAATAAAAGGAAAAACAATTAATGAAAACCTTAACCAAATTCTCAACCTAAGCACCCTTTATATATGATTGAAAAATTGAAGTAATTTGGACAACGGCAAGGATTGCGCCATGTGTCCCTTATCCAACGGATGATAAGGCTTCACATTTTACAATCTCCACCTTGAAGCCAAAAGCATCCATCACTCCCAATCATACACAAGGACACATTAAGGTCAAGATAGCACAACAAACTCACCTACTTCCATCATCGATCATGTCGGCTGCAAGGTCAGCCAACCCCCACATGCAACAGCTTCATGCAGTGGGAGAGTTTGGTTGCAGTCACAATTTTTGTCCCCATGTCAGATGGGTTATCTTCAGTTGGAACCTTCTTAATCCCAATCTTACCACTTGAGATGATTTCCCGCACAAAATGATACTTCATATCCACATGCTTGGTTCTCTCATGATGTACTGGATTCTTGCTCAGATGTATCGCACTCTGACTGTCAGAATACACAACTGTCTTACCCTGCAGCTGTTGTATTTCGGTTAAGATACCCTGAAGCCAAATTGCTTCCTTGAACACATCAGTTATGGCTATATACTTCGCTTCGGTAGTTGAGAGTGTAACCAACGGTTGCAGGCTTGACTTCCAGCTGATGCAATTTCCACCAAATGTGAAATAGTAAGCTGTAGTTGACTTTCTCGAGTCTCTGTCACCTGCAAAATCAGAATCAACATACCCTACCAAGTCTAAAGCGTTAGATTTGTTAAAACATAGGCCATAATAAACAGTAGTATTTAAGTATCTTAACAACCATTGCAAAGCACTCCAGTGTGCTCCACCTGGATTAGACATAAACCTACTCAATAAAGATACAGCATATGACAAGTCAGGTCTAGTACTAATCATGGCATACATCACAGAACCAATAGCATTTGCATAAGGTACATTTTCCATTTTAATCACCTCAGGTCTAGTACTAAGAGAAGACATCTCCTCTTCCATAGCCGCTTCCCATTCAAGTTTATGGGTAGACTTTAATGCCTCTCCTAAGCTAGCAGGCTCAATCCCATTAATTTCATGACTTGATATTAATGCACAGAAATACAAATCATTGGTTGAGTAATCATACCTGGTAGGAGGCCTTACCTGCCTCCTACTTCTGTCTCTTGCTAGCTGGTAGTTGGCCAATGTGTCTTGTGGTGTTTCATCATGCTGCTCAGTTTGATCCAATTGATCTACTGTGTCCTCTTCACTTTGTTCTTGTATCTCTGCTACTTCATTTCTGTTTTCCCTATGGTTATTTCTCCTGGGCTGGGTGTCCTCAGATGTCTCCGTGCCTGACATGTCACCAACTTGCTCAGCGGTCCTTGATGTCCCTGGCTCCACCTGCATCTAAGCTCCACCTGCAAGATCAAAATTTGCTAGATCATTTTCTAAGGTACCTGCATTCTTGTTAGTAGATTTACAAGGAAAACAAAGTTCATTGAATATAACATCCCGACTAACTATGACTTTGACTCCATGTGATTCCCTTTCCAATAACCTATACCCTTTTGTCCCTTCTTGATATCCTAGGAAAACACACTTGATTGACCTCGGTTCAAGTTTACCTATGGACTGGTGAGCATAGGCTTCACAGCCAAATACTCTAAGGTGGGCAAGCTTCTGAGCCCTACCAGACCAAATTTCTTCTGGGGTCTTAAACTGAACGGAACTATTTGGGCTCAGGTTAACTAAATGAGTAGCAGTATTGAGGGCTTCACCCCAAAAGGCCCTCAAAAGTTCGGAAGAAAATAAAAGACATCTGATCTTTTCTAATAGGGTTCTATTCATTCTTTCCGCAACTCCATTCTGTTGAGGGGTGTTTCTAACAGTCTTATGTCTCAGGTTGCCCTCACTAGTACAGTATTGATCCAACTCAGTATTACAAAATTCTAAACCATTATCAGTTCTCAAGACTTTCACTTTGTTACTAGTTTGATTTTCTACTAACACTTTCCATTCTTTAAATTTAGTCAAAGTTTCATCCTTTGATTTTAGTAAGAATGTCCATACCTTCATACTGTAATCATCAACAATAAAGAGGAAATATTTCTTACCCCCATGAGTTTGGACCTTTGCTGGTCCCCACAGATCACAATGTAGATACTCCAGACTCGCCTTTGACAAATGAATTCCAGTTGGGAAGCTCTGTCTGTGCTGTTTGCCCAACACACAGATCTCACAAAATTCAAGTGGCTTCAACTGGTCCTTTCCAAATTGTCCCTGCTTGCTGAGTACCTGCATTCCTTTCTGGCCTATATGGCCAAGTCTCAAGTGCCATATATTAGTCATATCAACATTAGAAGTTAAAGCAGAAATGGGTTTATCCGAGAATACATGTTGGCCATTTAGAACATACAAACCATTTCTCTTTATACCAGTTAGGATTAGTTTATTACCCTTAGATATGTGCATGTTTCCATTGTGCGCTTTATATGTGAAACCTAATTCATCTAGTGTTCCTAGTGATATCAGGTTTCGTTTCAGGTCAGGTACATATCTAACGTCAGTAAGTATCCTAACTTTACCATCATGAAGTTTAAGTGTTATGTCTCCAACTCCATATATCCTACAAGTATTGTCATTACCCATATACACAGTCCCTTGGTCAGAATTTCTAAAGTTGACAAACCAGTCCCTATACGGACTCATGTGAAAGGAACACCCGGATTCCAGAATCCATTCTCTACTAATGTGATCACTAGACACAGTCAATGCCTCAGATATGCACATCGACCCCTTTTCGGCAGCCACAGTAGCACTGCCTTCATTTTCCTGTTCCCTAATGAACTTATAACAATTCCTTTTAAGGTGTCTCATCTTCCCACAATGATAGCACTTCTTGTCACTATTCTTATTCTTATCCTGTTTATTCTTTTTCTTCCCTTTAGGGTCTTGGTTATTAGTCTGATGATTATTCGAACCATTATACTTCCTTTCATTTTTTCCTTTCACGAATAAGTTCGCTCCACCTCTCCTACTGGTTCTAAGTTCTAGCTCTCTAGCCCTTATACCAGATATCACCAAGTCTAGCCTAGGTACAACTCATGTGTACTGTAGAGAGTTCTTAACGACACTATATTCTTCAGGCAGTGCATTTAATAGAATCATAGCTTCGCTAAAGTCTCCTAAGGCTTGGTCAGTTCCTTTAAGGATTTGAGTCAATTTCGTGAATTCATCCAAATTATCATCTATTGACTTATTAGTGTCCATCTTGTAATTAAACAAATTTCCTTTTAAGAACACTAAATTTGGTGCAGAAATAACAGAATAAAGAGATTCGAGTTTACCCCAGAGTTGAATGGCCGTGTCCATTCCATCAACCTTTCTGATAACCAAATCTCCAAGGTGAAGGAAAATCAGGTTGTAAGCCTCTTCCAGGATTTTGTCCTTCGCTTCCTTTTCCATCTTCGGCCATTTTTCTAGATCCGGTTCCAGTGCCAAGGCCACCTTATGGTGAGAAAGCAAAACCCTCATTTTCTTCTTCCATGTGGTGAAATCTCACTTTCCGTCAAATATTCCAATGTCAAGTCCCATCGTCGACATTTCTATTCCTCTTTAAACCAGAAGCTCAATCGGTAACTTAAGGTCTTGATCACTCAAGCAGCAATCGGCTACAAAGTACTTCAACTCAGGGAATAGTAATTACAGAAACAATTATGCACACATGAATCAATCACGCCAATTAACACCAGACTCCTAATCTTCTTGTACTCAAACTTATCACTCAGACTCCTAAGACTAAAGCACCCAACAATTCAATGTGGCAGCCCAATGTATTAAACACTCAACACAGCACTCAGCAACACAATAGCTTACACAACCAGACAACTAAGCCTTCATTACCCAGGCCTTCAATTTTCGGCAACACCTGGGATTGTTCGGCACCCTATACACACACACTGCAACTCAGAAATTGGTTTTGTCCCAGAGACTTCCATCGGCAGCTACAGACCCACTCGACAACCAAGAGTCTTTTGGTCTGCGAGCCTAGGGTTTTTGTTCGGCCACTGAGAGATCAGATCACCCTTTTAGTCAGAATGAGTCAGGGATCTTGATCGGTACACACCCACAGATCTGATTGACGCCTCTCAGGGAACTTGAGTCGGCAGGGCAGATGGGTTGTCTTCGTGTTCTTGAACGGTAACTTCAGATCTTTCAACTTAATTTTTGGGCAGGGATTTTTGATTTGACGAATTTAGGGTTTTTGATCGTCTCTCACCTTCACTCAACAGAGTTCTTGTTCGGCCAACCAGATAAAAAAAATCTTTTTAATCAGCTCTGATCTTGGTTTCGAATTTTGTGTTTTTGGCAGTGATTTGTAATCTTGGTTTTGTCTTTTGTGTTTGGCTGTGCTGATGATCTTTGACAGTCTTCAATTTACCAGTTTTGTTGCCTCTTCGTCGTTTGTCGCAGTCTCTCTGTTTGACTTCGTCGATGGCTTGTATTCTTTGAGTCTTGATCGACAGTCTCTGTTCCTCCTCTCTTTTGATTCTTGAACGGGAGTCTTTGATTGTTTCTTTCTTTCTGATTCTTGATCGGTGCTCTGTGTTTGCGTTTTGATCGGCTTGTCTTGATTCGGCAGCAGGTCTTCTTCCTTTGACTGATTTAGGGATTTGCCTTTGCCGAAATGGAGGACTAAATCTTGGGCTGATCTTCTTCAATCAACAGATCGGTTTTTTTTTTTATCCTTCGGCCCACTGGACTTTTTCCAAACGCTCTGATACCAATTGTTGAATTTGATCGCAAATTCGTTCGTCACCCAAATCAATCATCAATCAAGAACGCGAGATTTTTACCGTGGTTCGCCGGAAAGTTCCTGACTACATCCACGTTGAACTCCGGAACAAGGAGCTCGCTACACTAATCAATTTCAAGATTACACAAGAATCTTGAATCCGTTTACAAATTGTAATTTCCCCAAATCTCACAATAAACCCTAATCTCTAAAAGTGTCAATCTCTCAAATTCCCAATTGAAGATTACACTAACTTGGACTAGGAAATAAGGCTTAACACTTAGCCAAATAAAAGGAAAAACAATTAATGAAAACCTTAACCAAATTCTCAACCTAAGCAACCTTTATATATGATTGACAAATTGAAGTAATTTGGACAACGGCAAGGATTGCGCCACGTGTCCCTTATCCAACGGATGATAAGGCTTCACATTTTACAGAATCATTCAAGGTACAAAGAACCATCATAATTTCCATCTTATCCACCATCCATCTACGATTTTCATCAAGAACCAGAACCATCAGAGGAAGATCAGATGGTTGACATGCTCAAAGATTGGTTCAAGAAACAAGACGAAAATTTGGATACAATGCTTGAATCAGTCCAAAATCAATTCGAAAGTATTCAGAGACAATCAGCATTCATTCAGAGACTGACAGAACAAACGAGACAATTAACAGAAAATCAGAGCTGCATACCTCAAGGAGCATTTTCAGATGACACTGATGAAGCCTTTGAGTACCAAGCATTTCACGATAACACTTTAGCAGAGGAGGAGGCTGAGTAGAATCAGGAATATGAGGTATCTGTTCTGGAGCCAAAACCAACAGATTCTCGGTTTGATTTTTATTATTCTGACTCTGACGAGGATGAAGAAGATGAGCTATTTGTACCAATTGCACCAACAATAGAGGATGAAACTGTCCATCCTCAAAATGAAGATCTTGGAGAATGTTTTGCACTAATGTTTGAAGACGAGCTACCTGAGCTAGTCATATCAGAGGATGAAGACCTAAAATCTGACATTTCTTTACATCCTCAGGGTGATACTTATAGAGCATGCATTTCACATATGACAGATGAAGAATTGAATGCGGAAATCCTAAAATACATATGTGAAGAAAAGGTGGAGCAAGAAGCAGAGCAAATGGAGGAGCAACTGTTTGACCAAATTGAAGATCTCAGGCATTCAGGAGAAACATCACGGTTTTGGGGAGTACCGATCAAAGATATCGCCCAGAAGCTTGACAGAATGGAACTTCCATTCAAAGTCAAGCACCATATGAGACCTCCTGATTTTTTTTCTTTCTTTTCGGGAACCACTGGAGCGACAAAGTTTAAGAAGGTGGCACGAGCACTGAATGAGACAAAATTCTTTTTGTCACCTTACTGTTGGAATAGGCCCTTCAAAAGCAACGCTCATGGGATTGTCTTTAATCGGACATCCAAAACGACGCTAAAACCTCCTTGACCGATGGATTTCAGTCACGTCTGGCTGAAGACGAAAAATTTAACACTAGCAGGGAGGCAACCCATGCACTTTGTTGTAATTTCTATTTTCATATTTTTTGTATATATGTTGTAGAGTTTTTAATTTTGTGTGTTATTTTTGTAGGGAAAAGCACAAACGAAGCATTTTAAGACAGAAGGAATGGTGTTTGGAATTCACAAAGAAGAAAGCTAATTCATTTATGATGGCTGAGTAAAGAATGAATTCTTGAGATGCATCCTTATGAATTTATACTAAGCTAGTGGCGTATTGCGTACACAATTCTGTTGCCTTAATAATTGCTTTGATTTACTTTTATGTTTTTATTTCCTTTATTTTCGCCGACAAGATCTAAACTTTTTAAAATTTTCACGATTTATTTTAACGTTCATGTAATAATTGTCATTTGGCAGGTACTAGTGCTACTATTACTCACCCATTTTCAGGTTCTATAAATTCAACTGTACATTTCTCTATTCGACACATCCAGATATACATCCAAATAAGAGAGAGAAAATGGAAGCAACTTCACAACAGCGAGTCAAGCGAATTTGTGTTTTCTGTGGATCCATCTCTGGTAATAAACCAGAGTTCATTGAGGCTGCAAATGAATTGGGGAGAGTTATAGCAGAACGAAATATGCACCTAGTATATGGCGGTGGCAATCTTGGAATGATGGGAAGCATTTGAAAAGCCGTTCAGGAGGGTGGCGGTCATATTTTGGGAATCATTCCAAAAACTTTGGAGGACGAACATATAATCGGAAAAATAAATGGAGATGAACGTATTGTCTTAGGGATGTCTGAACAACTCCTTGAAATGATTAATAATGTTGATGTGTTTATTGCTTTACCAGGTGGGCTCGGAACGTTTGAAGAGATATTCACAGTCGCATCATTGGCGCACTTGAACATTCATCGGAAGCCCATTGGATTACTTAACATTGAACATTTTTTCGATTTTCTGTTTGTATTTCTTGCGGAAGCCAAAAGACATTAGTTCGTCACAAAATCAGTACATGATATTTTCCGGACTGCAACAAAGGCCGAAGAATTAATTGACCAAATCCTAGCCTTTGAACCAAAAATCGACCCCATTATTTCCAAGTTGAGCTAGTCAGATAGCGATCGTGGTAAGAAGCGTAAATTGGACATAGATCTTAATCAGTAATTTTTCCTGTAGAATTTCAGCTAACCATGTATTATCTTCTAAACTCTTCTTCTACTGTTTAAGACATTGGGGACAATGTCTCATTTAGGTTTGGGGGAGGGAATTAGTTGATTAATATCTTCTTTTTAGTTTGTGTGTTGTTTTTATTTTTAGCCCTAAATTTTTTCGAAAAATACAAAAAAAATTGAAAAATTTTCAAAAATTACAAAAATATTTTATGTTTTTATGTTTTTAATTTTGATTAATCTGGTAAAAATTGGTAAGAGATAGTTGTATAAGGAGTTCACACTCTTGATACGTATTTCAACCCATTTTCGAAACAAGTTAATTTTTGTTTATTTCTTTTTGAATTATTTAATTTGTAAATTCTCCATAAAACTTACTAAAATGGATCTTCATATGCTCAGTTGGCAGGTATAAACAACATGCATGGTAACATACGGACATGAGCTGTAATTGAAAAGTTTGTAATATTCAGTGCTCTAGTTTAATTGGAGGAAGCATCTCAAAAAGCATTGGAGTAAAAAAAAAAACATCTGAGATCCGAGTTATTAAGTCTGTAAGAGTGTTTTAACACCTAGTGCCCTAAAGCCAACTGGTTTGGGAGTCACTGGCCCAAAGCTCGTTACATGGATCAAGGATGGTGCAAAAATATATATATCTGAAGTCTGAGTAATTAAGTCTGTAGGGGCGTCTTAACACCTGGTGCCCTAAAGCCAACTGGTTTGGGAGCCACCGACCCAACACTTGCTACATAGACGGAAGGTATTGTATATAAATAAATAAAAATTCAAAAATCAAAGAAAAAAATCAGAAAAATCAGAAAAATTATTCCATTACTACAAAAAGGTGTGAATTCTGATAAAACTTTAGGACAAAAATATTACTCTCTTATCAACTACACTTGTGACAGTTGTGGGAAAAAATGAGTTGTTTAATATTTTGTTGGTTGTGTATATAGAGAATGGTAAATATAATCGGAGAATTTACTTATTCAGTAATTTAGAAAGAAAGAAAACATCTAGTAACTTGGAGTAGAAGTTTCACCTGATTAGTAACTAACTTCTTTATTCTATTTTCTCTTGTCTTTTTGCTTTTGTGTGCATTAGTTTTACTATCTTTTTACTTTTGTAAAATGTTTGTGGGTATCATTTCTGTAAACCATCACGAGACTACAACTCGTCCACTAGGGACACCTATGGGTTTAAAGGCTTGTTGCATACGCTAAATGCAACTGTGATCCCTACGAAAGTGACTTAGTTAAATTTTATTTTAAAGATGTTTATGTTATTTTATTCTGTGTTTTGCTCGAGGACTAGCAAAATGTTAGGCTTGGGGGTGTGATGAGTGGTAATTATATCACTATTTCCCACTCATTTGACCTAATATTTTGTATAGTTTCTTGAGTTTTGTGAATATTTTGATGTGTTTTATGCTATTTTGTAGATAAATAAAGTTTCAGGACATTCTGGAGGTGATTTGGAGCCAAAATAGTGAAAAATAAAGCAAAAGGGCATTTTGGTAAATTGGCGAGTCGCGACATGCGCCGGGGACACGTGTCAAAATCTGAGAAATTGGACTTGCTAACATGTGTCGTGCCTCGTGTCATCATCAGAACAGATCTTGCTAAATTGCGCAGGGACACGTGTCATCATCACATGCTGCAGACAATATGCGTGCCACGTGTCAGCTTCTCATTCAACCGCATCAGCCGTGTGCCACGTGTCAGCCACATGTCACCCACGTGTCATCCACGTGGCCTCCACGTGTCGTCCACGTCAGCATACAACCGAGTCACCGTGCCACGTGGCGCCACGTCATCAACAGCCAATCAAAACCTGCCACGTGTCAGCATCTTAGTGGACCGATCATACCGTGTGCCACGTGTCGAAATTCCATTGGGCCGGCAGATTACGCGTCCCACATCAGCAGTCAAATAGTCAAAGCGCGTGCCACGTCAGTAAGATAACATCTCACACGCGTTTGACCGAGTCAACGCGTCCCCGCGTCGCGACGACAGAAGGAATTTGGAGTCTCGACGCGGACCTGCTCAGATGCCTATAAATTGAGGCGTTCTGCACCTCATTTGGTGTGCTTTCCTTGAGATTGTTTCCCTGTTTTTAAGGATTGCATCTATTTTTGTAATAATTAATTAATTTATTTTTATTTTTAATTTTAATTTCAGTTTTTATTTTTTTTTTATTTTCTTTATGTTTTGTAGTTAAATTTCCGTAGGGGTAAAAGGTGAAACATTTAATATAATTATCTAGGTAAATCTCACTTAATTATAAATTATAAATTATAATTGAACCGGATTAATTAATGTCAGACTTTATTACCGCCTATATGGTCGGTCTAAATATAAATTACTTTACCGCCTATATGGCTGATCTTTATGTGACAGATAATTACCGCCTATATGGCTGGTGTAATTGGACTAAATGGATCACCACCTATATGGCTGGTTTTAAATGTTTAACATTATTAATTCCTGAGAAAGCAGAACAGAAAATAATTTATATATTATAATAAGTTAGATTCCTAGATAAGAAATATTAAATGTGGATCCTCTAACCCCCATCATTTTATTTTTATTCTAGGGAAGTGATGAAACACAATATCCACACACTTAATAATTGATTTTCTTTTTATGGGCAATTCTTTAGTTTGTTTATTGAGTCTTAAGCTTAATACTTCTTGTTAATTGGCCATTAATAAGATTGATTTGGTAAACTTAAAATGAACTTGACGAAGAGATTTTAGGTTTCAGCCTTAAATTCAATAGCCCACGATCTTCCTTGAGGATAGATAACCTTTTAATAGATTTCCTTACAGGATAGACATATACCTGTCGGGCGGGGGTAGCCATAATTGGAACTTAATCTTAATGAATCCAGGTAATTTGGTTGACATAGACATATGGTTCAATTGGGTTATACTGGGTATTTTCATCTGACCATCGACAGAGGCTTTTGCATATTCTCGTGTTCCAGGTTAGCAAACCAATTTATTACACATATATAAGAGAATCAATTCATCTTTATAATAATATTGTGTGGAGTTACAACCCTAGATCTTTGAGTCTTTTGTTATTTTCCTTAGTATTTTCTTTTGTGTCTTTAAGTATTTTATTTATCAAATCCACATTCAACCAACAAAAGCAATCATTCTCTTTTCCCTATAATTAGATACCTATAAATAATTAGTATCAATAATTAATA
Source organism: Zanthoxylum bungeanum (assembly GCA_019454045.1). Classification (NCBI taxonomy): domain Eukaryota; kingdom Viridiplantae; phylum Streptophyta; class Magnoliopsida; order Sapindales; family Rutaceae; genus Zanthoxylum; species Zanthoxylum bungeanum. Next base: position 262,660 of record SKCR01029293.1, read on the forward strand.
ACAACAGTAGGAATTAAGTTCTCGTGGGATCGATATTTTTATACTACTTGAACGATACGTGCGCTTGCGTTATACGTGTGTGTTTACGCCGGTCAAATATATTATTATTTTTATTAGAGTTGGTGCTCGAACATTAATCGGTTTTGTATTTGTAATACAGATTATTATTATAGTAAAACTGTTTTTTTTTTTTCATTTCATTATTTCTTATATGGTATTGTTGCTTGTCATTTACTTATTGTAGGGTAGATTTAAACTGTTTAAATAGAGGCATGTGAATAACGTACCCAAGAATAATTATCGTAGTGATATAGGTATAAAGTGTTGTAATAGATATCGAGAAATATGCATTTTCATTATTTCATTATTTTGAGGATATGTTGCTTAATTCTTGTATTGTAAGTAAGAAGTCATAGGTCCTGGGATATATTTAATTTAGTATTTGAATGGGTGAGAGAGCAATATATAATAAAGTGACTTAAATTTTTTTTTTTTTTTTTTGAAGATATTGAGAAATATCATTATTTAGTCTATTCTCGAAAACCATTCTTAATCATGGAGTTTACATGGGTCAGATAGTAAACTAGATAGATTAACACATGTTATATAACAGAATTGGATTATGATGATTAATCTCAAAGAGCCATGAGTTTTGGGAAGCACATATAAAAATATGGGTTTCATTGGAGAATAAATACTGAATGAATCACGAAAGACTTGTATTAGATAATTCATAAAACCTAGAGTCTTATGATATGAAGTGTACACATTGAGTATAAGAGTAATATATAATCCATTATTGATTAGTTGAATGAATAATTAATAATCATCTGATAATATCAATTATTCGTGGAGCCGTTAGGGATTGAATTGTTTGATCTATTGTGTTTAAATTTTGTGTAGTGTCATTTAATGTTTATTTGGTAAGCTTAAAATTATTTTAAGCTTAACATTTCAAAAGTTAAGAGAGAAGTATGGTAATGACTTAAGAAACATGTTCCTTAAATTAAGGGGAATGAGTTGAAAATGTGACAACCTAAAATAGTTTAGTTTATGATGATATGGATTGGTGTTTTGAGCATCAATTTGTATCGTATTTATGACTAATTCATGAATACGAATAGTCAATTTTTTATAATATTATCTTTTATATAGTAGCACCTCCTGTATTTTATAAACATAATCGATCTAATTTATATTAGATTGAAACTAAATGAGATTTAGTGATATATATATATATATATATATATTAGATAAAGACCTGGGAATATATATAGTAGTGTACAATTATAATGAGGTTTGTAAATGACAATGAGAGGTGTCACTACTAAAGGTATATTCTCAAATAAAGTTACTGGTCATGATTTATTGACATGGGTCGGTTAGTAAATCTGTTGAGACCAATACATATCGTATATCGAAATTTGGTCCGATGATTTATCCTAATGAACCATGAACCTTGAGAGACTCGTATAGACATATATGTGTTTATTTGATAAACACTGTATGACTCACCGAAGAATTCATAATAAATAGGAATCTTCTCAAGTCGAGTTGCATCAAGCCATTTGACTCGAGATACCACTGTGGATTTATGAGTGATCCACCACACTTTGACAACAGCATATCACCGGTCTTTCTAGATCAGACCTCTGTCTGTCTGTTGGGTGTGGACTGATGCTCATGATATCTTATGATATATCCAGGGAGGATCTGTCAGTCTCATGTGCGGGATTTAGGTATCCAGTTCGTGGTCTTTTAAATCATTGGCCAATGTGTACTGCGAAAATTAGTTTCGAGTATTTATCTAGAGAATCACGAATATGTCGAGACATACATATATGAGTTGTGTGATCGGTGATAAACACACACGTAACGCAAGCGCACGTATCGCTCAAGTAGTATAAAAATATTGATCCCACGAGGACTTAATTTCTATTGTTGTTATTAATTATTGATTCTATTTATTTACAAGTATCTAATTAGGAAGAGAATGGAATGATTGGTTGGTTGGTTGGTTGAATGTAGATTTGCTAAATAAATAAATTCACAAAATAAAATACTAAGGAAAATAAACAAAAGACTCAAATATCTAGGGTTGTGATTCCACATAATATTATTCTAATGATGAATTGATTCTCTTATATATGTGTAATAAATCAGTTTGTTAGCCTGGAACACGAAAATATGCAAAAGCCTCTGTCGATGGTCAGATGCAAACACCCAGTGAAACCCAATTAATCATATGTCTATGTTAACCAAGTTATCTGAATTCATTAAGTTCAAGTTCCAATTGTGGCTACCCCCGCCCGATAAGTATATGTCTATCCTGGAAGGAAATCTATTAAGAGTTATATATCCTTAAGGGAGATCGTGAGCTATTGAATCTAAGACTGAAACTTAAAATCCATTTTCCAAGTTCATTTTAAGTTTACCACAACAATCTTATTGGTGATCAGGCAACAAGAAACATTAAGCTTAAGATTCAATAAACAAATTAAAATATTACCCATAATATAATTCAATCAATTATTAAGCATGTGAATATTGTGTTTCATCACTTTCCTAGAATAAAAATAAAATGATGGGGTTAGGGGATCCACTTTTAGAAATCTCAGAATATTATAATATGGAAATTGTTAGTGTTACCCAATTTTGTTGAATCAGCCATAAGAGCGGTGTTATTATTTATACATAAACCAGCCATATAGACGGTAATCATCTGTCACCAAATGACCGACCTTATATCCGGTGTCACATTATGTTACATAAATAAAACCAGCCATTAAGGCGATATCAACTTTAATCCATATTATTAAATTATAATTTCCATATTATATATTAAATGAGATTAATCTACCTTTACTATTTCTAATTTAGATATCTCCCTTATTATAATATATAAATTTACGTGATAATTACTAACCGACCATATATGTGGTATCCTGATTAAGTCAAGTTATAATTAATTCCAACCTATCATAAAGACGGTATCCAATTAAGTCAGGTTTTAAGATAATTTATATATTATAATTAAGGGAGATTAATCTAAATTATAATAATAAAAGCTTCATCATTTCCCCAGCGGGAATTTAACTACTAAACATAAAAGAAAAGTAAATAAAATAAACTACTACTATTACTAAAAATAAAAATGCATAAATAAAAGTGAAAAAAAAATAAATAAAAATAAAATCCTTAGATCCTTGTTCAGAACCTTAGGAAAGTACTACTACTACTAAAAATAAAAATACATAAATTAAATAACTAAAACTAAACAAATAAGATATAATCGTTAATCCCATATTAGGAACTTCAAGAAGGTATGAAATTTTGAAATGAAATCGGCCTGAATTTATAGGCAAGTCTTGGCCCTTCGCGTCGCGACGCATGTAACCTTGCGCGTCGCGACGCGTAGCTGATTATTGACGCATGGCACGAGGTTTCTGGAGATGATGACATGTGGTTGTCGGTAGAATTATTGGCTCGGTGTCGTGACGTGGAGAAGTTGTGTGCGTCGCGACGCTGACGTCAGCAATGATGCGTGTCGATGATGATTATCGGTAGTATGTGATGATGACACATGTCTGGCGTATGTTAGCATATTTGCTGTGTTGTAGACACATGGCAGGCACATGTTAGCAAGTGTGCATGATAGCAAGCTTCTCTGATTTTGACACGTGTCTGGCGCAAGTTAGCGGTTGCGACACAGAAGTGTTGCGCGTCGCGACATTTAAATGACGATTTTTCCCTTTTTGTCCATTTTTCGCTGTTTTGGCCCTGATTTGATTCCAGTGTGTCCTGAAACCTTATTTATCTACAAAATAACACAAAACACATTAAAACATTCATAAAACCCAAGAAACTATAGAGAATATTAGGTTAAAGGGGCGAAAAATAGTGATATATTTTCCGCTCATCACACCCCCAAACCTAACATTTTTCTAGTCCTCGAGCAAAACAATAAAATACAATACAATAAATAACTGAATCTAAATTAAAATAAGCCACTTTCGTAGGGATCAAGATTGCATTTAGCGTATGCAACAAGCCTTTAAACCCCTAGGTATCCCTAGTGGACGAGTTGTAGTCTCGTGAGGACTTACAGTGACGATACCCACAAACGTCAATCTAATGCACACAAAAGCAAAAAGACAAAAGAAAGGAGAATAAACAAGTTAGTGACTAAACAAGTGAAACTTCTTATCCAAGTTAGTAGTTGTTTTCTTTCTTTCTAAATTACCAAATAAGTAAATTCTCCAATTATTTTTACCATTCTCCATATACACAACCAACAAAGTATTTATCAGCTCATTGTGCCCACAATATTCACAAGTGTAGTTGAAAAGAGAGTAATATTTTTGTCCTAAAGTTATATCAGAATTTACACATTTTTAGCAATGGATATTTTTTTGATTTTTTTTTAATTTATTCATATAATATCTTCAATCCATGTAGCGAGCTTTGGGCCAGTGACTCCCAAGCCAGTTGGCTCTAGGGCACTAGGTGTTAAGACAACCTTACAGACTTAATTACTCGGATTTCATATATCTTTCTTTTTTTTCTTTTCTCTTTTTTATTTACAACATCTTTAATCCATGTAGCGAGCTTTGGGTCAGTGACTCCCAAACCAGTTGGTTTTAAGGCGTTGGGTGTTAAAACACTCCTACAGACTTAATTACTTGGATCTCAGATGTAATAGATTTTTATTTTTTTTATTCCATCGTTTTTTTAGATGATTCCTCCAATTAAACTAGAGCACTAAATATTACAAACTTTTCACTTACAACTCATGGCTGTATGTTACCATGCATGTTGATAATACATGTCAATTGAGCATATGAAGATCCAATTTAGTCAGTATTATGGAGAATTTACAAATTAAATAATTCAAAAGGAAATAAACAAAAATTAACTTATTACTAAATAGGTTGAGATACATCTAAAGAGTGGAAATTCCTTACACAGCTATCTAACACCAATTTCGCCTGATTAATCAAGTTAAAAACACAAAAACAAAATATTTTTTAATTTTTTTAATTTTTTTAATTTTTGAAAATTTTTGACTAAAAACCAAGCAAAATAACACAACGAAAAAAATAAGAACAAAATACTAGTCAACTATTCCCCTCCCCCAAACCTAATTGAGACATTGTCCCCAATGTCTAAAAAGTAAGAGAAGAGTTTAGAAAACAGTACTTGGTTATCTGAAATTCTATATCTAAAAAAAAATTAAAGGTTAAGATCCAGATTTATCCGACGCTTTTTACTACGATCATTATCGGACCAGATAATCTTGGAAAGGATTGGGTCAATTTGTGGTTCAAAGGCTAAGAGTTGGTCAATTAAATCATTGGCAGTTCTGGCAGTGAAGAGGATTTCTTTTACATGTTTTGACACGAACCCATTTCTCTGAGCAACATCGAGAAACACACAAAGAAAATCATAAAATCCATCAGCATTATACAGTCCAATCAGTTTATGGTGTATGTTCAAGTTTGCCTAAGATAATACTGTAAAAATTTCCTCCATCGTACCCAAGCCACCTGGCAAAGCAATAAAAGCATCAGCGCGATTAATCATTTCCACAAGTCGTTCAAATATACCTGGCACAATACATTCATCTATGTCCGATGGTCCTATAAGATTCGCCTCTGCCAAAGGTTTTAGGATGATTCCCAGAACTTGACTACCTCCTTCCTATACGGCCCTTGAAATGTACTACATTAATCCAAGATTGGCACCGCCATATACTTGGTGCATATTCCTTTCAGCTATGACTCTACCCAATTCATGTGCTGCCGCAATGAATTTTGGTTTAGAACCAACACTAGTACCGCAAAACACACAGATGTTTACAATTCGTCTTCTTGAAGTTGCTTTTTTTTATGTATTTTTTTTTCAAATCTCGATGTCTTCAAGAGTGCAATAACGAGCTGAATTTATAAAACCTGAAAAAGGGTGAGTAATAATAGCACTAGTACCTGCCAAATGATAATTATTAGCTAAACAGTAAAATATATCGTGAAAGTCAAAAAGTCCAGATCATGTCGGCGAAAATTAAGGAAATCACAACAGAAAATTAAATTAAAGCAAATATTAAGGCAACAGAATTGTGTACGCAATACGCCACTCGCTTGGCATATAAATCCATTAGGATGCGTCTCAATAATTCATTCCTTACTTAGGCATCACTAATGAATTAAATCTCATATTGTGTCCAAACACCATTCCTCATATCTTGTTCTGCCTTAAATACAATGTTTGTGTTTTTCCCTGAAAATGTCACACAAAATTAAAAATTGCTACAAGATGTATACACAAAAAAAAAAAATTAAGTTGAAAATTTTTGCATGGGTTGCCTCCCAGCTAGCGCTAAATTTTTCGTCTTCAGCCAGACGTGTCTGAAGTCCATCTGTCAAGGAGGCTTCAACGTGATTTTGGATGTCCGATTGAAGATAATTCCATGAGCGTTGCTTTTGAAGGGTCTCTTCCAACGGTAAAGTGGCAAAAATAATTTTTTTCCCATTCAGTGCTTATGCCACCTTTTTAAACTTTGTCAATCTTGTGGTTCCTGAAAAGAAAGAAAGAAAACCAGGAGGTCTCATATGGTGCTTGACTTTGAATGGAAGTTCCATTCTGTCAAGATTTTGGGCGGTGTCTTTGATTTATACTCCCCAGTATAATGATGTTTCTCCTGAATGCATGAGATCTTCAATATGGTTAGATATTTGCTCCTCCATTTGTTCTTCATTTTGCTCCACCTTTTCTTCACAGATAAACTTCAAAATTTCATTGTTCAGCTCTTCATCTGTCATCTGTGAAATGCATGCTCCATAAGTGTCAACCTGAGGATGTAAAGATGTGTCTGATTGTAGGCTTTTGTCCTATGTGGTTGATATGAATGGCTTGGGTAGCTCTTTTTCAAACATCAGTGCAATGCATGCTCCAAGATCTTCATTTTGAGGATACAAAGTTTCATCCTCAATTTTTGTTGGTGCAAACAGCTCAACTACTTGTTCCTCATCAGAGTCTGATGAATAATAAAAATCAAATCGAGATTATGCTGGTTCAGGCTCCTGAACTGATACCTCTGGCTCTTGATACTGCTCAGCCTCTTCTTCTGTTAAGGTGTCATCGTGATATCTTTGGTACTCGAAGGCTTCGTCAGTTTCATCTGAAAATGTTTCGTGAGGTATATAGTTCTAGTTTTCTATTAATGGTCTCGTTTGATCTTTCGTTCTTTGAATGGATGTTATTTGACTTTGAAGAATTTCTAATTGATTATGAAATGTTTCAAGTATTGCATCCATCTTTTCATCTTGTTTCTTGATCCAATCTTTGAGCATGTTAATTACTCGATCTTCCTCTGATGGTTCTGGTTCTTGAAGATCGTAAGTAGATAGTGGACAATATGGAAAATGTGGTTCAGTGAAATATGTTGGTTCATTATATGAAGGTCTTTGATAGTTCTGTCATCCTGAATTGTAGTAATGGTTGAAGGGGTTATATGGCGGAAATCCGGTAACAGACCGGAATAGTGGAAAATCAAAAATTTTCCGATTTCAAAACTTTTTCTCGGATCAATCAAATAAACTTATTTATTTAATTATCCAATTATTAAATTATGAAATATTACACAAGAAATCAAATTTTTGTGTAATTACCAAGTTGCCCCAAAACTTTGCATTTTTTTCATTTTAGTCCTAAATTGTTCGAAATAATTTTTGGATGATTTTAAATCATTTCTAAGATGATTTTAACAAGTCATACACATCAAAAATCAAATTGCAACATGAACCCCAAATTTTTGTCCAAATGTCGTGAGCCCCCCCCCGGCCAAATTGTGCATTTTGCTCTTTTAATGTTCAAAACACATCAAGATGATATCCAATCAAAATAAGATTTTATATGCATCATATACACATCTAAATACACAACATAAATGAAAAGCCCCAAATTTGGAAGTGGTCTTAAACCCTAATTTTTTAATTTCAACAAATTGGACAAATTAGGCCAAATTAATTAAATCCAACACTTCAATCAAGTTTCTTCCACACGAATAAAGCCTCACCATAATGAAATAACTATAGAACAAATCTAGGTCATTTAAGAGTGGGTCAATAACTCTAGAATGGCAACTAGTTTCTAAAACCATCAAAAGAATGCTTGTTAATATATTAGAAGCATTCTATGACCTTTTACATGCATTAACCCTATCCTCAAACTTCCATCCAACAAAAACACAAAGAATAAAGAATAGTAAAACATGAGAACATCATAGTATGTAGCCTAGAACACAAGGAACATTTTCCTCTCTAATAGTAAGTTGAAGAAACTTACTAAAATCCAAGCTTTTCTTTGTTTTTCTTTTTCTTTCTCTCAAGCTTCTTTTATCTTCTTTAATGGAGTTTTTGATAAGAGTTTTTGGTTAATTAAAACCCTAAAATGAAACAAACAATTTATACTTGGAAAAAATGGCCTTGGCCGAATTTTTGGGTATATAAATATCAAGATATTTATTTTGTTTCATTTAAGACATTTTCAACTTGTTAACTTTTCATCATTACAACTTTAATGATTTGGTTAAAGTCAACAAAGGCAACCAAAAAGCATTTACTAAATATCACAACTTAAAATATTTATATCTTTATTTAATTTAATTATTTAATAATTAAATAATTATTTAAATATAAATATATTAAATATATGTATTATATTTACAATAAATATCAAATACATATATATTTATGATATTAGTCAAATATCTCAATTTGACAATTAATTAATGTGTATTTGAATTAATCTAACATTAAATGCAAATACACAAAATTAAGGAAATGACTATCGGGTCACCAACACATGTATTTTTCATTTAACCTTTAAACAACTTTATAATTAATCAGTATTATTTATAAATGTTGCCCTAGTGCTCTACGAGTATATTTCATTAGTGAGACTATCTAGATTCAGGTATCCGTTACGAAATCTAATTTCGTGTCCATAATTTACCCACCTATAAATTATGATGACCACAGATAAACTCGTTGAATCATACAGGTCAAGGTCATGGAAAATGTATAATTCCTCCATCACAGGTATCCGGATATATCCCAGAGATATATATGTAAACGTCAAATCTCTATAGGGACAATCCCGTCAACGTCTCTATTAGAATTCTATAAAAGAACACTTAGAACTGATTGCTAATCATATGGACTACATATGCTCTGTACACAGAACTGACGGATCCTATCTCGATACACACATGACACCCTGAGGATCTATCCACACCCAAAGAACAGGCGGAGGTCTGATCTAAATAGATCGGTGACGTGACTGCCATCTAAGTGTGGAAGATGTCTCATGCGCCCACAGTGGTATCTCAAGTCAAAGAATCACAAGTGCTACTCAACCCGAGAAGATTCTTATTGACGTTGGTTTACAATCCATTAAGAATCTTCGGTGAGTCGTTCAATGTTTATCCGCTATAAACACCTATACGTCTATACGAGTCTCCAAGACTCATGGTTCATTGAGAAACCATTGGAATAATATATTCCAGTATATGACATGTACCGATCTCAACGGGTTTACTATACTGACCAAGTAGTGTAAACCTTGATCAGGAACTGTCTGAGAATGACAACGTCATGATACAACTCAATGTCAATTGCGACGCTTTTGCACCAGCATCATGACTAGTCATTCTAAGGTCATTACGTCTTTACCATATTAAAAGATATATTATATTACAGAAACTGCTTATATTATTCATAATAATAATGTTTTACAATAATATTCTCAAAGAAATACAACCGGGAATTGGCGCTCTGAGTACCAACCCCAACAGTGGTTTATGCTCAGGTGGTTACCATCACATATCTCACATCTCCCCATTGCGTTGTGTTGAGCAAATTTTGTGTTGAATGTCTCTGACATCCAAGGATAGTTGTTGGGCTGGACAACATGCCTCAGAAAATCGGACTGTTGCTCCCTAATTTGGGGTGTATCATCACCTCGTAAAGCTCGTAATTCTTTTATCACCCAATAAAGATCCATTTCAACCACCTGAAAAATAAAAGAAGGAAATAAAAATTACAAATAAAAATAAAGAAAATTAGATACAAGTAAATTAGATAACATCAAAATTAATAACGCAAGAAAAATAAGTCCCGGCAACGACGCCAAAACCTTGATCGGTGATAAATACACACGTAACGCAAGCGCACGTATCGCTCAAGTAGTATAAAAATATTGATCACACGATGACTTAATTTCTATTGTTGTTATTAATTATTGATTCTATTTATTTACAAGTATCTAATTAGGAAGATGAGGGAATGATTGCTTGATTGGTTGGTTGAATGTAGATTTGCTAAATAAATAAATTCACAAAATAAAATACTAAGGAAAATAAACAAAAGACACAAATATCTAGGATTGTGATTACACACAATATTATTCTAATGATGAATTGATTCTCTTATATGTGTGTAATAAATCAGTTTGTTAGCCTGGAACACGAAAATATGTAAAAGCCTTTATCGATGGTCAGATGCAAACACCCAGTAAAACCTAATTAATCATATGTCTATGTTAACCAAGTTATCTGAATTCATTATGTTAAAGTTCCAATTGTGGCTACCCCCGCCCGACAGGCATATGTCTATCCTGGAAGGAAATCTATTAATGGTTATCTATCCTTAAGGAGATCGTGAGCTATTGAATCTAAGTTTGAAACCTAAAATCCATTTTCCAAGTTCATTTTAAGTTTACCTCAACAATCTTATTGATGATTAGGCAACAAGAAGCATTAAACTTAAGATTCAAAAAACAAACTAAAATATTACCCATAATATAATTGAATCAATTATTAAGCATGTGAATATTGTGTTTCATCTCTTCCCTAGAATAAAAATAAAATGATGGGGCTAGGGGATCCAGTTTTAGAAATCTCATATTATTATAATATGGAAATTGTCAATGTTACCCAATTAAGTTGAATCAGCCATAAGGGCGGTGTTATTATTTATCCATAAACCAGCCATATAGGCGGTAATCATCTGTCCCCTAAAGACCGACCTTATAGCCGGTGTCACATTATGTTACATAAATAAAACCAGCCATTAAGACGGTATCAACTTTAATCCATATTATTAAATTAAAATTCCCATATTATATATTAAGTGAGATTAATCTACATTTATTATTTCTAATTTAGATATCTCCCTTATTATAATATATAAATTTGTGTGATAATTACCAACCGACCATATAGGCGGTATCCTGATTAAGTCAAGTTATAATTAATTCCAACCGACCATAAATGCAGTATCCAATTTAGTCAGGTTAAAATCAATTTAATTAAGTCCAACCGACCATAAAGGCGTTATCTAATTAAGTTAGGTTTTAAGATAATTTATATATTATAATTAAAGGAGATTAATCTAAATTATAATAATAAAAGCTTCACCATTTCCCCAGCGGGAATTTAACTAATAAACATAAAAAGAAAAGTAAATAAAATAAACTACTACTATTACTGAAAATAAAAATGCATAATTAAAAGTGCAAAAATTAAATAATTAAAAATAAAATCCTTAGATCCTTATTCAGAACCTTAGGAAATTACTACTACTACTACTACTAAAAAATAAAAATACATAAATTAATTAACTAAAACTAAAAAACAATATACAATTAGGAACTTCAGGAAGGTATGAAATTTTGAAATGAAATCGGCCTGAATTTATAGGCAAGTTTTGGCCATTCGCGTCGCGACGCGTGTAACCTTGCATGTCGCGACGCATAGTTGATTGTTGAAGCGTGGCACGCGGTTTCCGGAGATGATGACATGTGGCTGTCAGCAGAATTATTGGCTCGGCGTCGCAATGCGGAAAAGTTATATGCATCGCGGCGCTGACGTCAGTAATGACGCGTGTCGATGATGATTGTCGGCAGCATGTGATGATGACACGTGTCTGGCGTATGTTAGCATATTTTCTGTGATGTTGACACGTGGCAGACGCATGATAGCAAGATTCTCTTATTTTGACACGTGTCTGGCGCAAGTTAGCTATTATGACGTAGAAGTACTGCGCGTCGCGACACCCAAATGACGATTTTGCCATTTTTGTCCGTTCTTCGTTGTTTTGGCCCTGATTTGATTCCAGTGAGTCCTCAAACCTTATTTATCTACAAAATAACACAAAACACATTAAAACATTAATAAAACCCAAGAAACTATACATAGTATTAGGTTAAAGGGGCGGGAAATAGTGATCTATTTTCCGCTCATCATAGTGCATAGTATAGATTTGACGTTTTTCATCTATGTCTCCGGTATAGTTCGGATACCTATGACATAGGGATAATACAATATGCATCAATTTGTATGTTTCAGCGCGGTTATCTATGATCGTCATGAATTGTGAGTGGGCAAATTATGGATACGAAATGTGTCTAATGACAAATATACTTGAACTTATAGAGTCCCACTAACAAAGGATACTCGTAGATAGACCCGGCCGGCGGTGCGGTTCCGGTTCGGAACTGAACCGAACCGGCCGATTTCCGGTTCCACAAGTGTGGAACCGGAACCTTGAAAATTAATTAAAATAAATGAGATTAATTTTATAAATAAAAAAATTATTACATTGAAGAGCTTGAGCTTAAATTTTTAAAAATTTAAGTTGCCTATGTATCCTCCAAGGGTGAGAGGAATCAAAGCTCACGTAGTTCCATTACAATTTTAAGACATATCCCCTTTGTAAATTACAATTTTACAATTATCAATCACCATTATCAGTTGATCCTTCGGCTCCAGTTCCGCTAGCACTTGTTGTTGCACTTGCAGAAGCATTATCGAACAAATCTTCAAAATCATCGGGGGCATCTTCTTGTTGTCTCAGATCAGCTCGAGTCCAATCATCCACACAAGCTGTTGCTTATAGAGTGCTTGGATGTAATGAAGATCGCCTAACTTCCAATATATTACCTCCCAAGCTGAAGGCTTGCTCAACCGCAACGGTGGAAATAGGTGCTGCCAATATCTCTTTAGCAATAATTGATAAAACAAGATATATATTTTGATGCCGGTTCCACCATTCAAGGATTTTAAAATTGTTACTGCATAAACTTTCATTAGAAAACTCAAAATTTGTACATAAATAATTATCTAATTCAGGGTTATTAGTTGTCGTATCCCTAGCTTTTTTATTTCGTTGCAATAACCAACGATCCCCTGCGCTAAGTCTTGTTTGAATTACCAGTTCGCTACTACTAGATTCACCTAATGTTCCTAAGTTATATCTTACAATATAATCATTAAATAAAACAATTAAGTCATTTCTTAATTTCGTCATTATGCTTGTAATATCAATTTCATCTAATATTCCTAAATAACCATAGTAAGCTTGTAAACCACCATTCAAACCTTCTAATTTAAATCTAGGATCAAAAACAACATCAATAAGATAAAGTAAAAGAATTTCCGTAAAATAATTCAATCATTTTACCTTCATAGCAGTAATAGCTTCCAACAAAACAATATCATTAGGATCGCTACTGTCAACATGCTCATCGAGAGTGCCAACAATATTCAAACTCTCAAGAAGAAATAAATGTGCTTGTAGGATAATAAACACCGCTAAAAACTAAAGTAGCATCATTAAAAACTTTTAAAATATCTAAAAAAATTTCACAAATATCCCATTGACTAGGATAAAGTGTGATATTTTGAACATGTTGAGAAAAAAAACTACATATGCATCTTTGTATTGAAATGCTTGACATAAAAGAAAATAAGTTGAATTCCAACGTGTTGGAACATCTCTTGAAAATTTAATCGGTTTAATACCATTTATTTTACAAAACTTGGTCCATTCTCTCCTAACTTGAGAATATGACCAAATACAGTTAAGTGCCGTTTTAATTAATCAAGGAAAGGTGATAATAATTTTAGACCGTCTTGCACACATATGTTAAAGACATGACATGTACAACGAATATGAAAAATCGACCCCCTAAATTTGGTTCACATAAGGATTTTAAATCACTGATGGATGCAGTATTTGCAGATGCATTATCAAATCCAATTGTTAAAATTTTTTCTACTAAACCATATTCATCAAAAATTACCTTCATCATTTTATAAATATTATGTGCAATATGTTGGTCATCAAAAACTCTAAATGCAATAAGTCGTTTTTGCATGGTAAATGATGCATCAATCCAATGATAAGTCACACCCATGTATGAGTGTGTTTGCCAATGGTCACTCCAAATATCACAACATATAGAAATACGACATTTCATCTCTTTAAATATTTCATTTAAAATAATTTTACCATATTTATATAATTTGAAAATATGACGTTTTGTTGTGTTTCGAGTCATTCTACATGCAGAAGGGTTTAAAGCATTATGCACGTAATTAGTAAAATGAAGTTTTTCACCAAAGCTTAAAGAAAGATGTGTCATACAAGTTAATTTCACAAATTCTTCTCTATTTTTTGCATCGGAATATTTAAATAAATCTACACTACTCATACCTCTACTAGATGATGCGTACCTGGCCATTTGAGTTTGCGTCGTATCAATTCCAAGTTCAACCGGATGATGTTTCTCCAGGTGCTTGATCATATTGCCGTATCCACCAGAAAATTTATAGGTAACCCCACAATAGTTGCAAATTGCTCGTTGTGTATTATCTTCTAGGCATTCCAAATGAAAATGAATTTTGAAAACATCAGAGGAACGAGCCTTAACTTCTCTTCTCCGTGATTCTGCACCGACACTAGGGTCGCTCTCTTGGGTTGGCATATTTGACATTATGTTCTCAGATGAGCTTGCCATTTTTCGTTTGAGAAATTAGGAAGAAAAATAAGAAAATTGAATAATTGCGAATGATAACAAATTAACAACTAATTGAATTGAGATTGAGAATAATATTATAAGAGAATTGTATTGAAGTGAGATTGAAAATAAGAGAATTATAGAAAATGAGAGAGTTGAGAATTTGGTGTGTTGAAATAATGAAAAATGAATCACATTTATAGAGTTTTAGAATTTTTTTGATATCAAAAATGCCCCTAAATATAACCGTTTTATTACCGTTATTAGGGATATATTAGTAATTTATATTTTAATTTATAAGTTATTTTTAATTTTTTTTCTTATTTGGCTCCCTGCCCCCCCCACGGCTAGTAGCCGTTGGGGAAGGGTTCCTGTTGGAACCGTAGAAAACCGGTGGAACCGTCTGACCGGTTCGAGTTGGGGTCGAACCCCAACCGAACCGGTTCGGTTCCGGTTCGGAACCGGAACCGTGGCCGGGTCTACTCGTAGATTAGGGTAATTAATTACGAATAATGTGGATTATTCGTAATATTACACATGCCAGAGCTTTTTTATAACTAACTTGTATTTGTTCTTGACACATAATTTGATTAGATACATATTACAACTAATTATTTAATAAAGAATATTTTAAGAATATTCTTTTCTTAAATAATTAATTGATTATAAAGCTTATTTGATAAGCTTTATTTTAGGCAAAATTATGGCTAAGTATAAAAGTGATACTTGGCTTAATTTTGGCCATATTTATCAAATTATCAAAATGACCAAAATGGCCCTACTATATAAGGTAATAATTTCGGCCATAACATATTTTTAAGGATTTTGGTTTTGTTTTTATGCTTTGAATGGTTCAAGAGAGAGCTTAGAATTGAGAATTTTGATTTGGTTTGATCACGCATCAAATTGAAAGCACGGATTCGTTTGGAGCTATAACAAAGGTTTGCACGAAAATTATATAATTTCTTTTATCTTTTGTCTTGTAAATTATTTACAATTAGTTACTAATTAGATATACTAGATCCATATTTTTTTTATGAGATTAGGATGATATAAATCAAATTAGGAAGCCTAAATTTATATGTGTAAAGCTAATTAGGCTAATTTATGTAATTATGCATAAATATGATGTTGGACACAAAATTGTCATTCTAGAGTTACTTGAACCACTCATTAGTGACCTATAATTATTCTTGAGTTACTTTATGGTGGTGGATTCTCTGTTTATCATTCATTTTTAACTAAATACAATATATATTCTATCCCTATTCGCTATTTGAACATTTCTCTAGGTGAAAAAACCAGCATCAATATTTTATATATCAGCATAAGAGATTTCACCGGTTGAATCCACAAATTATATGAAATAAACTAAAAACAGCGAGAAATACTTTTGTCCAAATTCAACAACCTACAATTAGAAATACATTATCCCCGAATACTCTTTCTTTATACGTGACTGGTGTGTCATGGACTGAAAATGACATATAAGAGCCAAGAAATAAAGCCCACTTTATCCTATGTGTGTCTATCATCTAGGCCCTGTTTATGACATTACAAGTTAAAGTCACCTAAGACAATATAAAATGAATAAATTATTCTACCCTTCTGTGAAATTTTGACACCTGTGCTGTGAGTTCTACAAAGCCATTTACAATTTGATCATCAAATTCATCCTCACCATCAAATATGGGCAGAAGAATCTTCATGCAAATGATGAAGAGTCAGCCTTTGCAAGCGTTGAATGGGCAACACGTAGTTAGCTCGCTACCTGCTCATGCTGAGAAACACTTGCTACGCCGACCACAGTCTGTTAAAATAATATGTCCGGCCAATATTTTATATAATTTGTCAAGATAAGTGATCCCTTACAAATTATTTTAAATTTAAGGGGAAATGACACTCGGATCTAAAATATTGTTATAAAAATACTTTGATCCTTACCATTTAAAAAATATCACCACCATATTAAATAACAAATATTTTTTTTTTTAATCTAGTGGATTTCGCAATGTTAAAATGATGAGTTTCGTTATTTGGTTTGGCTCACCGATCCACTTTACCAAATTATAGAGAAGTATTGCTGAGCTGAGACGTTTAGTCACATAAGTATTTCTCGCTCATGCTCGCACACGTGTGCTTCACCGTTGAATGTGGATAAAAAAAGATTGCAGTTGGGCCACCTTTGGAAAAATTTATTCTCAAATTCAAGTATTGTTTATTAATATTGAAAAAGTTTAATTCCTTAAATTTTTGAATTTATATTCTTATTGTGTTGTTTTAGGCTTAAACTTAAATAAAAAAACACTTAAATTATGATTTGATTTTTCAAAATTCGATACATTTATCAACCCTAAGTATTTTATGACAACAAAAATAGTTTTAAAAAACACAAAAGTGCAACTCTCATCTTCCTTTTAACCCTTAACGAGATTAAAATCAGTGGGCATAAACAGAAGTATGAAACCTAGAAAACTTGTGATACCAAAAAGGACTTGCAATAGTATGATTGATTGATGTTAATTTGTTGTCTGCATGCAACTTTCTAAAAGCATATGCACTTGCCCTTTTACAAAATGATCACTCAAGCCAACTTTTTTGAATGGAAACATATAATGTTCATCTGGGGTAGGCTTTATATCTTTTTACTTTTCAATTTACCCCAAGTATCCTTCAGAATTAATGAAATGATCATCAATTAATTACAGAATTCTTTGTCTTGTTGGTCGGCTGAAGAAAAATCATCGTTTTTTTTAATTAAAAGCAAAACCTAGAGTACTATTTGACTAGCTATGTGTCTCTCCTTGAGTTGATTTGGTTGATGGGATATAAAGAGATTTTGATAATATTTGTGTCGCTTAATTATTTCCTCTAATCTTGGATGTTAAAACGTTGATCCTCTTTGATCCATTTTGGCGGTTTGATGCACGCATCATTCATAATTGCATATAATCAAAGCATGTATGTATCAATCTTAAGATGAAACAGTGACAGTATTTGACTTTTCGACTCAAATCAATAGGGGCATTCCAATCAAAAGCAAAACGTGCAATAGGATGTGTTTGAAGATTTAAAAACTGGACCGGTGGTTGAATCGTTGATCTGAAAGATTTAATGGGTCATTTGTTCCATAGATAACATCGGTCTGGTTTAATCGGTTGACGTATCATGATATCATAAATAAATTTAATTAATTAAAAATAATAAGGGGTTTTTGTTTTAATTTTAGGGATTGAGTTTTGGTTTTGATTTTGAGTGACTTTTGTTTTTGATTTTAGGATTAACCGGTTCACTGATCTTGATTGATTGTCAATGATTTTTTAACGTCTGATTATGAAAATTTACTCGTACTGAACTCATGATCAATTCCCGGTTCAAACGACTGATCCGGTCCAGTTTTAAAAATATTGGATTCAAGTGTTTTTAAGAATTTTTTAATTGTTTTACAGTTATAGTCTAAATACAATTCAAAAAGGAAAATGAAAAATGAATGAATGAATCAGATAGTTCTTCTCTGAAAAAGTTCTGTCAAATATTTTGACAAAAAAAACAAAGAAAGAAAAGAAATAGGCAATCATGTGACAAAAATAAATATCCTTGATTGAAACAATTCCAAATTTGCAAATGGGATAATGACATTTGAGCCCTTAGTTTGTAATATCTTCTAAATAATGATATACATTTATCATTTATATTGCATAGATCCTTAACTCAGTAACTCCTGTCGAAAATAATAAGCGTTGTCTATAGTTATAACTTATAACACTACAAAACTAGGATGTAAGAGTAAGGATGTTTTAGTTATTTAATGTAATAAAAAAATTTATATAATTTTTAAAAATTTTAAAAATATATATATTATTAAAATATAAGTTGTTGATGGTGTTTTCAGGACCTATGGAGTACGGCAGGGGTAAAAAGGGTAATTCCCTTCTCGGTCGAAATCATTAATGCCGACCCGACCACTAAAAGCAAAAAAGTAAATGGCCGAGCACTTTATGATCGGTAACCGAGCATTGGGTTCAGATGACCGGGCAATTAAAAGATCGACAGCG
The DNA here is from genome assembly GCA_019454045.1 of Zanthoxylum bungeanum. Taxonomy (NCBI): domain Eukaryota; kingdom Viridiplantae; phylum Streptophyta; class Magnoliopsida; order Sapindales; family Rutaceae; genus Zanthoxylum; species Zanthoxylum bungeanum. Next base: position 281,574 of record SKCR01029293.1, read on the forward strand.
GCATTCTCAGTTCAAAGGACCATTATGACCGACCTCATGAAGACCGAGCATATGGCGAGGCGTGCTCCGGAAGATGACACCCTATTCTTGCGGATAAGATGACAAGTTATCCTACGTTCATGGGGAAAACTGGTGAGTCAGAGTCCTAATATGATAAAGAAAGTAAATGTAGTTTTGATTAGGAATCCTTATGGGAAAAGGGAATAGTTTTGACTAGGAATCTTTATGGGAAAAGGAAAGTATTTCAACTAGGAAATTCTTGTAAGAGAAGGAATCTGATTTCTTCACTATTATAAATAAGGGGAGAGATCATTGAGATTAAAAAAGAGCATTGAAAGTTGAGATCAGGATCAGAATCATTACCATCAGACTTGTAAAAAACAAGAAGCAGAGCTGAGAAGCGTGTTTGAGTAATAAAAGTATCATCCTTTTTGTGCCCGTGGACGTAGGTCGGACCAAGATCCGCCGAACCACGTTAAATCTCTTTTTCGATTGGCGTATTATTTGTCTTTTGCTAAGTTTGCTTTTGGTCCTCCATAACCAAACAAATTCACTATTGAAAGAGGATTGTCTCGGGAGTAATATTCTCATATTGCCCTGAGACCAAAATCAGCCGTCAACAGTTGGCGCCGTCTGTGGGGAACTCAACAAAAAGCGGCTCACGTAGTAAGACGATGGCAAAAGATGGAAATCACCGATCGTCAGGGATTTCACCAGATAGTTCGGGAAATCCAGGATAAAGGTCTTTTGGCCGAGCCTACTTTGAGGAGGTTCGCGATTGAGGAGGGAATAGTAGGGCATACTGTATCTACCATGACGTAGGGGGACATGCCACGAATGGGTGCATAGACCTGCGGGAGCAGGTGGAAGACTTGGTGAAAGAAGGCTATCTCAGTGTGTACATAGACCATTCGGTTTTTGAGGTCGACCAAGTTGATAGCGGAAGTCATCCGGTCGGATGCGTGGAATGCTGAGATGCAGAGAGGATGTATTAAGAAGAGCCTTGCTTGTAGTGACCCTTGTAGAGTTGCAAGAAAGACAACGGATCCCAAAAAGGTGAGTAAAACTCTTCTGACTTAGGTTGACATTTGATTATGCTTGTTTGTTATGGCTCACACAATGGTTTTGATATTTGTTTTACGGCTCGGGTCTGCTCTTGTACCGCCGAGTCCGTTTTGTTGATATATATTTTACGGCTCGGGTCTGCTCTGTACCACCGAGACCGATGTCTCTTTCCGGCTCGGGTCTGCTCTTGTACCGCCGAGACCGATGTCTCTTTCCGGCTCGGGTCTGCTCTTGTACCGCCGAGACCGATGTTTCTTTCCGGCTCGGTTCTGCTCTTGTACCGCCGAGATCGATGTTTGTTACAGCTCGGGGTCGGGTTACGTCCCACCGAGTCATGCTTATTGGCATGGGGACGGAACATTCCCCAGAACCAAGTGTCTCTTTTAGCTCGGGGTCCTCGGAATATTCAGGGACATAATCGATGAATAAGATCCGTGAGAAGCATAGCACGGGGATGGATGATACCCCCGTGGCGATTGCTTGCTCCAGTGTTACCGAACATAAGGAGGAATATGCCCTTAATGTTTCGAACACTCTCTGATCCTCACTTACCCGATGTAATGGATCCGTGAGAAAGCATAGCAGGGGGAGAGACGATGCCCCCGTGACGATTGCTTGCTCCAGTGACACCGGACCTAAGGAGGATTGTGCCCTTAGCATCCCGGACACTCTTTGATCCATTCATCATTTGGATCCAAAAGAGGCGCAGCACGGGGAGGCATTGTGCCCCCGTGGCGTGTGCCTGCTCCAGCGTTGTAAGGAGGAGCCCTCGCACAATACTCAGGCTCCACAGTGACCTGGCGTACAGAGGATGTGCCCTTACCATTTTAAACGCTCTTTGATCCAAATCCTGGTTCGCCGGGACTCTGAATTGAAAGATTCAGGATCGTGTTTTGGAAATCTCGGGCAGGACGCTGTCTTAAGGAATCTGTGTTGTTGTTTGCACTTTAACATTTTGTTTTGGGATAAGTGCTAAGTCGCCCCCGCCTTTTAATTTTATTTTCCAGAGTTTTGTTTTTTTTTTCGCTGGTCTGGCAAGGGGACGCCCATGCCAGATTCGTTTGGGCTTCAAAAAATTGATTCACTTCCCTTCTGAATAAGTCCCAAGGATTAATCGGCTCGGGGCTGGATTCGTTCCGCCGAGGCCACTTGGTTAATCGGCTCGGGGCTGGATTCGTTCCGCTGAGGCCACTTGGTTAATTGGATCGGGGCTGGATTCGTTCCGCTGAGGCCACTTGGTTAATCGGCTCGGGGCTGGATTCGTTCCGCCGAGGCCACTTGGTTAATCGGCTCGGGGCTGGATTCGTTCCGCCGAGGCCACTTTTTTCTTTCCTGCTTGGGTCTGCTCTTGTACCGCCGAGATTGATTTTTCTTTCCAGCTCGGGTCTGCTCTTGTACCGCCGAGATCGATGTTTGTTTCAGCTCGGGGTCAGGTTACGTCCCACCGAGTCGGATTCTTTGGACTGGGGATGTAATATTCCCCCAGAGCCAAGTCTTTCTTTTAGCTCGGGGTCGGGTTACGTCCCACCGAGTCAGATTTTTGGTCGGGGGACGTAACATTCCCGCAGAGCCAAGAGTTTCTCTACCGAGTCTGTTTCTTTGGACTGGGGATGTAATATTCCCCCAGAGCCAAGTCTTCCTTCAGCCCGGGGTCGGGATACGTCCTACCGAGAGACTTATCATCGGCATAGGATCGGAGCATCTCTCTCATGGTCGGCCTTCTATTGGTCTGGGGAGGTGACATTCCCCCAGAGCCTAATGTTCTTCTCAGCTCGGGGTCGGGTTACGTCCCACCGAGTCGATCGTCATCAACATAAGGGCAAAATATTTTCTCCACGGGTAGATATCGGGGTCCTCGTTGACTGAGCACATGAGGGTGGCAGGAAGGACCAGATTTGCAGCCAAGGCCTTTTTCTCTGCGATTCCTGGAGTGACCACCGACGGATTCATCGGCACACCATCTCTTTTTTATAGTTCCCGGCATCAACTCGCAAACTCGTTGTTACCGAGAACTAGGGGACAGATGTTGATGGTGTTTTCAGGACCTATGGAGTACGACAGGGGTAAAAAGGGTAATTCCCTTCTCGGTCGAAATCATTAATGCCGACCCGACCACTAAAAGCAAAAAAGTAAATGGCCGAGCACTTTATGATCGGTAACCGAGCATTGGGTTCAGATGACCGGGCAATTAAAAGATCGACAGCGGCATTCTCAGTTCAAAGGACCATTATGACCGACCTCATGAAGACCGAGCATATGGCGAGGCGTGCTCCGGAAGATGACACCCTATTCTTGCGGATAAGATGACAAGTTATCCTACTTTCATGGGGAAAACTGGTGAGTCAGAGTCCTAGTAGGATAAAAAAAAGTAAAGGTAGTTTTGATTAGGAATCCTTATGGGAAAAGGGAATAGTTTTGACTAGGAATCTTTATGGGAAAAGGAAAGTATTTCAACTCGGAAATTCTTGTAGGAGAAGGAATCTGATTTCTTCACTATTATAAATAAGGGGAGAGATCATTGAGATTAAAGAAGAGCATTGAAAGTTGAGATCAGGATCAGAATCATTACCATCAGACTTGTAAAAAACAAGAAGCATAGCTGAGAAGCGTGTTTGAGTAATAAAAGTATCATCCTTTTTGTGCCCGTGGACGTAGGTCGGACCAAGATCCGCCGAACCACGTTAAATCTCTTTGTCGATTGACGTATTATTTGTCTTTTGCTAAGTTTGCTTTTGGTCCCCCATAACCAAACAAATTCACTATTGAGGGAGGATTGTCTCGGGAGTAATATTCCCATATTGCCCTGAGACCAAAATCAGCCGTCAACATAAGTAATTACATATATATTTTAATAATATTTTAAATTTTAATAATTTTAAAAATTTTAAAAATTAAAATAAATTAAAATTTTTATAAAAAATATAATGAAGTTAAAATTATATATATTATTAAAAAAATAAAAAAAATTATAATATTTTATTTTAATAATAAAATTAGAATTATTATTATATATAAAATAAATTTTTATTATATACAAAATTTTATTACATTAAATAAAAAAATCATGCAGGACGATCGGTTAGGGTCGGTGGAGCGTCTGTCAGGCCTGGAGGAATTGTGGACGTCGATTCTGCAACACTGCTCTGAGCAAGCTATTTCTCCACAAACGCCCGCAAGCTCGACATTTTCCATTCGTGCTCCTTCTTCTCATCCTCCAGTCGGCTCAGCCAGTCTTGAGTCAGCTTCAACTGCTCCCTCAAGACATTGACCTTCTATGAGGACCCGGACGATCAAGAAGTAGTCGTTGCCACCTTCCGACGAGTGTCAAGCCCGACGTTGTAAAAGGTGGTGTTCTGGAACACCTGACGTGAAATCTTCTCATTAGCTAAAGGCTGATTGCCCTGCGTGAGGTTATGTGTCTGGATGTCCACTATACGTTCCAACATTTTAATAATATGTTTTAGTGAAAATACTGAAATTTTACATAATTTATGTAATTAAACACTTACATAGCACTTTCGGGTGGCATCTTTCAGCCAACCTTTATTGGAGTGTTGTGGGTAAGCTGGAAAAAATTCGACATCGGGAGGGGCTGCAGCACCTCTCCCATATTGCTTTGTTGCAGAAGAAAAATATTAATTGGCAATTAAATATTGTTAAAATACAGTTAAGTAAACGTATATCTACTTACTTCGGAGTGTTCGTCGCAATGTGCGGAAAAAGGCTTGGAGCCTCCAACATGGTTGAACCGCAAATTCTACCGATTTACCTTGTTTCACTCGCAAATTTTCTACCAAAAAAAGGAAGTTAGTCGTTATTTTACTGCAAAATGAAATATTATGGAAATTTAAAAATTACCGCGTATTCATCCGAAGCCCACATAGCGTACATATACCGCCAATCCTCCTCACTGATGTCATGAGTATGTTTTGGCCAAGCTAGCTGTTATATATATTAACTGTGTATTTTCATATATTCACTATATATATATTTTGTTGGTGAGGTCATGTTGAGAGTATAAATGTTTTTACTTATTGAGCTCTTTAAGCTCACCCCCTATTTCCCAAAAATCCCAGGTAGTTCACCAGCGCAACAGTAGCAGTATCAGTACCAGAATCGACTCGTTTGCCACAGCCGTCAGTCGGGTTGGTCAAGACATTTCTTTTGGCTTTGAGATAGGGCATTTAGGATGACTTTCATGTTTTCAGACATTTATTGTGGTGTAAACACTTATTGGGATTTATTTGGATTGCATTTTATGGGATATTGTATTTCTTGCGAACTTTTGGTTCAATTGCATGACATATAGGTGCTCGAGTTGAAGTGGTTCGCGGACCCCTTTCTAGGGTTGGGCCCGCTCTAGGGAGGGGGTCGTGACAAAATTTGGTATCAGAGCGTAGGTTATAGATTCTGTAGACACCTTGCATTAGATGAGAGTATTAAAAAAATAGTTTTGTATTTGTAGGGAAATGTCTGGACCAACCCGACTTACGGCTGTGGCAAACGAGTCAAATCCTGGTACTGATACTGCTACTGTTGCACTGGCGAACTACCTGGGATGTTTGGGAAATGAGGGGTGAGCTTAAAGAGCTCAGTAAGTAAAAACACTCATACTCTCAACATGACCTCACCAACAAAATATATATATATATATATGACAGTGAATATATGAAAATACACAGTTAATATATATAACAGCTAGCTCAGGCAAAACATACTCACAACAGCACAATCTCAATCAAACAAGGTTTGCTATCCGGATTCGGTATAATAATGGATTGAGACCATTGGGAGAGTCCCTCTCTTACCCCCAAGGTTTCCCACCATATAATCTCGCATAAATGTGCAAGAGGGGGATTG